>JARFMH010000009.1:0-288423 GCA_029532395.1 Schizosaccharomyces lindneri | reverse complement strand
GATGTTCACGAAGGCAAAGATACCGTCGAAGTGGATGTTGAACTCCCTGGTGTCAAAAAGCAAGACGTGCAAGTTCACTACGATGAAGGCAAATTGACGATTTCTGGTAAATCTGTAAACGAACGCAAGAGCGAGGATGAGAGTGAAAAAGGAACCCAGAGATGGTCGGAACGTCGCTTTGGTTCTTTCTCTCGAACAATCACCATCCCACACAAGGTAGACGCCGACCGTATTGAAGCTCAATTTAACAACGGTATCTTGAGTGTTGTCTTGCCCAAGATTGAGGAATCTCGTTCGAAAAAACAAATTGCCATTAACTGATATATTAAATGGAATAGTGGTTTGACTGGGTTTGTGACGCTATATGTTTGCGACGAAGATATTAATGCATGCTTCTTTATATGACTCGTTGTTTTAATGAAAGATAATTAAGTTCTATGACTTAGAGAGTGTGGTGTTTAAATTGGTGAAACAAATTAAAGGAGTAGAATCGTAATAAGGTATTCAAAGCAAGTGAGCTAGCGTGAACTCTTCCCTTTTTTATATGAATATGTATTTTACAATGAGTGTTGTTAGATTTTCGTTTTGCTCTGTCATTGTTGTCGCTGACGCATTGGGACATTGTCACAATGTACGATAATATTCAAAGAACCACATACTCATCGTTTGCTTTATTTGATTGTCGTAACCTATCTTCGTCTTTATCTTGACGATTTTTTCGCTGTTGAAGCGTATTTTCTCATTCAACAAATAAATTTTTGGTCATTTTCCTTTTCGATTGCTTTGGAAAAGAACATTGAATAATAAATATAATACAGTATAGTGAGAACCACTTTGGCATATGAATGAAGAGCAAAAGCTTCGTACTAATATATTCCTTTCGTACGGTTTGATCTCTGTATGTTCATAATACGTATGAGGCTTCGTGCTAACGCTAAACGTCTTTTATGATGGTTTGCGTATACTAAAATTGTTCCTTTAAATATACTAATGAGGGACTAGTAAATTCCATAAAGTTTGTTTAGTGAAGAGAGAGAGGCGCTTCGTAAGTAAATAAATAAAAGATTTTTTAGTTTGTGGCATATGAGAAAATAAATGCAGAGTGAATTGCTAGATTATTGACATCAAAATCGAATAGCAAAAGTCCAATTCAAAGTAAAAACTGGGAAGGAAAATTGAGCAGAACTGAACCTGCTTCTTAAGCTGCTATATACTCATCCAAATCTATGAGACGTGCTCAATAGAAAATTTTTTGCATTGAAAGTACTGTAACTTCTGTATTTTCCTGTGTACCTTATATTAGATCATATCCACGAAAAAAACAATCTATAGTCATTCTGGGAGTCAAACCATCAAGTTTTAATTTACTTTTTACAGAAATCACCAGTTTTATCGATAACTGCTTTAAAAAATAAATTGAAATAGTTTAATTGTGAACAGAAAAAGTTTAATGGCAGCTGAAATTTGTTAGTTTAACTTCTTGATATCCTTAACGGGCTCACCTTTCTCAAGGTATGTTTTAGACAGTCATAACAAGTCATAAGTAAAGCCCATATCACTAATTTCAGTACAAGAGTAGTTTCATCACAAGTTTTTGCAGCAGGGTAACTCCCATGCCACGTTCTCCTGTGCAAGCTGGTTCAGCGCTTCAACTCACTACAAACACCACCCCAGTTGATGGCAGAACCGGCTGAAAAATCTGGCTCGAGTCAGCAGGGCAAATTGAATGATGCAAATAATCATGAACATACGAATTTGGCGGATAGAACGACTCAGTCCCTGCTGAACTCGTATATCTATGATTATCTCGTAAAGAAAAACTACTGGGAAGCAGCACAAGCGTTTGGGCAAGAAGCCCAAGTCCAAACACTGATGCGACCTTTAAGTAAAAATACAGCGACATCCGATAAGCAAGCAACGTCGTCCCCGGCAAACGTTAAGCGGGAGAGCCCAAACTTGAATGATCCACAGAACCCTGATCTTGCTAAACAAGCTTCTAACCATCATGAAACAGGAAGAGACCCACCTCCACCTCCAGTGTTACCAATTGATTCCTCGGGTGGTTTTTTGATTGAATGGTGGAATGTTTTCTGGGACATTTATAATGCTCGCAGAGGGAGTGGTTCAGAGCCTGCAAAGGATTATATGTCTCATATTAGCAACCTAAGGAAAAAATCTTATATGAATATGCAGCTTCTACAGAAGAATTTGATGCAATCGGGACCTCCGAACGGTATGTACCAGGTACCCACTGCTCCTCAAATGTACAATGGGGAACCTATTCATCATTTTGATTCATCGAGGATGTCTCATGGGAATGGAATGCTTATGGATAGAAATCGTCATCAGCTAATGCGTCAAGCTGTAATGAACAATCAGGGTAGAGAAACATTCCCTCCTACTGCTGCTCAGCTTCAGCAATTAAAACAACTACATTATCGTCAGTTACAATCACAAAAACAACAAGCAGATAATTTAAACGTTACTCAGGCTCCTCCTGTATTTCCTTCTCACGCTTCTAATCGCCAATCTAAGACGCCTCCAGTCATGGGACCTGCCACCCATGACTCTTTTTCTTCAGCACAGAAGAATCATGTACCAGAATTTAGAAACTATCAAGCTCATGGAATTACAGATAATAATGCGAATCCCACGACCGCAACTGATGCTTCCATACCGGGTCGGAGACTTAGCCGGCCGCTTACCCCTGGTTCGATTTCTCAACCCCCAGTTTCTTACGATCCTTCGTTGGCAAATTCAGGAAATTTTGTAGTTCCAGGAAATTCTGCTCAACCTCTGCTTCATGAAGTAAATTTCCAAAACAGTGGACCATTTCATCAAAGACAAGTTATGCCCTCTTACTCCAATCCTTCTTTGCAGCAAACTGCTCCAGATAAACCTCCTATACTTCCACAACGTTCTGGTGCGTCGGTACCTCAACCAAACCAGTATGGCTTCCAACCACCGACTCCATACGGGCAGCCAATGCCCTACGGCATGAATGCACCTTCAGCTCCGAATAACGTGAATCCAGCTTTGAAAAATTATATGGAAGAATTAAAATTACTCGAACAACAAAATAAAAGGAGATTGCTTTTGGTTCGGCAAGAGAAAGAACGCCGCATGTATCAATCTACATCACCAGAAAACAGAAATTTTCCTTCACATCCAGAGTTGAATTCTGGAGTCCCCTTGAATACTATTCCTAAGCCAAATGAAAAACAACCTGAAAATACGACTGCTGAAAGTATCATTACTAACCCTGATGTTACATCGATGGCAGCCCCAAGCCGTCCAAGGATGTCGGAACCACGTGCTTCCCCTTATCCAGCTGAAAGAAACGTATCATTAAATTATACTGGTCTTATGTCTAGCCCTGCGGATACCGCTATGCAATCCCCAGATTTCAATAATGCACTGAATCGTTCGGGAAGGCCAACTCCTTATCGGGTGAGTATACTTATAATATTTTTATTTTTTTTTTTATTTTTTTTTTCATACTAACAGATATTTAGGATTCGCCAACGGGAGCGAAAACAAAGAAAATGCGTCAGTCTAATCCACCCGCTACGGATACTCCTAATGTAATTCATCCTCAAAAGGATGATCGATCGGAATTAGAATCAGCACCTGCTGTTTCTTCAGGTGATGTGTTAATGAAAGACATTGGGTTTCCAAATAGTAGTACAAATATACAGAATGGTCAACAATTCCAGGCGAATCAAACGCATTCAAAGGAAACCGGACAGGATAACTCATCTTTACCGGATCCTGTGAATAATTTGGAAAAGTCTTCTAATGTTCCTGTTCTGGATGTTCCAGGAACTACGGATCTTGATGCATCTTTGTTAAACGATTTTGATTTTGACAAATTCCTTAAAGATACTAGCACTGCAGATGACTTTGGATTTGGACTGTTTAATATGCCGGATAATACTGATCAAACAACTGATTAGTGCCATGCTCTAAACTAACAACTTATTTTTGTTTATATCTCTTTTGCTACTCATTTATTTTCCTTTTTTGTTTTTTGTTGTTTTATGGCTTGCTTTTGTTTGACATGTGCCTCTTTGCATGTTACAAAAAGCGCTGGGTATGAACGTTCTTTCTATGATTTTTATTTTATGTTCACCGTTGTATCAGTCTTTGTTATTCTATGTTCAATGGAGACCATAACACATTATGCATTACAAGAATGCTCCCACTCCGTCTTTTATGTACCCTTTTTTTTGCAATAAATTGTGTAGTTATTTCGTTTCTTGAATGTATACTAGAAAATACAAGATTCTGTTCTGCAAAACTAATAATGCTGAAGTCATATTGACCTAAAAGAGCTGGCTAGAAAGTATATGCGAAACCAAATGAAGCAGTTCAGCCTACTTTAAAGATTCAGCTGTAAGATAGGCAGGTATATGTTGTGCTTAAATATCAACTTCTTCGAAAATTAAATTTTTATTCAGAGTATTTGCTCACTGTTTAAACTAGTTATTTCATATGCGAAACAACATGTTAATTTTCATCAAGAAGTTAATGAAAAGTTTGATAATTTTTATATTTATCTGATTATTGTTTTAAGTCACAATATGACTCTAGGTAACGTAAACAATGAAAAACAAAAACTCCATTGACGCTAAGACAAACTTCAATCTTACTGACATTAAGAAAATTGACAATTTGAAAAAAAGATTACTTTTGAAATTTCAATCTTTTAATCGTAAATCCTTTTAACCTTAATCGATGTCATCTTTCTTGAAATCGCTGTTTTCGAAACAAGAAGCTACCAAAGAAGAAGCAGCTCGTATGAATGGTGAAAAACCAACGAAGAGGAAAAGCAAGAAAAAACAGAAAAATGATCCCGGATGTACTCAAGAGAAATGGGATGCATTAGTGGAGAGCGGTGAAAATTTGTCTGTACGTGGGTTTGATTTAGCATTGATTGAGAGAATAAAGATTAACAAAAGGAAAAAGGGAGTAGTCCAGCCATTTGAAGTTACGATGGAGGAATTGGGGAAGCATAATACAAAAGACGACTGCTGGATTGCAGTACGAGGAAAAGTCTACAATGTTACTGCTTATGCCCCCTATCATCCAGATGGCGCAAAAAAGATTTTCAAGCACTCTGGTATTGATGCTACAAAACAGTATAGTAAGTCAAACTTGTGTGTTTGATTGTAACCTACTAACCTTTTCTATAGTGAAGGCTCACGCGGATGTGAATGAAGAGGAAATGCTTAAAACCTGCTATGTAGGTCCCTTGGTTAAATCATAAATTTTGATGCATCTTAAAAATACCCCTCTCAATGTATGGCATGTTGATACGAAGTGTACTTAATTTAGAGAGTGATGATGCATTCGTATTATAGTGCAAACAGTATAGATCGCATTAAATTACTACAATTTTGGGGTTGTGTGGAAATAAAAATGTCTTTTATATTTGCAATTTCTATTCAAGAAGAATTCAGCTATTCTGTACAAGCAGCACTTGTCAACATTGAAGTTACTCTAACCAAACTTCTTACTTTGGGATAATCATTTGCATTGGAGTATACAGGTTCACTTATAATCATCACTAAGCTCCCTTTTGACCTTCTGTATAAATGTAGAATGGATAATTCCTAGCTTTTCTTCTGTTTCAATAAAAAGTTTACAAACTAAATTGATTACAGGAAAATTATCAATAGCAAAACCACGGAAGACTAAAAAATTACTTCGATGATTGGCTTTAGAAGTAAGCTGAAGGTCAGTGGCACTCTTATTTCATTGGTTTTTCTTTTTTTCTTTTTTTTTTATTCAATAATCCTAGATTGTAATCTTGTCTAGCAAAATTTGATAGTACATTTGAAGTCATCATGAAATCTTCCACATAGCCATGTTTGCTTCATGTATCCTTCAACACCAAAAGATTTCAGAATATTCTCGTTTTCGGTAAGCACACTTTTCAAACCAACCCTTTAAGTTAAAGTCAGGAAATGATTTTGTTTACTTTCCCCAGCTGACGTTTTTTAAACTTCCCCAAAGACCCAAATTCTTGTTTTGGTGTCTTATAGATCTTGTTTTATCAAACAGAATAATATTTCCATAATTAGCAACGTCAACATATAGGTATTCCCAGACGTAGTCCTTTCCGTTATTAGCGAGTCGTCCAAACACATGGCCCTTATGATCATTTCCAATCAGATGGAATTGCAAGACCAGGTGTTCAATGCCCTTATGGTCCCAAACTCGACTTGTCAAAATACCATGAGTTCTTCTTAAAGGATGACTAGCCTCACCTATGGCCTTCATTTCGTCACCAAAAACATATTGGCATTCTGGATTGTTTTTCAATAAATCAAATGCCTCATCACCATAATGGGCTTCACCCGACCATAAGCTGGTAACCAAAGCATAAACGATTAATCCAAACACACCTCCTCCGAAAACGACAATTGACAAATTTCCAAAATTCGCAGAAGTACGGTAAGCTTTCTGAGGAGCACTAAGATCCTTCCATGACTTTCCAGCAGGATCTTTAAAGACACGAGCCAAACGTCCTTCTTTAGGCTTTTCCGGGTTCTTATTTAATGAATCGGATGCAAGCGAATACAGCCTCTTCGGCTGAAATATGCTCGAAGGACGTGAAGCACTAGATAAACAAATACTACGTCTCATATAAAAAATATATTTTGAATGCTATAGAAATACCACTTGGATAATGGAAAACAGGGGAGTTTCAAAGTGTAGGTGGTAGGAACTTGTTATTCTCGAACTCACTATTTCTCCGTAAACCAGTCAGCTTCATCAAAAGAACGTATTAATGTAAGTTCTTAGAAAAGAGTATAAGAGTCTAGTTATTAATATAAAGGATTTTCTGCTATACGCTTTCCTCGAATGTATTCTAAAGATTCTCCTTGAAGACTGAACGATGGAGCAACAAAAGGGCAATCACCCTGTTCTAAAATACCACCGTTTTGTAGAATCCACTTCCTTCCAAGATCCAAGAGATCCCGTAAGCAGGTATTTCTGTTATCGGTAGGTGCATCCTGTGAATTCTTCAGAGGACTAAAGGATGTGTCACGTGAAACTTGTAGGCAACCGAATTTTTCAATAGGAATCTGCTCAAAAGAATCAAAAATAAACATTTCAAGCTTATATCCATTAGGAGACGATGGCTTAATGAATTGGTGCTGAGTAATATCATAAGATGGTATCTTTTTTAGAGCAAGGTGAACAGGAAGATATCTAGCATTGTGGGACATGTGTTCTAAAAAGTCCAAAGAAAAGTAATGATAAGCAATATTTGCAGCGCGAAGCCGCAAACATGTTTTCCCATCCACTGGTTCTGTTGCACGTGAAGCCTCTTCTGAAATTTCGGAATATTCAACAACTGATGGGTGTGCATTTTGCGAAACAACCAAACCCACTCTTTCTTCGGCAACTTTCTTCTCGACAACTTTCATAGCCACTTGATATCCTTTCTCGCGAACCATGCCGATAAAAATGGGATCCACTGGTAAAGCAAGAACATTATCTACGCTATAAGCGGTGACATGGACGATTCCAGATTGCTTCATATGCTCAAGTGCACCTGTTCTTTGTAAAGCCTCATAAACACCGCCATTTCCATTGGGTGCTTGGGAAACGGTACAGTCGGACTCAAGAAGAATTCGTCCTTCGACATCTAAGCAAGGCAATTTCCCTTGTTCAAAGAAAAAGATCCGCTCCTTCTGGATTCCAAAGTAGTTATTTTTTTCAAAAAAAGAAAGAGTGATGTCTTTGGTTGCGTCGGACACCATTACATACCATAGTACTTTTGCTGATTGTTTGTGCATAGGATACGCTTCTTGAGCAAGATACTCTGCTCTTTGAATTTTTAAAGCCTGCAACTCAAATAATGTTTTGTTTCCAGGTAATCCAATATTAAAGCATCCTTTTGGATCGTTTGACCCAAGTCTTGTACCTTGGCCGCCAGCAAGCACTAAAGCGGCAACACGACCCTTCGAGATCTCTTCTAAACCCATATTATACCATGAATCGTCGACTGTCGAGATAATTGGTACTGGAGAGACGTCAGAAGGGGTCAATTTGCTCCTCTTTTGACTATGTTCGATCGCATTTTCGAATTTGCTCCATAGTTCCTCTAAACGCAAACTCTCAACCTCACCCCAAAGAGTTTGAAACTTTTCAGCAGAGATCCCCTTTAGTTCTTTTAGCCGGTCATATATATGTAGTTGGTTTGCTTTTTCAAAAATTGAGCGATAATCCTCCAATGCACCTTCCAACATATCACCTGTGTCTAATCTTTGAAATCCCTTCTAAAACTTATGATTTCAGAAAAGCTTTCTAAAACTCTTCTATGCAGAAGAAAGAAAACGTCAGTAATCCCTTAGAAGGAATACTATCGTATTTGTTTATAATAAACCATTCTTTCATGCGGTGGAAGATTTTGTTTTCAAACTCGATATAAGCATATGTTTCTATAAAGCAATATATGCTACTACATTTGTAAACATTTTGTAACCGGTGCAGACATACATAAACAATCAAATGACTTTTTATCTGTATTCAATGAATCAAATAGTAGAGGAATTATACAACAAGAACAGTTTCCGTATGATCAAACAATGCTTGTGTCAAGAGTCCAAATGTAGTTTGCTGATACCTACCAGGTAACTAAAAATTATAAGAGCATGAGCCCTACACTTAATATCAATGAAAGAGCTAAGATACAATTTATTTTTTATTCTTTCTTTTCTATAAAGTACGTCGTTGACATGTAGATAGATTAGGAGAGACGTTCTACTCATAAACAAAGCTTCATTACAACTACTAAGCAAATGTCAGAATTCCAACTTAATTTTTATTAAAACAATGATAAATTTAAAAGAAAATTACTGATTTCTTCCGATTTAGACATCGCTTTTCATTTTACTACTTTTTTTCTCAAACCTTTGATTACCAAATACGGTACCCCATAATGGTGCGTAAAAACTTGCTATCAAATATAACGAAACGCAGCGCGTTAACCACCAGTCAGGAAAAAGTTGTGAAAATTCATATTATCCTTCACCATACTCCCATCGAATAGGAATAGAATGGCTACTGATCGATCGAGGACGGAAGTTTCTATCCAATCTGACCGAGTCAAAGATGTCACCAGTACAGACTTTCCTGGTTATTACTTTGATGAGGACAATTCCTGGAACTTGGACAAATTTCGTGAAAACTTGAATGTCTCCGTTACCTCTTTAAATGAAGAGACAATGACTTTTGAGATCAGTGGAGTGGATGCTTCTATTGCTAATGCATTCCGAAGAATTTTGATTGCTGAAATCCCCACGGTAGCTTTCGAGTTTACCTATATCATTAATAACACCAGCATTATCCAAGATGAAGTGCTGTCTCATAGAATTGGTCTTTTACCCATTAAGGCTGACCCTGACATGTTTAAATGGTTTCAACGACCTATCCCCGGCCAGGAAGCCACTCATACAGACTACGATACAGTGGTATTCTCATTAAGCAAGAAGTGCGAATTCAACAAAGAAGCCGCCGCTGATGAGAAGGATCCCAAGAAGCTTTACAATAATTCGGAAGTTCTGTCGAGCGATTTGATTTGGAAGCCCCAAGGACGACAAGAGGAACGTTTTGCTGAGTCTCCTATTCGTGTCGTAAACCCTAATATTGTAGTTGCTAAATTACGTCCCGGTCAAGAAATTGATTTGGAAGCTCATGCTGTCTTAGGTGTTGGTCAGGACCATGCAAAGTTTTCTCCCGTAGCTACAGCCTCCTATCGTTTGTTACCCACTATTCACATTTTATCGCCTATTGAAGGCGATGATGCTGTCAAGTTCCAAAAATGTTTCCCTGCCGGTGTTATTGATCTCGAAGATGGACCTGATGGAAAGAAGCGTGCCCGCGTTGCCGATGTTCGTAAAGATACCGTTTCTCGTGAATGTTTACGACACCCGGAATTCGCTGACAAAGTTCAGTTAGGCCGTGTTCGTGATCATTTCCTTTATTCGGTCGAAAGTACCGGAATCATGACGCCTGATGTCTTATTTTTGAAGAGTGTTGCTGTTTTGAAGTCGAAATGTATGGCTGTGAAAGCTAGCCTTGACAATTTGGGTTCTGAAGCTGCTTAAAAAAATTTACTGGGGACGGGTTTATAATATATCCATACATATAGTTGGTAAATATAGCCACGTAGACAATTGTTCATAATTGGCTAGAGAAGGGTTTGCGTTTGGTTTTGTTAGGAAAGGATAAAAAAACTTAATATTAATATATCTAGATTTATGTTTTATGACCATTTCAGAAGCGGTGTTTTTTAGAGCGAAGTTTGGATACTGTAATTTGCTTGTTTTGTTTAATAAAAATCCTTTGTATCAGCAACTAGTCTTATATAGCTAAGAGGCTACTAAACATTCAGTTTTTTAATTGAATCCGTAAGAGGATCTTGAGGTTTCTTATTTTCAACCGTAATAATGTTACAAGCTTCGTTCACGTTTTGTACGAAATCAATTAACATACGAACCTTTATATTTTGCATCTCTGTGTAACTATTTTACTAATAGTTTTGGATGTGTTTTATAAATAATTTCTTCTCTCAAAATATACAGAACTAACTCACTATAGAAATTAAGCTACTCGTCTATTTTGTTGCCAATTCGGGTAACGTATTCTAAAATTATCAGATTTGTCTAGAAGGAGTGAGAGCTATAAATTTCTCTACTGATCTTTAGGAATTTTCCTCCACCAACCATGCAAGGATTTTGCAGTCAGTTTTTTCGAAAGCTGCTGAAAAGCAACCAGTTGCGTCTAGTTGATCCTATAATTCAAGCTAGACGTACTTTTGTAACTACTCATCCTTTACATAATAACCTCCATTCAAGCTTTACACCTGATACTCAGCGACACATAAAGAACAATTCATCGGTTTTGGTAAGAAGCTTTTATAATTAGTTGAAATATAGGAGAAGAAATTCTAACAAAAATAAGCTAGATGAACTGAATGCCCAACTACAAGCTAGAAAGTATAAGGAGAGCGTTGCCACGTTCGCTGGTCTCAAACCATTAGGAGTCTTGGATTCGTTTACGCTTACCAGATATATTACGTTCCTTGTTAATCGTTCCAAGGGTATTCGCGGCCGTGGATCGGTTGATAAAAACACATTAGATAACCTAGACGATATATTAAAGTATGCTATTGAACACCAAGAAGTGGCCACAGCTCAGTTTTGGTCAAGCATGATTAAGTCCTACATCGACTTGAATCTTTATGACAAAGCCGCTTTGATCGCCGACATGGCATTGAGCCACATTGAGTACTTGCATAATGACACGAAGGTTCTTTCCAGTCTTTATTTATGCATATTACATGCTAAGTTGCTTAACGATTCAACTTTTGATCAGTGTAGCCAGATTGGATCAAAAATTCATGAGCATCTTGGTGGACGAGAAGCGATTGATGAATTAGTTGCTGTATATTTGATTTACGCAATGTTCCCAGATCCTGCTATTCAAACAAAAGCTCATCAAGCTCTCGTCAATTTGAAAGGATTAACTTCTTATCATTCCGAAATCATTTTGTCTGTACTCGCTCACAAGGAGTACTTTGATGACGGTTCTAAGTATTTGCTCAAGTCAAATTTAAATGACTACAATCTCCCCTCAGTATACACAACAGTATGGTTTATGCAAAAGATGTTTGAACACGAGCAATCTGTCTGGCCATTGATGCCAATTTTGGAATATCACCTTGAGGTTTCCCCACGCAACGTTAGTCGCTTGACGAATTGCATTCTTAGTTTAGCTCTCAAGCAACCCATCGGAAACGAGAAAGATCGTGGAAAGGTTGAAAAGTTCATCAATAACTTGTTGAACCGTGTGTTTGAAGAAAAGCGCTATGAGCCTACTATTGCTACTGCAAACGCTTTGTTTACTGTTGCTTCCCGTTTGCGTGATGAGAAGTGGCTATTCACCGCTCTTGATTTGATTTCCAATTATGAACTGGAGCCTTCTCATGTAACC
This sequence comes from Schizosaccharomyces lindneri, assembly GCA_029532395.1. Taxonomy (NCBI): domain Eukaryota; kingdom Fungi; phylum Ascomycota; class Schizosaccharomycetes; order Schizosaccharomycetales; family Schizosaccharomycetaceae; genus Schizosaccharomyces; species Schizosaccharomyces lindneri. Next base: position 276,411 of record JARFMH010000009.1, on the reverse strand, counting down.
TATCGCTCTTTGTTGATTACTTATACGAATTTGCCCAGTACTTTTGAGCAAATTATTCAAACTTGGAGACAGCTAGAAACTCTTTTTACGGAACGCTCGTTGCCAATTACAGAAAAGGAACTCACTATTCTTTCTAACTGTGTAAACTCTCAACCAGAACGTGAAAACCAAAATGCGTGCTTGGAGTTTCTTGAGCAACAGCTTAACAAATACGTGACAACGAAAGTAGCCGCATAGATTTCAAGTTATGTTATAATCTTTTTGACGTTTAGTTTATGGCTTGTCTTTTGGGGAAATTGTTTACATATACGAAATTTAAAATTATAATCAGCTCTTTTGGTTCCGTCTGTGTCGTCGTTTTTTTTTTTTAGATTTCAGCTATGGCTCTCATACATATGGCTGAGTTTCACCTGTTTTCGATGCTATGGAGAAGAGTAAAATCCAATGGCCCACATATCTCCCAAAATTAATTTGTACAATTGGTCTGCTAGGAAGCAAGTAATACTCCCTTCTTTATTAAACTAATTTTTTTTTGATAGCAGCAATCCTTTAAGTAGAATATTTAATATACTCATAAATAAGAATTGAAATGAATTTACTCAACATATATTTAAAATACCAGTCTTTTTAAAAGTTCTTTATTCTTTCAACAATTCATTATCCTAGTTACGTTTGTGATATGACTCGGCATAACAACAGACAAAAAAAGGAGAAATCAGTCTTTAGCTTTAAAAAACAGCTAATACTAAGCAGCTCATTTTCTTTTGATATCTAATTACTTCCATAACCGCTTTTCTTTGAGTACTTTTGTTTCATTACAAACTGCTTGTGAATAGAAATTAAGTAGAGCACTATAGTACGTAAAGCGCTATATTGAGTCTTTAGAACGTTTTATGTAATTCACAATGCTTCGGTATATGAATACTGCATCGTGTATTACTTCACTAAAGATAGGAAGGGTCGGACTTGCAGAGTGTAGTCTTTTGGAATTCGAAGTGTGAAAGTTCCAAGTTGCCAAGTTTGAAACTAGACGCAAAGGAATAATGGTATGGAGATTAGGAATATGAAGATAATAGAGCTAATTTTTTTAGAGTACGCAAACAAATTCTGGAATTCAGCAATTGTTGGAGGTTCGTGTTAAATGAATGAATGTAACGATGCAAAATTGATTGCTAATACTTTGAAAAAGGCAGAGAAAGTGGCCCGCAGTATTGTGGACAAGGCTCGTCAACGTACGTTAAGCTGAATATTTGACATGCTTGCTAATTGTCGAACCATAGACCGAGTTCAAAGATTAAAGGATGCACGTCAAGAGGCCAAGGCAGAAATAGACGAATATGCTGCTTCCAAGGAGAAAGAATTCAGAGATGCTGAGTCTAAGGTATATAAAAGTGGTGAACTATAGCCCGTTTTCAATTCTAACATTTGGTAGGCTTCCGGTATTTATTCTCAAACTGAAGAACAAACGAAAAAGCAAGTGGAGAAAGATTTTGAATTAATCAAGAAGGATGCTGAAGAAAACTCTGATAAAGTTATTGATGCCATTTTGGCCATCGCCTGCGACGTAAAGTGAACATTTACGATTAATGAGTTTTGCCGTTCACTGTTTCGTTCTTTTCCCTATATATAATATGTATATTGACGAGAAAGAAATATTGTTTCTATTTGAAGATTTTAATAATGCTAATATCCGTTCTTTCTTCAAAGTCTTCAACTTGCGTGAAGCAAAAGGTGCTGTTGTAGAGATTAGAAATAAGAAACACGATATGTGATTAACCAAAGCTTCTGAAAATCTCAAAATCAAAAGAGTAGTCATCAATACGCCAGAATCTTCATTCTCTACTTTTGCCAGCTTGAAGACCGTACAGCATTCTTCCATTTTCAATTGATTTTCTTTCTAAGAGTTAAAGTAGATAACCATTATTAAACATAACTTTGTGTTTCAATCTCTTTTCCTTTTCCTACTTTACGTTGCTTCTTTTCTACGATTTGCCATATTACAAGGATTGTTCAAGTGTTCCACACCAACTGTAAGGCATCATGTACATATTTGGTAACTATTGATAATCTAATACTCTCTAAAAAAAAATAATAAAAAAAAACTCGCTCATCCCAATTTTGGTTCATTTATAAATCTCATATAATTGAGACTTTCCTAACTAAGAAAATCCAAAATTACCCCCACTAAGTTCTACATCCACACAAGGCAAGAGTATCATAGTTAACAAGGCCTTATTCTCGTTACAGTTTGTTTGTTGTACGTTATTAACTTATACAGATACTTAGTTCAGTCGCCGTTAAATAGCATTATCTTAATTTAATATATAATATACTATACAGCTTAGGGTACTGCGTTACTGTCTAATTATAAATTTATAAGCGTAGTTGCAGTCGGCTCCCTTATGTCTAATAACAGCATTTTCGTCTCTGTAAAAGGCAAAACCAGCCATCTGGCTAAGAACGAAACGCCATTCTAATATACTTCAATCAACTACTGACTCTCATCCTTTTTGTTTCACCGCAAACATGGCGTCTGAACGGTTTGTGGTAGCTTTGCATTCGTTCCCTGGAAAAAGCAGTGACGAACTGCCATTGATTGAAGGGAATAAGTACTTACTTATAAAAATGGACGAAGAATTTGGCGATGGATGGTGGGAAGTAAGTAAAAACGGTTGATTCCCACTGTACGTGCGTTTCATGAGGACCTTTTGTGATGCTAGTGCATTAGTAGTCCTATGGCTTGCTTCTAAGCGCTCGTGAAACGCTTGTACGGGGAGCGACAATTTGTTTGTTGACGTTGCATTTGTGAAGGAAAAAAGCAGAGTAATTTGCTAACCAGTTGTTTTAGGCAGAGGACCAAGAAGGAAACAGAGGGATTTTTCCGGCCTCACATGTAGAATTGTTATCTAAAGAGGTTCCTAATCATGAAAATACTCGTAACGAAAAGGCAGACGTGTCTATTTCTACTACCGAACTTACCGAGTCTTCAAGTTCCCGTTCGAATTTGACGGACTTGGAGGAGGAACCTGCTTCCAAACGAGACTCTCATGTTAGCCCTCCTCACCCAAATACTAATGGAGTGCCAAAACCAGAAAGCATTTCCCCAAACCATTTTAATGATCATTTGCTTTCTCCTTCTTTAAATAAAAGAGAATCATCTAATTTCGAAAAAAACTTCCTTAACAACCACCGTAATTCACTCCCTAGTGGACCACAAAAGTGGAATGATAATTCCTCTCTTTCTAATTCACCTGACCTAGACAAATCATCTTCTAATAACGATCCTATGCGCAAGACTATTGATGATATTGAGAGCGCACTACAAAACTTATCGACTGCTGAAGCCGATGAACCTAGCACCTCCCCCCTTCCTATTTTAAATTATCGATCACCGTCTTCCTTTGGCCTTTCTGAAAAAATTCAAAGTCTCCCTCACTGGTCTACAGCGGAGGTTATAGATTGGCTAAGAAATGCGGGCCTTGGATCTGTAGCTCCTAATTTTATGGAGAATGAAATCAATGGTGAGATCTTACTAAATACGGATTCTAGTGTTTTGAAGGAGCTTAATATAACTTCTTATGGAAAGAGATTTGAAGTTTTACGTAAAATTCAACAGCTAAAAGACACCTATCAGCAAACGCTTTCTGAAAATTACCCAGAGTTCCCTGGCAGCTACTCTCAATCCCCCAGCCCTGATTTATCGTCTCCGAATGTAAACCACTCTATGGCTGACTTCGGTGATCCAACATTTGTTCCGTCATCTTCTAATTATGGTTCCAATAATGAATCTAATGCTAGTTTAAATCGTATGAGCGTACTTCCTACTTTGTCTCATATGCTGGTTTCTCCTGATCTTGATGAATTTGGCAACGATAATTCTGAGCAATACATTCCTCCTCTCTCGGCCGCTCGAACTCGTGGAGAAAATAAGGCACCCGCTGTAAAGCGTGGTAGTGTTACTCAAATGTCTTCTTCCGTTCCTTCAAGTGTTTCGCCTATCACCAAACGTCCTTCACCGTCAGAGTCTTCACACTCAACTCATGGCTCTTCTCGTTTAGCACAGGTGCCAACTGCTGGATCATCAAGCTTCGAACAGGCCAATGGCTCAGGTGAGTCTACTTCATTGCAACCGTCAGCTGATCCCAAACTTCATACTCCTCAGCCCTCAGCTACATATAAACAATCTCCTAACGTTATACAATCAAAGGGCAAAGACAAACCTGCTGGTTTAACAAGATTAAACACCGACACAGTGGGAGCATCTTCTTCATCGGCTCCAACAGAAGAACCATTGCCACCTTCTCAATCTGTGGAACCTACCGTGATAAGCCCCACGAACTCAACTGCTTCTTCCGGAGTCTTACCACCTGCTTCATCACAGAAATCACCTTCCTTAAACAATGCTAAGAACTCCACAAATACGAAGAAACCCCTTGTCCAGAAAGTGTTGTCCGCCACCAGTGTCAAGTCTTCGTCCGATAATGGACAAAAAACGCCAAACCTGAAAATCTCTACTCCCAGTTCACTATCTTCTTCGGTTTCGGATGCTCCTAGTTCTGCGCCCTTAGGAAAGGAACCAATTGGAAAACGAAAATCAAAAAGGGATATTTTTGGAAGACAAAAAATCTTACCAACTGGAATTAGTGAAGGACTTACAGATATCCCTGCCAAGGAAGCGCTGAAGACCGCTGACTGCCATGGTTGGATGCGTAAACGAAGTGATCGTTATGGCGTATGGAAGGCAAGATATTTCGTTTTGAAGGGCACTAGACTGTCTTATTACCATTCTTTAAATGATGCTTCTGAAAAAGGATTGATCGACATAACTTCTCACCGTGTTTGCAAAGTTGAAGATTTGGTTTTAAGTGGCGGTAAAACCGCTATTAAATTGGCACCACCTGCACCAGGTGCGGCAAAGGCTGCTGTAATGTTTACTCCTCCAAAAGTACACTACTTTATCTGTGAAAGTAAGGATGATATTAATCGATGGTCATCTGCATTCTTGAAAGCTACAGTGGAGCGTGATATGTCGGTTCCTGTATTAACCACAACAAGGATGCAAACGATTTCCTTGAATAAAGCAAAGGAACTTCGTACTCGACCTCCTTCACTGTTGATGGACGAACAAGCAGAGCCGGACTTGCCTTCCTCCATTGGTCTGAAGAAAAATGCTAAGCAAAAAGGTAAAGAACCTGTGAGACAACCTGCCAAGTAATACAAATGAATAATACGCGCAGATTTGCTGATTGTATGAAATTTTACGATTAGTTCAATCTTGACTCTACTTTCGAAAACAGAGTGGGAATATCGATGGCTCTAATGTTTTTATATTATTTAAAGGAATTGATAAATTTTACGTGTTTTCTTACTGCTTAAAAAAAATGTTTCTTGGAATAATAGCAATCTAATGTTTGAGTTTTGCTTCCTGACGATTATTTTCTTTAACTTGCCCATACACTCCGTGTGAATCTTCACAGGTTGCAGGTCAAATTTTATTTAAAATGTTTAACGAGCATATGTTTTTTTTCTTTCATTATAGAATTAGGAGTTAAGTATTTGTGTGATGATACATGCTCTTCGCTTTTCTCTTTTATAAAAAAGTAAGGAGTTTTTTTCGGATTTGTGGGTTGGACCGAAGACCTCTTGTCGTATGTTTTATTTCTGTATATATATTTTATATATATAGATTTTATTTAATAGTCAAGTTGATGTTGTCAGACCCAAGTTTCTCGACTTTTTAAATCAATCTCACTTGAACTTTGTATGTTAACCCGTCAAATGCGCATACGATGCAAACTTCAAATTGATGTACAGCTCGTAATATGAGGACGATTAAAAGTAAATTTTAAATTTTAAATTTGTTTGCAGAACCTGAGTAGCCCTTTTTTGTCTTTCCACTCCAGCTTGAATATTTCCTATAATAAACAATTCTCTTATACCTATTTTCCTCACTACACTACCTTAGTTACTGCACTCGTTAATTCACCGAATCCTCCATTAAGAAGATGCTCTACCCTTCCCATTCCGTCAGATTCTAAAGAAGTAGTAAGGTAGGGTTAGGGTTTTCTTTGTACAGGACTCGCTTTCATATAAAAATTACGCTACACTAAATTTTTCCCTTAACCAAACTCAGGTAGTTTCGGTGCGGTAAGACAAAAGAAACATGGCTCAACAAAATATTCCTACCTTTAAGCTTGTTCTCGTAGGAGATGGTGGTACTGGTAAGACCACTTTCGTCAAACGCCATTTGACTGGTGAATTTGAAAAGAAGTACATTGCTACTTTGGTATGTAAATCTGCATGAATTATCATGATCGCAGAATTAAGTCCTTGTAAAGACGCGTTCAGAAAAAAAGTTGTTTGGCTCTTTATGGGCTAAGTCTCGTGTGTTTCCAAGATGAGCCGAGACTCGGATTGCTGTCTATGATTCTACTATTGAGCTAAAATGAGCGCCTGGTAGTCAATTATTCAAGGAAGATTCTGTGTACGAAGATGCAGCAATTTGCTAACGCGTTTAGGGTGTCGAGGTTCACCCCTTACACTTCCACACCAACTTCGGTGAACTTTGCTTCAACGTTTGGGACACTGCTGGCCAAGAGAAGCTTGGTGGTCTTCGTGATGGTTATTATATTCAGGGTCAATGTGGTATTATTATGTTTGATGTTACTTCTCGTATTACTTACAAGAACGTTCCTCACTGGTGGCGTATGTTTGGTTTGAAGGATCGGGTAGAAATGAGGAAGGATTGATTGTTCGTGAGTAGCATCTACTAGAATTGAATTGTGGTGTTTGATTTGCATTCATATAAGTTGATGTTTGGTTTTTTCCTTATACTACCTGATTTTTCGTCTGTCAAGAGAAAAGTGTTTACTAACATTATCAATAGGTGATCTTGTCCGTGTTTGTGAAAACATTCCCATTGTCCTCTGCGGTAACAAGGTTGATGTTAAGGAGCGTAAGGTAAAGGCTAAGGCCATCACCTTCCACCGCAAGAAGAACCTTCAATACTATGACATCTCCGCCAAGTCTAACTACAACTTCGAGAAGCCTTTCTTATGGCTTGCCCGTAAGTTGGTTGGTAACCCCAACTTGGAATTTGTTGCTTCTCCTGCTCTTGCTCCTCCTGAGGTTCAAGTTGACCAACAATTGTTGGCTCAATACCAACAAGAAATGAACGAGGCTGCTGCTATGCCTCTTCCTGACGAAGATGATGCTGATTTGTAGATTAGCTCATTGTCTTGGTCTCCTACTATTTGAAAGCGGGCCGCATTTCCGTCTGCGTGTTTTCAAGGGAGCTTTGGTTACGGTTGAAAATACCCCTTTTTCAATTTGAAGAAAAATTAATTTCAGTCTACTTCTTTACTCGATTAAAATATTATGGGGTTTACTAAATTTGGATGTTAGTCTTTTGTTGCTTATTTTTTTAGAAAACTGTATTCTTTTGTAAACTGTAGTTGTCTATTCAATTAGATGCGTTCAGAGCATTGTCTATCCATCACTGACTATGTTCGTAGGGTGTCGCCGTTAGGTAAGCACAATCCTGTACTTCTTGTGAGAAAGGTTGCAGAACTACTGTTATATGTCGTCCATTAGACGATCGCAATTTTTGTGACTCGAACGTGGGACAGGAAAGAGCCAGAGAAAGAGTTACTCATTTTCAATCAACTATTTTAGTGTTTGTAAAGTTTATCTTCCAAGCCGTTATTGAAAAATACTCGATTGTAGGCAAAACAAAAACAAAGTAAATAAAATAAAATACAATAAAGCAAGCAATTTACAATGCATTACGTGGAAATTTCAGTAGGATCAATTGCAAATGTTATAATGTAAACATCCGATGTCTATAGCTTAGCAAAGGAATGTACTTCATTTACAAAGGGCTAATCCGAATAGCTTCTTTAAAACATCGTTTTTCATATGAAGTACTCCAGTTAAACTTGGCAGGTTTGAGTTTACATGGAAGTCGCGATGATTAAAGACCATTTCGGACAATTGACAAACCACTATTTAAACGGTATTAATAGACAACATAATTGCTCTTGCTGGATGAATTGATTCAGAAAAGTAGAGATGGCATATACGAATGCCGTTAGTTTGCATCGTCTATATTCAAAGCACATTTTACCGATTGAGGAAATCAATTAAAATGATACCGCTCTGGATGTTCTCACAAGTAGTGCATTATGTACAAGTAAATGGAAGCATGGAGTACCATCTTAATCTCGAATTATGCCGTTGGTGAGAAAATGAACTTCCTTCCGATTACACAATTCCCAATAGATCTTTTCAAATGTATTGCTTCAGATAATTACAAGGTTGAACCTGAATGGTTTAGTAAGGTGGATAGCAAGCCCATGGGTAAGTTGATTTGAACGCTGTTCAATTTTTTCCTTTGTACAAAAATCGGGAAAGACAGTTCATTATACTAATGCAGGCAATCGATGCTCATGCTCCCTCCCGGATAAATTCATGAGTATTAGATAGGAACATGCCCAAGCTAAATCATTTCAGCATTCACATAAACCAAAAACGAGTTGAATGAGAAGACTGTATTTCGTTAACTGAAGCGCGTACACTATATCGTGAGTCACTATTAGTATATCCTGCTGCCTTGTTTTTTGTTTTACGGAGGTTATATTCGCATTCTGTTCGTAACTATAACTTCCGGTAATAGCAATGAAACCTATTCATCTCAGTAGTCAATAATGTAGAGAATGAGACTCTGAGATACATATACGAAATGTCTGCTCTGAAATCCATTTAATCCCTCAGTTACGCATTTAGAGTATTATAAGTTTTTATATCAGTTTTCCTTTCTAATAAGAAACTTTGAAAACACATGCTGTTTCACGAGTCCATAGGTTACATTCGATGAAGCCTTCAATACATTACATAGGGTATTCAAACCGTATGTTTGCAGAAATTAAAGCAAAAATTTCTTTATTGTTCTTTTTATATCATGTTTCCTTCTGTTTATGCCATGGTTTGCTAAAAGTCGAAAACTAGTATTTTATGGCTCGGAGAGAAGTGAATAGGTTTTCGTGACCTATTTTTTTATTATTAATTTCGACATAAAGGTATATAAGAACCTATACCTTCGAAATGGTTTTTTTTTCGTTGTCTCTCAGAAATGGTTTCCAACTACCACATCGTTTTATCATCGCCAGAAAAAAACCAATGTCTTCTCAGCCAGTTTGGGATGCTCAAATACGAAGATGGAGGTGTTTAGGACCTCAAGAACAGCAATTGATATATATTGAGGAAGAAAAGTCGTGGAAGGAATACGTATGAAACATGATTTTGTTATTACATAGAAATCAAACAAGACAGATCCCCTAACGACTTAAGGATTTTGAGAATAAAAAGTTTTTAGGTAGCTTTCCTGTTGAATCTAATGCAGATGAAGATTCAGTTGAGAAGCGTGAAGAAGAGAAGCCGGAAACAACAAGCGAAAAGAAGAGAGAATACCCAAATGAAACATCCTTAGAAACGCAGCAACCGGACGCTTCGGTGAAAAGAACAAAGAGAGAGGAAACTTCTTCAAATAAGAATGAAACGCCTGCACCAATTAATAAGGCTATCTACGTTTCCGGTCTTCCTAAAGATGTGACGGTAACAGAAGTTAAAGAAGTATTTTCCAAATGCGGAATTATCGCAGAAAACGTCGATACAGGTACGCCTAGAATTAAACTTTATATAAATGACGATGGGACGTTAAAGGGCGACGCCTTGATCGTTTTCTTTAGAAGCGAAAGTATTCAATTGGCAGAACAATTGTTTGATGATACCGAATTTCGACTTGGTTCAGGAGTAAAGATGAAGGTTCAAGAGGCCAGTATTGATTACAAAAAAGAGAAGTCTGTAAATCGGGACCTTAGTGAGTCGGTCAAGAAGAAGGTCCAAAGAAAGCGGCAGCAACAACTACAGTAAGTCATTCTCCAAATAACTTCTACTAATTCATATTCAGAAAAATTTCGTCTTGGGGAGAAGTTGAAGAAGAAGTTGATGAAAAAAGAAGAAAGCGTTTTGGGAAAATTTTGGTTTTGAAGCATATTTTTACATTGAAGGAGCTAGAGACTCAGCCTGAGCTATTACTTGATCTAAAGGAAGACATTACTGCTGAAGCCGAAAAATGTGGGCGCGTTACCAATGTCGCACTATATGATCAAGAACCGGAAGGCATTGTAACCATTCGATTCTCGAACAATGAGGAAGCAGAAGTATGTATGCGATTGATGCAAGGAAGGTACTTTGATGGAAGAATTGTGGAAGCATCTATTTACGATGGAAAAACACGATTCCGAAAGTCTGGAAAGCAGAGTTTTGACAATGATGAAGATGAAGAACACAGGTTAGAGAGATTTGCAAGCTGGCTTGAAAGCGGCGAGAAAAATGATGAGTGATCTGAATGTATGACAAATGGAAAGTTCACTGGAATAGTAATAATATAGCATGATAATATGTGTATTTCCTTCTCTTCCTAAATTTAGGTATACTATAAATTTGTAAACTATATTATGTATTTTATAGTAATTTCTCAGGTTTTTGTCAATAAACTGCTTCAACTTCGTTCGGTTATCCTCTAGCAAATCTAGTACCAATAAACCATTCTTTTTGTTTCACTTACAATTGCATGTTACATGTTTTTCTATATTGCATGACTTTGATAAATATTTTTCAAAAAATAAGTAACATGCAACATGTCACTCAGGAACTTGGCTGGCATGCTATCTCTTTGCTTCAGTTTCGTACTTGCAAAGTTCAAACCAGCACCAGGACTTATGATACATTGTTTCCTGTTTAACTAGAAGGAAGTTGTTTAGGCGTTTTTGAAAGGAGAAGGACGCCAAGAATCGAACAGCCGAAGTGTCCTTGACCAGATCAAAGACAGAGCTTTCTAATAAGCTCCTTGCATATTAATATATATTCTCTCTTTTTACGTGTTTTTCCCTCTTTCTACCAGTTGTCTTTTATTTATAATTAATATAGTCTCTTTAGAATGTATTCTGACGGTGTTGACTACTCTAGAGGAGCTGCAGTTGCATCAGACATATCAAGTCCTTTACGGGCTGCTAGTGCAAGTACTGGTAACTTAAGCCGGATACGCTCTCGAAATCGCTCAACTTTGAGTACTACTATGCAGTCTGATCCTCATTTGGCTTCTAGAATTGGAGCTTTTTATCTCAACAATGTTCAGTCAAACATACCTTTCGAAACGGACAAAATAACACCAGCTTATGGTATCGGTGATATGATTGCACCTGAAATGAAAGATTCTAAGAGTCAAAATGTTCCGAGTGTTAGTAGCAAAAAGGACGGCCTTTATTCCCGCCCAAATGTATCTTCTTCTAGCATGTTATTGACGATTAAACGAGCTACATCTTCGGATTCTCCTCAAGACAAGCAACATAATGAAAGTTCTACAACTCGAGATTTTTTCCCTAGAAAGTCCCTATCTACTACTTTCACCCCGACTCCGTCTCGGATTTCTCATGAAGTCTTACCTGCTACTACTTTCCCAGCGCAATCAACTGACTCTTTGCAACGCAATTCGACACCAAGACATTCTTCTCCGTTGCAGAAGCAGGTATCGACTGATTTACCTTTTACTTTGCCTATTTGTGAGGAGGAACAACTAGATTGGATACGCGAAAATGAAGATTTGGTACATGCTGTGAATCCAGACGATTGTTTAGAATGGGTGGAGTATGTCCTTCGTTTTACATTGGTTCATCTTCCTTATTTACAATCTTATGATACCGAAAATTATGACGAGATAAATTATTTGGAGAATGTATGTGAAATTGCGCTCGACAAACTTCGTGAGCATTCAAGAGCAGAGAATCCTCGTGCGCTCTATTATGATGCATATACTTGTGAATCTGGTGCATTTGACGTTGAAGTTGACCTTCAACAAGCTTGGGAGTTATACTCAGCATCCGCCAAACTCGGCTATACACGGAGTCTCTATAGACTCGGTGTAATTTTAGAGGATCAAGGAAGTCTTCAAGAGGCCGTCGAGTACTTTGAAGAAGGTGCTAGCTACAAGGACAGTGCTTCTTGTTGGAGATTAGCGTTATTAATTCTTGAAGGAATGCTAGATAATATAGGAATGTATGCTGAGCAACGCGCTCGTGGCCTTGAACTTTTGGAACAGAGTGCTAATACTGCTGATGCTGATGTTCCTTCTGGTTTGTATAGTTATGCGCTTCTAAACTTGCACGAGCATCCCGGTTTGATTGATTTAGACGAAGAAGGCCTACAAGTCCCTGTGAATGAGCGAATCGCATTAGAGTCCTTCGCACGGGCCGCATTCCTGGGACAATCTTCTTCTATGTTGCGTATGGGTGCAGTTTATGAATTCGGTAAATACAACTGTGCTAAAAGTCCAAAGTATTCTGTACTTTATTATTCTGCTGCCTCTAAGCAAGGAGAAACTGAAGCTGATTTTGCGCTTGCCAAGTGGTATCTAAATGGCGGTGTCGGTGTTCCAGTTGATGAAGATCAAGCCTTCGTACATGCCGAAAGAGCCGCAATGGCAGGAAACTCCAATGCACAGTTCTTACTGGGATACATTTTTGAAAGTAAAAATAACTCTGAACAAGCTCTATATTGGTATACGGAAGCTTCTAATAATGGACATGCCGAAGCTGCTGAGAATTTGGAGAATCTGAAAGATGTATTGAAAAATAATCCACCAGAAGAGGTTCCACCTACTAGTACATCAACTCAGTCCCAGCAAGCCGCAGACTATAGTAGTGCTCCTTCAACACCCTATATTAGCTCTCAATCTCAGGGCGAAACCTCTAATGGGGGTACTGTGAAGCATGTCGCTGGGACCATGCCTGAACAACCTATAGTACAAAAGGTGCCAGTTACTAAGAAGACGACAAAAGCTAAATTTCGTAAACGTTTGAATTGTGTGATAGCTTAGATTAAAGGAGATGAATTAGCATACAACTTAGACATTTACTAGAGCATTAGCATTTAGTGACAGATTATTTACTCTAACATATCATTAGCATTATAAATTATGGAAACCTACGCTTTATGATCGTTATCATCGTTGTCCGTGGATAACTAACTATAAAAGTATCCAGAAATCTAAATCTCTTGTTTTTTTTTCCTTTAAATAATGGGTGATTTGTCGAAACTGCTGCATTTTTGTTCCTACAACAGCCAGAGTATAGCACTCGTTTTTATATACTTTCGGTTGTGCATGCATTTGGTCGTACGATATCTTGGATGCTTTTACTATATGAAATATGAAAAAATGAATTGTTATTTGTATTTTTTTCATCCAAAACCTAACTAACCCAAAATTGTATTATATCCACGTATGAATGAGATTGTAAAAGTACATAAATCTATACCTGCATACGGCTGTACATTTGCTTAAGCTTGGCAGAGCTTATGAGCTTGGGATTCAAGTTCATGTCTTTTGCCATACTCTCGAAATCTTCAGGGCCATACTTCTTTAGTAGTCTAGTCATATAAGACAATTCAAAGGCACTTAAAGGAAGTTTCTTACGAGGCTTATCTTTTCTTGAGGCTTCTTCTTCCAACTTCCTTGTAACTTCAGTCTTAGCTGGGACAGCTTTCACATCTTCATCTAGAACGTCATCAAAAGTACGCTCTTTACCATGAATAACTTCAATGATATTTCCTTCATCATCTCTTCGAACAATAGCTTGTCCAGGACCCAAATTCTTACGAACTTCTTCTAACTCCTCTTCGGTAGGTTCGGCCTTGTTTTCATTCTCTTCGGGTTTGCGATCTGGGTTGATTTTTTCTTTACCACCGGTAACATAATTGGGAGTGACTACAAGACCCATTCGTTCGTAACTATATAAGCAAGTTAGTATATAAATTCAAATAACCTCTTCAAAATATCTCAAGGAGCGCCAGAAGGAATGTTGACAAACAAAACGCGAACAAATGAGGTATATACTCTGTGCATTTCCTCCTTGTCCGTATTTAACAATGAGAAAACTTACTTTTGAGTCAATGTGGCATGCATATCCCAATTCTCACGAACAATAGAATTACCATAGATTTTTGCTTTTGCTTTTTTGTTGTGATTCTTTCTCGTCAATCGAGGTTGGTTGGAACGCTGCTTTTTCCTTTGTGCTGGAGTTACCATTTTAAATAATTAAAAGATGAATCGAATAAGAAAAGATTGGCAATTGAAACGCCAAATTTCTAACTTTTTGTGTGTGATCAACTGTTTGGTTCTGGGTTCGTTCAAACGCTAACAAAACAAATTTCTTTGGATAGCTGTTCTTCGGATAAAAGCTTGTAAAAGTGAATCTCAATTCTTTAATAAATGTTCAAAAACTTTTTATAGAAAAAAGCTCCACACAGAATTTCGTCTTAAAACAGGTAAAATATCAAAATTTTGATGGATTCACGATTTTCATCGTCCAACTGCATAATACATACATAGTGAATATTGACTGTGATTCACTATACTTTTACTGCACTCCTGTGAACTTTTTGCTAATTTAACTGATTGTTACTTTGGCTTTGGTTACTTTGGATAAACAAACATGTTTATTTATTTGGCATGTAATATAAAAAATCTAAAGTTTTCTGCATACGTTCTGTAATTTTTATATAATGAATTAACTCAGTTTGGATAGATTTTATTAAAAGTTTTATTAACCTTACCGTGTAACGAGTAAACTTCATTTCGTAAATACTGCTATTGTAGTCGCTGAATATTTAGTTTTGTCTTGGGAACCTGCATAATGATTCTAATTGAAAGAAGGAAAAAAAAATTGACTCTAGTCTACTGTACAGACTTCTTTTCTTTTCCTTTTACATGCTTGTTTATCAGGTTGTGTCATTAGGATCGTTTCGTTCAAGGCTTTCTTTTATAGTTACACAATCCATTGATGTATTTCTCAAGAGAATAAATTCACCTACGTCGTAAATCTACCTACTTGCATCTCAAACGGTTACCTACCAAGTCGCATTATCGAAGGAATAGACTTATAATTCAGGATACGTTCTTTCACTTACTATAAAAATTAAGCAAGTTTAAAAAAACTACAAATTGGATTAGTTTTCCTTCTGTAGAAAAGCCATATGAATTTCTATTAAAAGTGACATTCACAATATAAATACATAGGATATTGTCATGAAGTTTCGAAACCAAACATTTTAAAGCTTGAGTGAATTCACTCGGTGCTCTGCCAAAGCTGTATTTGCTTCAACTCATAAATCTTGAATTTCCAGGATGAACCTTTCAGTTTGTCTATCCAATTCTAGAAGAAATCGTAAAATATGAAAGACTGTCTCAATTCCTTCATTGTACACACGATTTTTGAAAATAGATTATAACCTAAAGTTCCTTTTATGGAACTGCATTGTTCATCCTCCAGACTTGAAGAGAAGAGAAGGGAGCATTCCAATAGTCCATTGAAGAAAATCCATCTTCATCATCCATATAATCAAATCTTCTACCATAACACAAACTAAGTAAAGAAGAATCAAAAGGATGCTTTTCAATGGCTGCCACTGTTATGTTTCTTTGATCTGTAACGTTTACTTTTTCAATGAGTTCAGTTCCCTGCCAAATTGAAACAAAGCCATCAGTTCCGCCACTTATGAGTCCTTCATACCCCAGTGTATCGAATGATATCCTTTGGTTGGTGTCACCACTATGATCTTTAAGTTCATATAGCATGTCTTGTGCGTAACGTGTATCCCAAACTTCAATGCTTGTACTTCTTCGACTGCCCACGTACAACTTACAGCCATCCGGCGACCATTTCATATGTGTAATTCCGGTACCATTCGCCAACGAAAATTTGAGTTGACATGGCCTGCTGCCATAGTTGTCATAAATCCCAACGGTATTGTTAAAAGTCCCCAAGGCCAGCATCCGAGGGTTTTGAGGATTGAGGCATATACTTGATTGAACTCCTTCAAGCGTAGGTTCCAAGGACGAGGAACCATGTCCATTGGTTGTCGTTTTAGACACAGGAGACTTTTGACCTTGGTGAACATTAAATAAGTACACATTGTCTGTTCCACCAGCTACCAAATATTCACCATCTTGGGTAAAATCCATACAGTGCGAGCCAGTAAACTGTTCACGATGGTCAACTATGTAATATGATGATACCCTTTGTTGCTTTGCGAGACTATAGAGTTGGATAGGATAGTCTTTTGTGGAGTATACAAATAAATCAGAATCTTGCTCGTCATTACTCTGAAAAGGATGCCATGCAAAACTATAGACGCATTCCGAAGGAGTTATCGTCTTTCTCTTATCATTGTCAAATATAAAAGCTTGCTCATTCGTATCAGGGTCTGTTGAAGTGATTGGCCAATTCGTCAGTTTTTGATCTTCTGTTAATGCTAATACACTTCTACCGGCTGGCGACCATTTGAGCGCTTGAAAGAAATTTAAACCCTTGGAGGATTGAAAGCTCGGGCGCGTATAGTTTATGTTGACACAACCGTATCGTCTCCAAGTAGGAAGCGGTGTACCAGCCAAGTTGTGTTTGAGCTTTTCTTCTGTTTGCAAAGGAAAGTATGTGTTGGACATTGATCAAGTTATCAAGAATCAAGTTTCCATGTATCCCAACCGTTATCGATAACTATTCCTCATTTGTTGCTTTTATTGAAAAATCCTTTTCTCTTATATAATGAAGTCTACGGGCTTGGTCTGCATGGGTGGATACAGCAGTGGAGAATTGGGATCCTAGATAGAAAAAGGTAGTTGCTAGAGGTGTACACGACTTTATGCTATTAAGCCATCACCAAACGCTTTTCAACTTTTGTTTTGTATCCTTTCAAAAGAATGAGGTATACAGAAGATAATTCTTTTCCAAAAGTAGAATTTAATGTTGTCTACCAGCGTGAAGGTTACTGGTGACATTTAGAGGCTGCTTAAAAGCAAATTTATAATGTCTGTAGAATTATGATATCTATTTAACAAAAAGAAAGAAAATAGAATTGCAATTTTTGAAATGAAAAAGCGCTTGTTTGGTAAACTAGCAAAATCGTCCGCTGAAAGGTGTTTTAAGACCAACTTTTCCATTATTTAAGAACAGTAATATCTTTCATAAACTCCAATGTATACAATTCTTTACTTGCAAAACCCAATCCCCGTTCCTTCTTGAGCATTTTGTAGTAACACAACGTATCCTGTTAACTGACATACTGACATACTGTATGGCTTCTATGATAAATAAATGCAATATGCGTACTGAAAATTTATGTACGATTTGGAATTTCATTAGAAAGCTTTGAAACTTTCATCTTTCATGAATGATGAACAATTCTACAACCAATTTTCCTCCCCAAGAAAAGAAAAATAGGAAAACTGATATGTAAGAATGCAAGTTCTTACGACACATTCTCAACTCCATAACAATAATTACTCGATTTTAAATGCAGCAATTGTTACTATAACTGTGAAGAATGAAGAACTTGGATCCAAAAAATTCCTTTGTTAACTTTTCGAGATAAACAAACCTTTCAAATATCAATGAACCCATAGCGATTCTCTTTGTACTATCTGTTTATCTTTTGTTTTAATCCTTACATTTGCTTTTTCTTTTCACCCAACAAACAAGGGATTTTACCTTGAATGACATTCACGTTGTTTACTGTTTGTTTACATATTGGATGGGTTATTTGTTTACGCGTTAAATTACATCAACGTGTTTCGCGTTGAACAAGAAAAATCTCTTGTTTTCAGCAATTCTGAAGCAAACAAAAAGTTATTTAATGTATCTTACATATAATGAAAAAATATTCATCGAAGAATGAAATCATTTTCTGGCAAAGTCAGAATTTTCATTTGTTTATTTTGGCTTACCGAGTGTGCTGGTTGTCATGACAATGTCGCGTCTCAACCCTTGTAATATGCGAGTGGGACAGGTGGGCAATGGCGCCACGTTGTAAAGTATATAAACTGGCTTCTTCCACTTTTGTAACTTGACCTCTACCAACGCGACAAAGGTTTATAGAATAAAAATTCTATATCTTTGAATTGATTCATAGAATCATTCAGCTTTTTTCATTCTTTTTTTTTTCTTTTTTCTTTCATTCTTTTGAAAAAAGCCGTTCTTTTTTATCTCCATAAACTTCTTTAGTTGTTGGAGCTTTCATTCATTAATTTCTGGATTTGCATTCTTTTCATTTGACATCCTATCTTTTCTTTTTTTTCATTTTTTCTTTTTTCATTTTTCTTTATTTTCAACTTTGTGATTCTTTTATTCAAGCATGAATTTTCTCCAATTTTTAGCTCATTCACTCACCTTGCTTGCGATCGGACGCATCGTCAGCGCTAGCACTCCTCATATTGAAATTCGCGGTAATGCGTTTTTTAACAGTGAAAGTAATGAACGTTTCTACATTCGTGGTGTTGATTACCAACCCGGTGGCTCTTCATCTACAACTGACCCATTGGCTGTTGTTGAGAATTGCAAGCGTGATATCCCTTACTTGAAGGATTTGAACATCAATACAATCCGCGTGTACCAAATTGACAACATGGCTAACCACGATGAATGTATGAAAGAACTTGAAGATGCTGGTATTTATGTACTCTTGGATTTGGCAACCTCAAAAAACTCCATTTCTCGTTTGGACGCAGCTGGCAGTTATAATGCCATCTACTTACAAGGTATCTTTGCTAGTGTTGATGCCTTTAAGGATTATGATAACGTTCTTGGTTTCTTCGCTGGTAATGAAGTTGCCAATGAACCAAAGAATGCTGCTACCACTACTTGGGTCAAGGCAGCTCTCCGCGATACTAAAAAGTATTTAAAGAATAATTCGAAGCGTCAGATCCCTGTTGGTTACTCCGCAGCCGACGTTGCTGAAATTCGTTTGCAATGTGCTGACTTCTTTGCTTGTGGTGATGACGCTGAAGCTCGTGCTGATTTCTACGGTATGAACATGTACGAATGGTGCGGTAGTGGCTCTAGCTTCACCACCTCCGGCTATGACCAACGTATGAAAGAATTCTCCAACTATTCTATTCCTTTATTCCTTTCTGAGTATGGATGCAACACTGTTAGCAAGGAATCCGACGGTACCCCTGATCGTCCTTTCGATGAAGTAGATGCTATCTTTTCTGACAAAATGTCTTCTGTCTTCTCTGGTGGTTTGGTTTACGAGTACTCTGAAGAGGGAAGCAATTATGGTTTGGTTACTGTCAACGGTGATTCCGTCAAAACCAGCAAAAACTATGATACTTTGAAACAAAAGTATGGAAACGCTGCCAAATTCAGCGGTGACAATGGCTACAATAAGAATCCTCAGACTCTTAACTGCCCTCCCAACGACAAGGACTGGAAGAGTTTCCCTCTTCCCCCTACTCCTCGCGAAGCTGAACAATTTATTCAACACGGTGCTGGTCAACCCTTGGGTCTAAACGCTCCTTCTAATCAAGCCAGTGGTAGCAATGGCACTGCTTTGGTTAGTGCTGGTCCTCATTCTTCTTCCACTAGCGTGGATGTTGACGCTGTTGCCATTACTCAATCTCCTGATAGCACTTCTAGCACTTCTGGCTCTTCTACTAGTGGCAGCTTGACTAGCTCTGCTCCCGTTGCAGGTTCCAACTCTAACAGCAGCAGCTCTGGATTCAACACCAGTACTGTCTCGGCTGCTGCTAAGTCCGGCTCTCACCATGGTAGCCCTTCTTCTGCTCCTAACGTTCAAATGGCTGGTGTTTCCATTGCTGCCGTGCTTCTTGGAGCTATGGCATTCATCATCTTGTAAGGTGCTTTTATATCTTTTTTGTCTATCTATATAAGGCATATATCAACGAACATAAACTTGGCATTTTTCGCATTTATTTTATATAGTGCATTTTGCATAGTCATAACCATATATATTTCGCATATTGCATATTTGAATACATAATCTGTTGTTTTTGTTTGTGTTTTTGAGGTAATAATAGTAGAAACGTTGCATTAGTTTACGCTTGAAGCTTTTGGGTTGAATTTTTAGTCGTACAGTACCAAAGACAACAACCGTTGACAACCATTATGAAACACGGGTTTAGTTCCATCTTCAATAGGTCTACCTCTTTTGTTCATAGAGGTTGCAATTCGTAAAGGCTACTTTGAAAAGTACATTAAAAAGGACAACAGGACGTAAAAAAGCGTTATTTTCTGACATGGCCATAGTTAGGAAACTTTGAAAGTACTAGCGCAGAATAAAATCATTAAGTGAATTCTTTGGAAATTACTTCCTTGATCGAATCTTCCGTAGCATCTGTGTGAATTTTATCATTAAACCAGAAGGCTGGTGCACCATAACAAGCTCCCAAACAGGACTATTAAAATTAGTTCTTTTTTTCCATGTTTTAGAAATAAATATCAAAACTTACTGTTGTTTTAACATCGACTCCATATTGAGAAGCAACGGACTGAGCTGCTTCATAGATACCATTGTCCTTCTGCTTTGCTTTCTGACAGCACATCCAAGAATCACAAATTCGCAGTTGTGGAGCACAAGGGCGCCATTGAAATGATGTGGGATATGCTAAACTGTTTGTGAATAGGTTAGATATAAACGAAAGGTCAATGCAGGCAAGCCTCATTCAAGAATGAGAAGCAAACTGTTATAAACGTACACAATAGCAAAGACTTGTTCAAACGAGAGATTAGTAGTATTGCCTATTTCTTGCATCGCTGAAGGGGGAATCCATGTACCATGCTGTCTTTGGGCCAAATCTAATAGAGGAACCAAAGATGCTCTTTCCTGACCAGGAGGGTATCGTGACACCAGTCTCTTTACAATCTGGAGGTTTTCAGGAGTGAAAAAGCGTGCTGGCTTCATGCTCATTGTAATATATTCGCACTTCGACGATCTTAATAAATTTTAGATTATACCAAAACTGAATAGAAACTTAGATATATAAGGGATTGAAAAGGATTAATGATCTTAGTTGAGCGTTGTGTCTTTTCTATGAATGTTCTCAAAAGCCAAAGATTTTAACGATTGTTCTAGTCCACCCAGTGGTTATTTAATTTTTTTTATATTTTATCTATATAATTCATTAGAAAAAGTCAGATAGTAGGAACTCACTTTTAGAACTGTCTTAATTCATTTGATATATAGCGGTAGTAGTTTCTAGTAACTGCTTTCTACTTGCGCTCAACACCAATTATTTTTATGAACATATATAACGTTTCGGTTTAACAAAACCAATAGTCATTCCTTTAATTCTTGTATTTAATCGTTCTTTTTAATAATTTATTCTTTTTTACCCCGAAGTCATAGTGATTTCTGTTCTTTCTTTTTTGGTTCATTTTTGATGCTTTTTACGGAAACTAAATAAGGTATGGATTTGAGCTCTCCTACTCAAAACATTTCTCCTCGTAGTTTACATAGCAGCTCGAGTCATCGCTATCAAAGTTCAATCGCGTCTAACGCATCTACATCTTCCACTTCATCCAAGAAGTCGATACTGAAGCGACTGTTCCCTGCCCACTGGTTCTATAAAAAAGATTCTGTTCCACCATCGAGTTTAGAATCTATTGATGAGGATAATTCTGTAGCTCGTTCCAAAGAGGATACTGACTCTGAATCCAATCTTTCGCGTTCTCAGTCAGTCCTTGGATTTAACTCCTTGTTAGCAAGAAGAAAAACAAAGAAAAACTCAAAGTCGAAAAAATCACCTCCTTATGAAATTTCTACAAGTGTTCCGGATTTACAACAAGCTCCGCTAAGTGAACCCGTTCGTCCTAGTACTTCTCTTTCTTTTTTCGAGGACGTATCTTTTGGACCTCCATTTAGTGCCGACCTAATACTCTCCAGTTTACCATCATCGCAAAACAGCCCTCTTAATAAATCATCTCCAGCGTCACCATATGTTAATGACTCCTCTGTAAAGGCAAACCAATATGACTTTTGTGAACGTAATGATGAAAACTATCAGACTCCCAATTCAACTTTTAATTTTAACGATGGTTTGTCTGATGGCCAAACAACCCCAACAACTGCCAATTATTGGTCAGGCTACAATTATTTAGGGGACGATGAGAACAATGCACGAAGATTATCCATTCCTGCTGTCACTGCTCTTCAAGACAAAACTAATGCTAGCTTGAATGAATCTTCAAGGCCGCTTAAATCGAAGAACGAGTTATCTTCTTCTGATTCCGTTCATCTGAGTTCCTTAGAAAATAGTACTTATGACCCAAGATTAGTCGCTATGGATATATTCAATAATACTGGGAAACTAGTATCTAATGAAGATGCGCTTTCTTTATTAACAAAGGAAGATGACTATAACAAGAAGGTCCTTGAGAATTACATATCTCTTTTTGATTTTGGAAATACTGATATTTTACAGTCTTTGCGCATTCTTTGTGGTAATCTGTTTATTAAAGGCGAAACGCAAAAAGTGGATCATTTGTTGGAGGCATTTTCTAGTCGATGGTGTCACACCAATCCAAGAATGTCCTTTTGTACAAAGGATATAGTCCATTCTGTTGCTTTTTCATTGCTACTCTTAAACACTGATTTACATATAGCGAATATTGCTTTGCAAAAAATGACTCGTTCCCAGTTCGTATCAAATACCCTATACGATATTTCACAAGCTCTTGACGCTTCTTTTAGTACTTCAGAAGACAAGTACCAATTTTTGCGAAGTTCTTCTCTTTCTGATACTTCCACCCTCGATCATAATTCGGCTGCTATAAACTCCTTGTCGGATAACCTTTCAAAAACGAAAGGTGGATTTACAAAGTATCATGACAAGAAGCCCCCCAAAATTAAAGATCTTGAGACAGCCTTTGTTGATCATTGGTCTTCGATGCTAAAAGAAATGTATCAATCTATCAAGGCTTCTTCTATACTACAACCCTACCGTTATCTGCATAAAAAGACAAACTCTCAACAGCAGATAGCTAATGATATTTTTGCGCATGCGAAGAATCTCTCAGTTTCTGACGTTAGGTCTTTAAACAGTAACAAAAATGAATCCAACGATAAAGTTGAAGAAACCTTTACGCGACCTTCTTCATCCCTTCTTTTTGAACATAATAATGACGGGGTTTTGTTATTTCACAATAGATTTGAGAAAGCTATGCGTCATCAATTTCCAGAAACCAAGAGATCCAAATCTGCTATGGGCTACTTTCAGGCGAGTTGTCCTTCGCCTGATTTATCAAACATTATTTTTACACTAAAAGATCATAAACAGATACCACCATTTTATCTTCCTCCCCATAGCAAGTATGGTATTTTAAAATACTTGATCCGATACAATGGAAAGCTCAGGAAGAAGGAACTATGGATGACTACACTTTCTATTCTCGAAAAAGATATACTGTCCTTGTATAGTATAGAAGGAAATTTTGATGGAGATCTGCACGACATAGATGATTCCAAAATTGGAAATCCCATCTTAAAAACTTCAGTCATGGGTTCAGCAGCGCATCTTATGAACTTAGACAAAACAAGCTTTAGAAGACCGTCAACTTCCTTTTTTTACTTGGAAACCCATTCTGGAAAACGTCTGCAATTTTCTGTCCCGAGACTAGGAGAAGCGCAAGCTTGGATAGAAGCTCTAAACTATTGGGCAGCTCGCACTTCTCGTATCCCAATGCTTGGCAGTGTATCAAACGTGGACTATGGATGGTCACTGTGCACTGGTAATCAAAAATTAAACGGGAAGAGTACAAAAACATCCGATCATAAAGGAGAAAAATACCCTAAATTATCATTGAAGGTATGGGAGCCTGAACCTATGAGTGGCATTCCCAGTGAACTTCCCATTGCTAAGCAATATAGTTCGTTTAAAGCTTTTTCAAAATCTTTGTCTGAGGCTTTAAAACAACATGAGGCTATTCATTTAGAGATGTTGGTTATTCTTTCCAGTCAGAATAAAAATACCTTCCGCCGTGGAGTTGAAAATTGGAAAGCCCGCATGGGGTATTTAAAATCAACTATGTTTAAAGTGAAACTATATATTTCTGTGCTTAAAAAGTATAGAAAGCTTGCTGAGGATTAGCCTCGTAATAACATGTCGCACTTGTTGAATATATGTATTCAAGACAAGCAATTTCTCTATTTTCAGAGTTTTTTGTCATTTTATCCAGGATGTTTGTTTTTGTTTTTTTAGGAGACTAATAAAATGGGAAAATTTTGAGTAGAACGAATTATGAACGTGATATAACAGATCAGGATACAGGTATAGAGATTGTTTTATGGACAATTAATTGCATCTTAAAAAGATATAAATGCCTCGCTCCTTTTATTTTTTATCTATCTCACAGCTGCTAATGATTACTACAAAGCTTAGAAAATAATATTTGCTTTCATTAAAATGTTTAATGGATTAACTGAGTTTCTCATATAGTACAGCATTTGGCGGGCATGAAGAAAAATAACAATAGTTTTGTTTACTGAAAGAAAAGATTGTCAATTAGAAAAAAATCTTTTATTCTTCATTAGAACGTATCAAACATAAATCAAGTTACAAAAAGAAGGAATAAATTACAAGCAGGCGGGGAAATCACAAGCAAACACCAAGGAAGACAAAAATATTGTGTTGTACTTATGCCTCACGACTGGCGTTATTTTCTGCTTCTACATCTTCCGATTCTTGAGCCTGTAATTCTAAATCATCCTCAATGGAATCTAAACGACCATATCGTTGAAAATGGAGTTTTTCAAGGCGTCGCTTGTGATACGTGATGTTTATTATAAGAGAAAGGCCACAACCCACCACATTGGCCTATAGAGTTAGCAAAGCTTTAAATATTTACAATGTAGAATATAACTTACAACAATGTCAAAAACGTCGAAAACTCGTAACTGTTTAGGCGCAAGAGCCACACGTTAGTAATAGTTCAAATGAAGTGTTGTATCCTTTCTGTAATAAGTGAAAGGATAGAAATGTAGATAGTGATAAAAACGGGAACTTACAGTAAGAAACGCTTGAACGAATTCTGAACCAATGCAACCAACAAGTCCGCAGACAACTAAAGTAAGTTGAGTAGCACGGCGACGAGATAGATCAAAGACCCAGTAGAAAACCAAACTGAGGAGAAAGAATACAACGAAATGACATAGTTTGTCATTCACTGGAATTGGCAAAACAGGCGCAAATCCTCTAGAGAAGTATAGTTTAGCATACCGTTCATAAACCATTTATGCATTCAGGGCGCTTCGGGAACAACTTACAAATACGTAGCAATAATGAGTAACCTAGAGACGTTAGCGTCTGTTTTTCAAATAAATGAGATGCTAAATATAATCATCATAGACATGTAAATTGGCTTGTTTCTTACACTATGAAGACGGCTAAGACACGCTTTCGAATTGCAAACTGTAAATAAGATGGGAGCATCATACTTGGCGATTGGCGACAATCCGAAGTGAAAAATACCTATAAAAAGAAATACTATATAAAGAAAAGTAAAGTAGTTTAAGTGTAAAAGTAGATTTTTGATTCAACGTTGGAGAAGGGACTTGATGAGGTCGTATAGGGAAGGCGCAGATGGCTTACGAAAGAAGAATAAGTGAAGAAACAAATTATATGTTTGGGCATTTCTCTATTTAAACTATCTAGATATAAACTTGTATAAAAAAAAAATAAATTATAGATTTGTTCATGCAAGGATATTCTTTCAGCGCATGCCTTGAATGAATAGTAAATGAGGCATATCAGCAAGTTGATCCTTTAATTTTTTATCATTCACAGGCTTCTTTCATCCAATTCGATTCGAAGCTATCGACTAGACCTCGTTTGCATATTTCGAATCATGGTATCAGTTCATACGCTAGACGAGGGATTTGTATCAAAAATTTCTTGACTTAAAGACGTTGACAAGATATAGGTACAACAACATCAATCTCCTATTTTATGGTAATCAGGTGGATATGCTGTTTTCAATTCTGGAACCTTGGGGAAAGGCATTTGCAGGAGTTCATAGCACATGATGTACAAGAAAATGAGTTGTTCAGCTGACTGCACGGATTGCATTCTTTGCATGCGAAGACAGTAAACAATTTCAGGTATCGATTCCAATAATTGATCTCTCGCAAATCGAAATTCAATCCTGGTTATGATTTCGAAGAGTGCCATAAATGTCCCAGTTCTACCACAACCAGCTGAGCAATGTATAATAATCGGAGACTTATGAAATCTGACTCTATGAGCTAATGATTTAACAAAAAGTAATAAGGAACAAATGGAACTCGCTTTAGGGGTTTTAAAGTCGGACCATTCAGTATAATAGAAATGGTAGACAGTTTTCTTTTCTTGGCCTTTTTCTAACACAAACTCCAGTACTTTACAATCATCTACTGACTCCACCTCGTATTTTTGATTGCAACGTACTAGTAATTCGTCTATCTGTAAGGGTTCTTCGGGATCTGAAGGCCAATATAAATCGCATTTAGCACGGAGACCCTCTTGTAATCTCGTAAGCATAACAATAATTCCATGGTCATGAACAGATTGCCATACCATCTTCCAAAAATGAGGAATTGTACTTGACGTAGGGCCCTAGAAATAGAGAGAGGTTAATTACAGCCTTACATGTTGCATTATACCTGTGTTGCAATAAATGATTGTCTACAAGGGAGAATAACATGAGAAGCATTCATATAGTCACAGCTATATCCCCACTCAGGACTTAGACGAACGTAATTATCCTTGTAAGGAAAGATGTTGCTGTACCTATTTCGACGTGCACTTTCCTTGTTGAACTTGGGCATTCGATCGTAAGCCTGAAGTGCTTCTTGTCTGTTCAGATGGTCCAAAATAACATCAGCACGATCGTCTATATTTAATGAAGGAGCCGGTAATTTATTCCTGGAGCCCATCCTTGTTAAATTCTGAAACAAAACTTTGAATTTTTAAATATTTTGCCAAAATTTGGTTTTGATGATAAAACAACCAAAAAAAAAGAAGTTACAATTTATGAAATGGTCAAGGAAAAACGGAGGTGGAGGAATAGTTGTAAAAGCAATTAATTAGTTTATGACGGATGCTATACCAAATGTCGGAAGTGCTTGTGAACCATGTTAATAACTCAAAAGCAATAAAAATGAAAGTTTTCTGTTTTGCTTTTTCTAATGTTTACCTATGAAGGGGAACTGAAGAAGATGATGCGAATGTGATAGACCTAGAGTAATTGTAATTGCTTTACAGGAATTGAAGTATTGATTTAGTCGGATTACCTTTCGAAATGAGAAAGAAAGTGTTTTTATCTTGCATTATATGCGAGTCAAGCTCATTTAAAGCTAAACCATATCCGTATATCAATGAAACTCATATTATATACAAGAAAAGCTTCAATTGTACGATCCCTATAAGTAGTTTTCTGAACCAAGTCTCAAAACTTTTGTCTCTTTAGCAGTCAAACCGTTAGCAGGTCCGAAATAGGATCTTGGAGAAGTACTTGATACATAGCTTGGCTTGAGTAAAAACAATTCCTTTAAACGTTTGATGTACTCTCAGAGTCCGTTAAATGCTCAGACAGAAGAGGAACTCTGCAAAAACGAAATGAGTCAATTAGTAAGTTTATAAATCAATAATTTCCTATTAATGAATTCTGGATTTAAGGAAGGTTTACCTTGCTTTTATATAGGCATTTTTGTTTGCAACAGTTACAACAGTAAGAAGCTCTGCTAAATATCGTATCCCCGTTCAAGGAAGTTCATATAAAGAAAATAAGAAAGCTTTTGGTAAATGAAATGTTATAGGACCCCATAATAACTTCTCAATAAAGCAGAGCTTATATGCAAGCAAGCTAAACGAATCTAGTATCCTCAATCACAATTCACGCGTATTGAATCAATTTGAAGTATTTTTACATGAGTACTCATGAAGAAAAAAGCGTTTCTTTACAATGCAGTAGCTTCCATTCATAGTTTTGACCCACGACTGCTGGATCGTAAATTACTTGGAAATATAAGTCAATATTAAAATTCACATTGTTTTTTTCCTTTTTGTATTAAAGAGAGGGCTCAATTCTTTCACGATGCTCTGAAACCGAGTTCCATATTCTCATTGACTATGTAGTTCGCGTTTCATCCATATTCCATGGTGGATCTTATTCCTCCGTCAATGGAAAATACCGATTTGAAAAGTTATTTAGGAAAAAATCATGATTTGGAGAACCTAGATACTAGCATTCTGGACAGTGATTCAGACGAATTCGATGCACTACCAGAAATTACATTGCCAAAAGGAGAGACGGAAAATCGTCCTAGGCATTTGTACTTAAAAAACGATACTTCAGACTTTTCTACTTACAAATGGAGTATTGATCGCCTTTCGAGTACTGCTACACAAGATGACATGAATCGAAAGCGACGAAAGTTCGCGGTCGAAAAACTACTTTACTATGACAAAGGACAGCTGGAAAACGAGGAAGACGGAGGCATAAATTCTTTGCTCAATGAGAACGTTGGATCCGACGTCTTGAATCTCCTACGAACAAACTCTACCAATTCGGAAACTCTAGAATACCACTTCTATAATCCGTCTATAGCTGAACCGGAAGTTAACTCGATTTCATCAAAGCTTTTCATTGAGGATGAATGCACCCAAAAGCTATTGAATTGTCCAGATTATATTTTTGAAGTTGCAGCATGCTCCAATTTTATATCACCTTCGATCGTGTCAAGTGTTTTAGTTAAACGCTTCTTTAATTCGTTCTATTCCCCTTCAAGGTTTACATGGCTTCAAAACTTAAGAGCATATATAAATTCAAGTCCTCAATGCAAGGATGAATTTGGATCGAGTGCAAATTTCTTCTACACACACATCTGTCGGAAAATAGGGTTTAATATTCAAAAACGTAACCAACCTGTTCGCTCAGGACTTACAAGTTCGGAAGAGGTCTGTTCTGTAGTCCTTAACGAGTCATCTGAGGTTGATTTTTTCGTTGAGCTTTGTCAAGTCTTGTATCCCGTTTGTCCACAAGAACTTCAATCCTTAATGGTACGAGATGTCTGTCGCTGTTTATTAGATGTTAAGATTGGACATGCGTGTCAAACGTCTTTCGGTAAATTCATGGAGTCTATCGTGACATCGGAAAAGCCACACTTTTTCGATGATTTGCTTCAACTTTCTGATCAACCCTTTGTGTGGGTACACATTCTATCTTCTATGCCTTCGAATTCCACTACAAGTATCCGTTTCCGAACAAACCTAGCTATTCACTGGTTTTTAGGAAGCCTTCCTGAACGCTCACGTATATTTCCTTCTGTCTGTGTACAGCTTGATAGATTGCTGGATCGATGCAAAGATGAAAACTACAGTGATTTGTTATTCTTAATGATTACCTTTAGCTATACAGTAAGTGGGCTCCGTTTAAAAAAGAGTGAAAATTTGGATTTAGTATTAGAGAAACTGCGGAAACTGAACTTAGCAATCCCAGGTACAACCGAGCATTTATTGTTATCAAGATGTGAGGTAAAAGATTACATTCATCGTCTATATATGGTGATTTATTATGAACATTCGGATGTTTATTCAGAATTAGAGCGGACGATTGAAAAAGACCTGGGTCCCATGGGAAAACAAAACGAACAACCCAAAAGAAATTCTGTAAAGAACGCATCCAAAAGTTCTTCAGCAAGTAACAAAGGAGGTAGAAAGAAACGGAGAAGGAATAAAAATCAGAATTAATATTTCCAAATCGATTTTATTAGTATCACGTAACATACGTATCATGAAAGAAGTCGTATAAAACAAGTACTTCTAGAAAGATATTCAACTTCATTTTGCGGACGTTTCCTATCATGAAAAACTTCATATTGATAGTTCAATTTGAAATACCGAAAACATTATTGTCTAACTGCAAACCGTAAACGATCATGCATAAAAGGAACTCTTTTATTAGTGATGAAAGCAACCTTGCCGGTTGATATTAATGACAAAGGTAATAACTAGAAAAAAAAGCAAGAACTTCCAAACTGATTACGAAAGCCAATATCGCAGAAAGTAAATGTTTCAAGATTTCGAAAAAAAATAAATTAGATAACGGTTGAGAAGGAAGATGATCAACAAAAAATAGGCTAATTGAAAAACTTACGGTTGGGATTGTCACCAAACAATAAACGGCGAATTTCAGGAAGTGCTTCCTTCTTAATTAATTCAAGACGTGCCTTTATCGTGTTGTCAATTTTGATCTTCCCTTCTAACCCGACCACGATTACGCCGCCAAGACAGGAATCATCCAAATACTCATCGTGATCAATATCAATTTCGACATTTTTGAAATTTTCTTGTTCTTTCAAAGTTTCCACGGCCTTAGTCATGGCTAGAGACACCAAATCAACATCACGCTGACGAGCATAGATAATGCCGACTTGCTCACTCAAAAGCTCGATAGCTTGAACGATTAAATCAGTCAAAAACTTGACATAAGCATCCTTTTTTTGCTCAATTGATTCTAATTTCTTTTCCACCTTTGAGAAAATCCCATCAATCACTTCTTGTCTACTGTTTAACAAATCCAGACGGCTCTTGTTCATAACGTTGGATTTGGCAATCTTTTGAGCCATCGAAACTCGCTTGAGTTTTCCTTCATAACTTCTGTCAATTGCTTCACATTCTTCACGAACAATCTTAGCCTTTTCAACTTGGAAATCTTCTTCACTGAGCGTATGGATTTCCTTAGCCTTTTCAAGCGCTTCTTGCTTGATGAAACTAATCATCTTGCGCATTTCAGCTTGTACTTGCTCATCTGATAGTGACATTTTTGTGAATTACTTAACGAAAACAAGTTCCTTCTTGATGCTGGTTAAAGGATCGTTCGTTCGTTCTTATACCAATATCTTGAGAAATCAGGTTTACCGAGAAGATTTGAGATTTGATATTTAATATTCCGTGATATATTGTTGTATGTTAGGGTATCATACTATGATAGTTTCATAAGTAAATAAAGATGTTACTTCGTTAGCATTGCTTTGTTTACTATTTTTTTTTTTTTTCTAAATAAATAGCCATTAAACATCAAATATAAAGCTTTTTGAATTTTATTATTCTTCTTCTATATTAAAAGTTTTCTATGGAAGATATTAACTAAGGAGAAAAGGTTATGTGTTCTTTTCATGTTTACTTTGTAATTACTCGCTCAGTTGTTTAGTGCTGGCGCATCTACGATGCAGCATAGTGCGTTTTGGTAGTAAAAGAAAAAAGAAAAAAAAAAAGAAACAATTATTACTTAATAAAAATCATCTCGAATAGGCTTCAAAAGGGTGTTTACACAAAAAAGAATTTATTAAGGAAAAATTAAAAAACTGCCTAATATTATTAACATAAAAGATTCATACATATAACCAAAAAGACTAATCATATACCACCATCGTCTCCAATTCTTGCCTTTACTAGATTGGCATATAGTTGAAGTCGTTGGGTTCTGACCGTTGATACCCTTCGTCGTAAGGCTCTATTGGAAAAGAATAGTCATACGGCGGTTGATAGTAAGATGGAGCAGGAGTTTCTTGAGCATAGTTAGGCCTTGAATAGGGCATCATTGGAGGTATCTGATAATTCTGGTTCATATACCTCATATCGTCTGTACGAGGTGCTTCCGTGAATAGAGGAGCAAGACTAGGCAGTCGACTCAGTGGAATAAGAGGTGGTCTTTGACGCTGCAATTGTTCATTTTGTTTATTTGAAATTGTCTCTGAATTCGTCTTCTCCGGCGTAGTAGAAGGCATGTGTATGCTTTTGGAGTTCGATCTTGGTTTCGTTTCCGATTTTCGGCGACGTTTCTTTTGGACGGACGAAGAAGAGCCTGAAGCAGCTGGAAGTGAAAACGAATTTGCTCGTTGCATCAAATAATTATTGTTTCCATTCTGTTCGTCTTCTTGAAATAGACCAGACAGTTGGTTTGAAAATTCTTGCAAATCGCCAGGAGAAAATCCCATTGAATCATCCGTCTCTTCTCCCGGCATCGAGTATCCTTCTTGACTTTTCGTAGGAGTCTTCTTTTCAGGAGGGAAATCATACTTACTGTTGTTGTAATTCATCGGCTTTGAGGAATGTACAACTGGTTCTTTATCTTGTTCTTGATGAGGGGAAAAAGACATGAAAAATTGATCAGTATTTTCAATTGGATATCCAGATGATTCTTCACCGTTTCCTTCCAAACCAAAATTCAAATAGGAGGTCTTCTCCTTTGGTAGGTCTGGTTCTGAACGGATGACCGCAGTGGACTCTTGCCCATTTTCAGAATCGAATCTATTTTCTTCTGGTAGCAGTTAGTATAAAAGAATCAGCTATTATATTGATATCAATAATTAAAGAATTAGATCTTCTCTTGTTTTCTTATTATTTTCTTTTTGAAAGTCGTTGATCTCTTGCGACAATCCATGACGTAATGATTCTCGCTTAGCACTAGTTTAATCACTGGCTTTCAAGACCGGCGCGGTCAAAAATCAATCGGAAGAAAACAGCGACATTCCAAAAAGAAACACGATATTCACATCATTTTGATTTGTTTATTTCATCTATTCTTACCATATGCATCTTCATTTATTCCCTTCAAGCTTTGAGAAATCACTTTCTGTCCTTCCGGTGATTTCACGACATCTTCTAGCTTTGGCGACGAAAATGTATGTACTAGTCCAGTCTCAGAGACGACAATTACCATAACTTCTGATCCAGTAAGCATGAAAAGTTCATTCGCCTATTTATAAGGAAGTTTTGTTAACATTATTCCTCAGTCCACTGCATCAGTAGAAGACTCAGGAGTTTCTACTATCCAGTCATTCACTTTACCTTCTTAAATAAGCCTGCTTTTCTCTTTTTGAAACTTGTCTGTCGCTTGAAAGGGTCCTGAATGTATTGTACTCCGGGTTCATATTTGCTGCTTTCTTCACCCTCAGCGTCTTCTTGCAGTGACCTATTCTGGTCCATACTTCAAACACAATTTTGTTGATTCGAAAAGGCACTTTATGCTGGTGGCTTTATCTCCTGCTTCACTCTTTAAAACAAAGAAATGTGACTACGACTAACGATGTTACCTAGTTCATAGTTATTGAGTTGTGAAGTCGATGTATTTTATGGAATCGCTGTTAAATTGCGTTTTTTAAACTGCTCTATTTCTTCTTGGTATTATAATTAAGATACTAAAAAAGGTATGTGTTTTCAAAATCATTGTCGTCCTCACTAAATTATAACTATCCCCAATCCCAATCATCGACCAAGAAACATAAACATTTCAATCAAAGACTTATTATAACTTCCATGAGTACGAGAATGTTAGTAATATTATCATCCATGAACAAAATACAATTATCTCTTTATTAAATCTTGCAAGTGCAACACATTATACAGGCATATACCAAAATAAATTAAGCAAATAAGGAACTATCATCATTACCACCACATCATTCTGGCTTTAAGTATTGACAATGACATCCACAGCTCGATGGACAATACTGAGTGAGCATATCTTGTGCAGAAAACCATTCGTAAAAACATTCTTCATGAATCGCATGTAAACACGAACTACAGACTTTCGATAATCCTCGAATCGATAGATTACAAAAAGAACAGCATTCGTCAAGTTTATCTTTTCTTTCCTTTCTTCTCATTCTTGTTAAAGCAACTGATGCCTGGAGTTGTCTAGCGGTTACCATATCAGGTTTTCCATGATCACTAAAACTTCCTCCATCCTTCTCACATATAGCATTCAACTTCAATAGTTCTAGTTTTTGAATATTAAACCCCCATTGATCTAACAGTCCAGCATAAGATGATCGCCAAAAGGCAAAGCAAACATGCAAACGCCAAAACACTTCTTCTTCTTTAGTATTGACTTTTTCGTTCCTACCATCTGTCTCAGGCCGAACTTGAACGACCCACGTTTTTTTCTTTGGGACAGTACTTTCCCTTCCTATAGAATATACAGAATTACCATCGCCATACTTTTTCTCAGGTTTGGCAAGTATGCGAGCCAACGACTGGCTTGACATTTTTTCAGATTTTTCTGACTTTGTTGTAAGCTCTCCCGAACTTTTGTCCAATAACGTCGAATTTGGCTTCGCAAAAACAGGCTTTTTATTTCTGTTTACTAACCGCTTATTCTCCGAATACAGCTCTGGCTCATCTAAAACGCATGAGAGCATTGCTAGCATCTGAAAGTTTTCCTGTGTGATATAGTAATTTAAAAATGACTGAACTGTTTTCAAGAACAGTCCATTCTCAAACCAGTAAGTCCTTGCTCCTATCTCCTTTGTGTTGTTTTTTAAATCCAGCAGCTTCAGTATCCTTCCAATGAAAAGCCATGAATTCATTAAATGATGATACCCAAAAGCTTTAGCAACCTCGGCATTTCGTTTACAAATATCGACCTTATTTCCAAATATAATGTACTCTGCAGCAAGGTGTTTCTTCGTGGGAACTGTCTCACTCATGTCAAAAAACTTCACGAGATGCCTCGTTTCAACGGATGTCTTGTTTGTACCTATAGAACGCTTTGTAGATCCTCTGGATGATAAACGATTTGTGGTAAACATATCTCGGGGAGCTAGGTGAGATCCGAAAAATGAGTTATTCGAGTTTATGTTGTTTAATTCTAGGCTATTTCGATACTTTGGGAAAACGAGACTGCTTGTATTTGCTTCATCTACGTTCCATATAAAATCCTCATCCGAATCAGAAGAACCAACTTGAGCAAATGACGGATCCTCATCGAAATTGACCGAGTCTGATTCTGGGATATTATTCGCGTCCAAAACACCGAATGACTCAAACAACTTCTGCCGGCCATGGTTTTCACGATTTATTGAAGTATGACCGGAAGTCTTCTCCCGCTGTGTAGTGAAGAAACATACTAGAGTATCGTTACAGAAAATCGCGGCACAAGTCTTAGGTAAAGGAATATTCTGCTTTATGTGAGAGAGACCACGATCACCACCCCGGAAGTCCGAAATGCTAGGAAAGTTTTCTACAAACGCATCAGAAGATTCAGACGAAGTATCTGAATCTTCATCTCTTTCTTTCAATTTCCAAACTTCCTCACTTGTCGACTCCCCTGAAAGAAAAGATAAGCAACCATCCATGCATGGCTTTTTAGAAGTGATACAATGACTCGAAATAAGATTCAGCGTTGATAAAATGCGATTAAATTGATCATCACTAAATGCATTGGACTTTTCTAAATGGAATATAGGACTAGCTGAAACCGGATAACCCAAAGGAAATTGTATTCGTAAGCGAATAAAAGTGAAAGCTCCTTCTGGTAATAGAGGAGCATTTAAAGATATCCTGCATTTTCTTTGTGCAACATCTATTTCCTCAAAATTTACGTTTCCATATTTTTGACCAATCCAAGATAGCTCCTCACCAAGATTCTGAGGAACTTCCCAATCAGCATTCGCTTGACGACCCATCGAAATTCCGCGAAGCCAGTTTAAAGGTGTCAAATTATCCTGCAACTTTGTTGAACGAGTCATGAATCCAGCATTTGATGATCCATTAGTATTTTTTTGACGCCTTCGACTAATATTCGGAGCAAAGCCTATAGATGATTCACCTAGAAAGCTATTACTAGTTTCTACGTTCGAATCTGTCGGTCGTTCCTTATTAAGAACTTCCAAATTATTGGATTCCTTTTCGTTTAGTTTTATGCATTCTTTAAATGGCTCACGAGCATAGGTTCGATACTTCGCCCCATATCTAGGGAGTGAAAAAGGAATTGGTTTGGAAGAATCATGCCCAGTTGATTGCAATACATCCTTAGAAATTGGCCATAAACGTACATATCGATCTTTAGACCAAGTAATTAATTGAAAGTCTCGGTTGTCTTTATCAAAAACATCTTCACCACGACATCTCCATAGGAACTCCTTTACCAGGTCGGTATGTCCAGAAAACGTATGAACGGGTCGTGGTCCATCCTCATTGAGGTTACGAACATCATATAAATGAACAGAATTATCACCCCTTTGTGGCATTAGCATAACACCTTCACCAAAAGGCGTAAATCTTGCTTTCCAAACTGGAGCATCGGTTGTAATTAAGTGCTCCGGTTCAATGGTAGATTCCGAATAATCCCAAAATTTAACGGTGCGATCCATAGCGCAAGTTAGTAGACGAGTTTCACTGACTTTATTAAACTCTAAGCCATTGATTTTAGTAATGCTTTCCGAAGTTTGAATTGTATGTAAGGGCCCAGAGCCATAGCGATCATCCCAAATATGCACAAAACGACCGTGACTTGACGCTAACACATGAGGATTACGATAGTTCCACTTAACTTGTGTTGCACCATTATGCCAATCATAATAAGAATTGACAGGGAACCTGGGGGTTCGTAGATCCCAGCAATGAACCGAAGAGTCAATGGAACTCGTAGCTAAAATATCTGGGTACTGTCTGTGCCAGTTCATATCAGTAACAGCACGAGTATGTCCATGTAGCATAAACTCAATCGCATTCTCATTAGGAAGTGCAAGATTCCACACAATCGTTTTTTGATTTGATGTAGTGACAACCCACTGATCCCTAGCAGCGTGAACACTCCATTGAGCATCAGCAACTTCCCAAGGAGTTGAATGCCTTAACATTCGAGGTGGGTTATAAGGATTATCCAAATCAATTACTAAAAGGCCGTTGCGTGAAGCCAACGCCACGTCTCTACCGCATGGAGACAAAGACATTGCACCAACAGGCTGATTCACCTGAATGGAAAGTTGACGATTAAATGTACTGCTTCCGTAAAGACCTAAATTTGAGTCATTTTCTTGCGGTTGACCCAATATGGATGACGGTTTTTCTTCTGTTTGAGGTACCACCAAGGTAGAATCTGTATTGGTATTTCGGCGGTCATCAGATGGATTCTCTGAACCAAATGAATGTCTAGAATTATAACTATACTGTTCAACTGGGGAAGAGTAAACAGAGGTTATGGTGGGAGTGGGCGGTAGAAGAGTCTCAGATCGATCGCTGCTGGATAAATTGACATAAGAAGTTGAAGATAACTTTTTTATCTTCATTGATCTCTTTTCAAATTCATTAATCCTTTCATCGGAATGTACGCTAGAATTGAAATTATCAGTAGGTGTCTTATTAGTATCGACACTGCTCCCTTCCTTTAGCTGATTCATTGAGGAAACTGAAGCAGTTCGAGGTTTAGGCGATACATTCGAAGAAATTGAAGGTTCATCACTTATGTTCAGAGATGAAGACTCCATTATTTTATTACCAAAAAGAAATCTCAAACAAAATCCTTATTTACATCAAAATACCAAAAAACGTTTTTTATTCATTAATGTTCAAATACATGCAGAATTTCAAAATGGTAAAATCATGGCATCTGGTAAGTTCTTGAAGTTCCTTCTGTACGTTTGTTTACATGGTGTAACCTTTTAAACCATCCTTATATATCGCTAACGTGTATAAAAGAGTATAGCGTAGCATCGTTAATAGATTGCAAATACACCAAAGAATTGGCATTTGAGGACTGCAGCTAAAAAGTGCCTATTTCATTGATCTATTATGGCTCTTCCTAAACGTATTATAAAGGTAAGTTTTAAAGGATCTATGATAGAAATTGTACTGATCAAAAGTAGGAAATCGACACTTTGACGAGAGACCCTCCACCAGGAATAGAGGCATCTCCTATGGAGGATAATCTGCGCTACTTCCAAATCACAATTGAAGGACCTCATCAATCCGCTTATGAGGGCGGAAAATTTCATTTGGAGCTCTTTTTACCCGAAGAATATCCCATGGTAAGTCGGACCTATGCGAAAGGACAAAGTTCTGTCTAACGCACGTTCGCAGACGGTTCAGAATGAAAGAATTAGCAATAAATTACTAACCATCATTGTAGATGCCCCCTAGTGTTCGTTTCTTGACTAAAATTTATCACCCTAATGTTGATAAACTTGGTAGAATCTGCCTTTCCACATTGAAAAGTAAGGAAGCTCAATTACAAGTTCTGCTATTGAAACCTTTCGAAATTCAAGAGATGTTTACTAACAATAAATAGAGGATTGGAGTCCCGCTCTCCAAATTCGTACTGTCCTATTGTCTATCCAAGCCCTAATGGGAGCACCAAATCCAGACGACCCTCTGGACAATGATGTTGCTAAAATCTGGAAGGACAATGAGCAACAAGCCATTTTAAATGCTCGCGAGTGGACTCAAAAGTATGCTTTGTAATTAATAGATTGAATACGATTCTTTTATGATACATGACAGTATTTTCCTGATGCTATCGTTATGTTTTTCGCACTACCAATTATCTTCAAAGATGAGGAAGCAAATACCTGACACAATAACAAAGTGAATTTTTATATAAAGCAGCTCTTCCTCGTCAGAACATAGTATACATATTGATTTTAAAGGAAACATGTCTGTTTAATCTTGCAGAGCCTTCATAATTCGAGCCGAAAATAACTTTCCCTGTTCCTTCGTAAATATTATCTCTTCTGTAAGATATTCTGGCAAGTAATCCATCAATTCAGCATCACGCTGTGGATGCAAACAGGGTGTAAACGTGAAGTTTGAATCGTCTAGTAGTAACTGATACTCCAATTCTAAATTCGTAAAGCTGTTAGTCGTAAATATTCACAAAATCGACATGTACATACGCCCCCGTCTACCGGTATTTCTACAGGTATAACGAATTCCTTCTTCGACGACTTTGGATGAAAGAACTTCAAGACCAAAAAGTTCCTTAACTAGCAATTTCTCTTCATCGACTTCTTGAAAATAATGTTTGCTTTCGGCAAGTTCTTGGCGTAATTGATCATTATTTCTTTTTTCATTCTCTAATTCTCTTTTTAAATCAGCCATCGTTCCGTATAGTTCTTGTTTTGTGTTAGTAAACAGAGATACTCATGGTATTTGGTGACTATACCTTTAGATTGAGTTTCTGAAGTGTGAACAATCTCTTCAGTAGCCATACGAAAAGACTGCTCTTGTAATGCATTTATTTTACTTAATAGTTTTGATAACTCATTATATTCGTGCCGCCGTTCCCTAGGAAGATTATTATCATCGAAACGCGGTATACTCAAAGGTTCGACGTTTGGCTTTTCACTGTCTTTTTCAATACCATGTCTTGTATGATCCTTAGATAAAATGTTCTCTTTCATGTCTTGATGTGATTCCTCTTTTTCAGGAGAGTCTCTCCGTTGCTTGAACGTTTTACGACTAGTTTTTAACGATTGTTGATGCATCCCGGGAACTCACTCAAATTCGTACAATGAATTTAATCGTGCTTTCTTACAGGTCTCTGACTTTCTTTTTTTTTTTTGAAGCTGTCGATTTACGACTGACTTGTAGATTCGTGTGGATTCAAAGGTGGGTTCTACACTAAACTTCATTTAGCTTTAAATCGATTATACTTTTATTAACCTACGATGTATGCTAAGACTATCATCTTCCAAGAATAAGTTAATTTTCTTATTTTAATTCTGTAATTCGCGATATCAAGAGTTTTCAAGTACTCTACAAGAGAAACTGGGTTTAGTAAGGTGTTCCCTCAATTGAAACAAATATTACGATTATATTTTCTCTTTGTTTAAACTTCAAAAAATAGAAGAGAATTAGTACTTTCTACATCATTTTGGTAGACTGCTGAATGATCCATAGGCTCTTACCTATCTTTAACCTATACCACTTGCATTCTTATTTATTTGCTCATACCAGAATTTTGTATTATACAGCCGAATTTGCATATATTAATTACCATTTGCATTAATTCATAACTCTAAATGGAATGAATTGCAGACGTAAACCTCTTCCCCTTCATACAAAGGAAGTTCAGCTAGCTGAAGCTATCCCAAAAGAAGAATTATACAAGTAAGATTATTTTCAATACTATGCGGACAAGCTAACATATTTAGCTGGTCTTTAAAGAACGTTTTAGTGTTGTTTTTGGTTCAATATCGCGCGCTAGCTCCTTCTACATTGCAGTCTGTATCAACTAGCCAACTAATTTCTGATAAAAAGGCTTCCGCTATAACTAATAATAGTAATGCTGTTAACATAAAGGAAAAACGAGGGTCACTTAAATATCCCAAGGAGTTTATAAAGTACTTAACAGTTGAACTCGAAAATATAAGTATGGGTCGTAACCCAAAGTATCAAGATCAGTTGTTTCGTGGTACCTTTGCCGCTTTCTATACCACTATAAGCAAATCCTACATAATGAAGCAGATGAAAGAGTCTCGAAGAATCGAAGATTTGTTTCTAATTTTCACCAGTTCAGTTTCATCTGAACTCACGAAACGCTTGGGTTCCTTTGAAAGTAATCTATCTGATGAGATTTCTGTTTCATTTATAGATTTATGTGAATCTATTATAATTAATCGGCAACTGCTCGCTGCTTCGTCTGAATTTATTGTTCACCTTAATATGTACAAATCAAAAATTCAGAGCCGTACAGATATTTTGACCTCAAAACGTGTTAGCAAAGGAGCCGAGAAATTTGATTTTTCTTCATTTCCTCTCCTAAAAACATTTGCTTCGGTTTTTAAGGTAGCATACTCCAAAGTTTTATTGGATGCTGAAAATGTGTTCCCTACTATTGATGAGTCGGCTATATATAAAGATATTACGATATTAATTGACGATCTCGAAAATGACACTTGTAAATATTCTCAGTCTGTTTTGGACTTTTCCAATTACAAAGCTTATTCTACTTACAAAACCCGTGAACTGCAGATTTTAGAGCAACATCGAAAAATAATACTTAGTTTCAATCCGCTGTTGTCAGAAATTTATCAAAGAAATAATGGAACCAGCTCTGCTAGTGCACCAGAGACACTAACTTGCGTCCCTCCAGTTACACGCCCTTATTTTCGACAGTTGTTGGCACTTTGTCTTCAATATCGTTGTAGCGTCTCTGACTCCACAGAAGAGAAAAATGTTAATACATTCATTCGTGAATGTTCTATTTATTGGAGAATTCTACCTTCAAGTCGATTAGCATTGAGCATGGAGCTTGCTCGTGAGTATTTCCAAAAGGACTTTATATCAATGATGGATGTCATAAATTATTTTGGCGAGTTATCTAAAGTGACGAAGGAGTTTGAGTGTGTATACTGGCCTAAAGTAGATGTAAGTTGACTAAACCTCGCACTTTATATCTTCAAATGTTACTAACGATTATCAGGTATCTATGCTTAAAACAGCTCTTATAGGAATTCGAAATGTACTTTTACAAAGATTTAAGACATCGCTCATAAATATTCTAAATAACAAGAAATCTAACTATCAAAATTTGTTAGCTATTTTAGAAGTATGCCTTGAAAATGGTAAACTGGTTAACGAGGATTTAAATCCAAAAGCAGAACTTATATCAATTGCATTGTGCTTACAGGAAACTTGTCAAGAAATTTTCCTTAAGGAATATCATATATCGTCAAGAACATTCGTTTCTGACGGAATCGACGAAATTTTACTGCACAGTCGTGCTCTGAATGATAGAGTTGAATTTATCCAACGAACATGCCCGGAAACTATATTTGGTATAATTTCCTTACCAAGCTTATTTACTAGTGTTGTTTTACCTAATTATATTACGTCTGCAATGGAGGTGACCAAGGCGCATCTTCAAAGTAATGCTAAGGGCGATCTTGATGCTCTTACTAATGACATGATTGATGCTTACGGAGATTTGAAGAAAATGATAAATTTACTTCGTTTTTACCACCAAGACGAATACGAGCTTGGTAACTTTGAAGGTTTTTTTCAACCATTCGTGGATTCTTGGCTCAGTAACGTAGAAGTCAATGCGAACGATTGGCTTGAAAGAGCATTACAGAAGGACAACTTTGATACTTTGAACAAGGAAGCAGCATGCAGTAGTTCAATTATTGATCTTTTTCATGCTTTTCATCAATCTTTACGCACGCTTATGAATTTTGACTGGGAGGACGCTCTTTGCAACGCGAGATTTTTTACAAAGTTCTTTAGAATCGTGTATATGGTTTTATCTAAATACACCTCTTGGGCATTAAAAACCTTTTTTGACGAAGCCAACAAGAAGGACGAAAGTGTGGACTTACAAACTGAAAATGAAAGCTCAGGTTCATCTTGGTTATCGAAAGCTCGAACAATGTTGTCCGGTACATCTGAGGTTCTCCCTTTTCACTTTTCTACTTTCATGTGTATCCTGCTGAATAATGTACATTATGCTATTCAGGCATACGAAGAACTTGAAAGTAAAATAGATCTTCAAGAATTAGTTCAAGCTCTTGACCAGGCAGAATCTACGAAAGTTCAGAAGCTTTCCACGACTAATTATTTGTATACAGTGAAGGTTATTCGTGGAGAAAATTTACAGCCAGATGATACCGGAAAGATTCGAACATCCTATGTTGTCCTTACTGATAATAGAGGAAAGCGGATAGGAAAAACAAGGCCAATTCATTCTATGAACCCCCGTTGGGATGATACTTTTGAAATAAAAGCCAAAGATGCTCTAATAATTACTGCCAATTTATGGTCTAAAGGAAAATTTGGCGATCATGAGATATTTGGAAGATGTTCGTTTCCTTTAACGCCTAAAGTATATGGCGATTATATCGCTAGAGAAGATTGGCTGAACTTGAATCCACATGGGGAATTGCTTGTTAGGATTGAAATGGATGGCGAAAAAGAACATATCGGTTTTTATGTTGGGCGTACTTACCATGATTTGGAACGATCTCAAAGTGAAATGATTAGATTTATTGTCAACAAGATGGATCCAGTTATAAGTCAGAATTTATCAATGTCGACTCTGAGGAAGCTATTGTCAGGTTCATGGATGGATTTTGATAAGACTATGACTTCTGTAACTAGCTTGTTTAATAGGACTGCATTGGCTTCCTTTTCAAAGAAAGGGGATCCAAAGAGAGAAAATCATGAGCTGACTGATGTCGAAATCGAATCTGCAATTAATGACTTACTTGATTTTTTTGACGTTAATTTCTCAGTGATTGCTCGTCATTTATCAAAAGATGTCTTTGTTACGGTTAT
This sequence comes from Schizosaccharomyces lindneri, assembly GCA_029532395.1. Lineage (NCBI taxonomy): Eukaryota > Fungi > Ascomycota > Schizosaccharomycetes > Schizosaccharomycetales > Schizosaccharomycetaceae > Schizosaccharomyces > Schizosaccharomyces lindneri. Next base: position 233,471 of record JARFMH010000009.1, on the reverse strand, counting down.
GTCTTACGTATGGGACGAAGTAATGTGTACTATAGAAGATTTATTACTGCCTCCTGTCTCTGCAAAACCAATTGAGAGGAAGCCACTTTCTGAAAATCAATTGAAAATTGTATACAGTTGGTTACAATTTCTCAAAGACTATCTACATGCTAATGGCGAAGGTGTTAACCTTTCGGTCTTGGAAACGGAACATTACCAAGAACTTCTAAAAATACATGAGTATTATGATAAAACTACGGATGAATTATTGGAAGAATGTGAAAAGATTACTTTGCATTTGTACCATTCTTCTCGATTAGTAAACGCGTCACCCGAAAATAATGCGGAAATGTCGAAACTAGCGAAGTTGAGCAACAAGGAAATATATAGATCAGGGACAATAAAACAATATGTTCCACCGATTCGACAAACTACAGAGGGTGAATTAGAGAGGAACGAACGTATTATCCTAAGGATATTACGGATGCGGGCTAATTCGAAAAGATTTTTATTGAAGCACTTCCAGAGAAAGGATAAACTTAGAATGGCTGATGCTATGAGAAATGGGTATGTGATGCCGCTCGGGCATTTAAAAAAGGTATAATGAGTCTTGAAGACTTCTGTGGTAGTTACTTTGGTGTACAAATGCTTATAGATACTGGATTCATTTAATTTATCTTTTTGCTTTTAATATAACGTAAATTGAATGTTGATATACAAATAATACTAGTAAAGGTTAGGTACTTCAGTAGTAAGTGTGTTCCATTCTTAACCATTATGATCGCATTTCATTGAGTCCTTCTAAGTAGTTTAAAGATTGATTTTAATATAATTTACGTCTTCCTTTTATTTTAAAGCCTAAGAAGTTGATATTAGCCGTATACCGTACAAAGGGTGTCAGAAGGCTGGGTATGAACGTATGCAATTTAAAAAAGGAAGTAAAAATTTATTTTATGTGTATATAATCAGGTAAAGTAATTTAATCTGAAACCGACAAGAATTCGGCATTTTCTACTTGTACTAAGAAATTTTGTGGTCGGTCGGTGGTATTTCTAACTTCATCCTTCTACCACTACCACAAAGTCAAATGACTAGATCAATTCTATGACTTACGAAGAGTCGGAGAAGAATGTAGATGGACCTGGTTCCTTTATAAAAAAAGAAGATTCTTCGAACTTCAAATTACGCGTTCATCTGCGTGAACCTGAGCTTATAGTCACCCATGCTGGGCATGTTGTGGAAAAACCAAAATACGAAAATCTGGAAGAATTTTTGAATTCCTATGTATCATTAGAAGACGGTGATTATGATGTTCAATCTGCCGAAGAAAAAGTAGAAGGCGAAGTCAATCTTCGTCGAAGAATTGAGGAGTTCCGAAGAAAGGGATACTTCAGCGCTGAGGCTCCAGTAGAATTGAAAAAGGGACCAGGCTCCATGAGGCCTCCTTTATCATACAGAGATAATTTTTTATCTCACGTTCATGGATTAGCCCGTTATATGCACAATGAAAGGAAAATACGAGCATCTCGAGCTCGTAAAGTGTCCGGTATGATTTTAGGACATTTTAAACGTCTTTCCGGAGCGGATGAAAGAAAAGCTAAAGAAGAAGAAAAGAGAATTCGTCTATTAGCCAAAAGAACTGCTTGGGAAATACGTAAAAAGTGGAAAGTAGTGGAAAGAGAAGTCAGGAGAAGACGAGCAGAACGTGCCGAAGAGGCGCATCGTCTAGCAGGCAAAGAGCATTTGGCCAATATTCTAAAACACTCTACCGATTTACTAGAAGCTAGGATTGAACGGCAAACCGGTCCTGCATCTGCTAAGCAGAAGAAGGAAAAAGACAAGCCTCCAACAAATGATTTAAACTATTTAAGAGATACTCCAGATGACCAGTTGTCAATCGAAGAGTTAAAACTTAAGTACAGTAATCCCGAAGTGATTGGCTCTCTGGGTCAAAACGTTGAATCTGATGAATCTGACGAAGATCAACTTGATTCTGAGAACGAATTACCTGAAGATATTTCCGAAGACGAAGAAACCAAAAAAGAACAGGGTGCATCACCCAAAACTGATGAAAGCAGCTTGAAGACTCAGACAAACACTAACCGGGTAACTCGTGCTTCTGCTAGAAAATTAGCTTCAGAAAATGGAATAAAGCAAGAACTTAACGGTAACTTTGATGAGGCTTTGTCCGACAAACAAAGGAATAAAACTTCCAATTATAGTAACACACGTTCAAACAATCACGGAGAAGAATCGGAAAATGAGTCTACTTTATCTTCTCTATATGATGATTCCGTTCAATCAAAAAAGCGATTTTACGAAGCTGAGGAAGAGACTTCTAGAAAACGACAGCAAATTGAGAATGAAGTTTCCAAAGATTCTCAGAAGAATGAGCACTCTGCCATAACAGCAAATAAAGTTGAGATTCCTTTTCTTTTTCGCGGTTTCCTTCGTGAATATCAACAGTTTGGATTGGAATGGTTGACTGCACTTCATGACAGCAATACCAATGGAATTTTGGCTGACGAAATGGGCTTAGGCAAGACTATTCAGACAATTGCCTTGTTGGCTCATTTAGCTTGCGAAAAAGAAAACTGGGGACCCCATTTGATTATTGTCCCTACAAGTGTTATGTTAAATTGGGAAATGGAATTTAAGAAATTTCTTCCTGGTTTCAAGATATTAACTTATTATGGTAACCCTCAAGAGCGGAAAGAGAAACGCGCGGGATGGTATAAGCCAGATACATGGCATGTTTGTATAACGTCTTATCAACTTGTTTTACAAGATCATCAGCCTTTTAGAAGAAAAAAATGGCAATACATGATTTTAGATGAGGCTCATAATATCAAAAATTTTAGATCACAACGGTGGCAGTCATTGCTAAACTTCAATGCAGAGCATCGTTTGCTTTTGACGGGTACACCATTACAAAATAATCTGGTCGAATTGTGGTCGCTATTGTATTTTTTGATGCCTGCTGGTGTAACGGATGCCAACTCCGGATTTGCTAATCTCAAAGACTTCCAAGACTGGTTTTCGAAACCTATGGATCGACTAATCGAAGAGGGAAGTGAAATGAATGAAGAAGCCATGACTACTGTTGCAAAGTTGCACAGAGTTTTACGACCCTATCTTCTTCGTCGCCTGAAAACAGAAGTGGAGAAGCAAATGCCTGGAAAATATGAACATGTTGTGTATTGCCAGCTTTCAAAGAGACAAAGATTTTTGTACGATGACTTTATCAACCGTGCTCGAACAAGAGAAATATTAGCATCAGGAAATTTTATGAGCATTATTAATTGCTTGATGCAACTTCGTAAAGTATGTAACCATCCTAATTTACATGAAGAACGTCCGATCGTAACATCGTTTGCTCAGCGTCGGTCAGCAATCGCTGATATGGAAATCAAAGAAATGTTAGTTCGTAAAAGGCTATTGGAAGATGAGCCAATGAGAAAGCTGGATCTTTCTACTTTGCGTCTCGTCTGTACAGATTCTGAGTCCTTTGACGCTGTCACATCAAGAGAATTGGGAGCGCTGTGCGCATCTGATGGATATGACAGAAGATGTACATTATTGGAAATGGAAATAGATCAACAATCATCTGCAAATTACATAAAAAAGGCGGAATTTGGGCTTGATTTTCAAAACAGGAAATATAAACGAGAACTCGAGACAATGCGCCATCAGAAGTACTTAAACCAACAAAAGTGCAATCGTAAACCAGTATTTGGCAGCAATCTTATACGCATGATTAGAGAATTACCAAGGAATTATCGTGCTATTGATTATACTGTTACTGCGCAAAAGGATTCCATGTATAATTTGAACACAACTTCAATGCTCCGCGACTCCGTTTTAGGGGTTGAAGAACGCGCTGATTCCATGAAAGAAGTACTTCAGAACTTTGCTTGCATCACACCTCAAGCTGTTGTTGTGGATTTGCCAGAATTATTTACCGAGCCTGTCAAATACCAAGTAACGCCTCAAATGAAGCAAGACAACTGGCCATGGCATCAGGCTGCAACGAGACTTGCTATTGCATTTCCTGATCGTCGATTATTGCAGTATGATTGCGGTAAACTACAAGTTCTTGACAAGCTATTAAGAGATTTAATTTCGAACGGTCATCGAGCTTTAATTTTTACCCAAATGACAAAGGTATTGGACATTTTGGAACAATTCTTAAACATACACGGACACCGTTACTTGAGGTTGGATGGTGCTACGAAAATAGAGCAAAGGCAAATATTAACTGAAAGATTCAACAACGACGATAAGATTCCAGTATTCATTTTGTCTACCAGAAGCGGTGGATTGGGAATCAATTTAACGGGTGCTGATACAGTCATTTTTTACGATTCAGATTGGAATCCGCAATTGGACGCTCAAGCACAGGATCGTTCTCATAGAATTGGCCAGACAAGGGATGTTCACATTTATCGTCTCATCAGTGAATATACGGTTGAATCTAATATGCTACGAAGAGCAAATCAAAAACGGATGCTTGATAAGATTGTCATACAAGGAGGTGAGTTCACCACTGAATGGTTCCGAAAGGCCGACGTTTTGGATTTGTTTGATTTGGATGAAAAGTATTTAGAGGAAGCCGAAGCTGAAACTACAAATAAAGCAGATGACGAACACTGGGAAGATGCTCTGGCGGCTGCTGAAGACGAAGAAGATGTAAAGGCCGCACAAGTTGCCCGGAAAGAGTCAGTACTTGAAAGAAACGAATTTATCGACATTCCTACACCCCAATTATCTTCTGCCGTGGAAAGCACTTCGTCCCCATCAAGTATGACTCCTGTGTACGACAAAGAAGCTGAAGATGAGGAAGATCAGCAGTCAAATTTTGATGAGGTCGGCTTCGAAAACGAAGAAGAAGGTGATTTGGAACAAGAAACGGTTGACGATACTCTTGGACACATTGATGAGTATATGATTGGATTTTTGGAACGTGAAGGTACTAGTGATGAATGGTAAGCAAAGCATTAATTTAAGAAAGAATCAAGAAGGAAAATGATTATTTCTGGTAAATAATCTTTGTCATGATGATACGTAAACATTAATAAGATGGATATTTCCATAATTATCTTTTTAAGCAAGACTATTTATTTGATTTTAAGATGATGGTATAGTTTTCAAAAGTATACAAATTAAGAAATGCTCAACTTGAATTCGCCCATAATCCCTTTTTGTTTTTTGTTTTCTCAAGAAACTGACGGTTAAGATTTTGTACACTGTCTTTCTAGTGATGTGCCTCCACGTAACTAGAATTTTTTTTCGACTTTATTGAAAATAGATGGTATAACGAATATTGAAACGGGTTCCTTTCTGATAAAACATATGTTGTCGCTCGTCAACTTCAACTTCTTGTCGGGAATTCCGTCTTTATTATGAAGCGTTATTTTTACAGAAGTAGTCTGTGAAAAGAAGAATACACCAGGTCAAAAATATTTTCGAACTGGCATTTCTAGTGAATGTTTTGTTAACTATAATTACCAATTCACCTGAGCTATCTCTCGAGATGATTGTACGCTTATAATTTCCAAGGAAACATTGTATTCAGCAATTGTTTGTTGAAGAACGAGTTACTTCATTCATAAAAGAACATAAAAGAGAAATCGACTCAATACTACTACATGTTGAAACCTGGTAGATGGAAAATTCTTGTACATAATATTCCTCTTTTTAGTGAATGAGGTAACTATTTGGTACAACATTATAAAAGTCTGAAGGCTTTCTATCAACTAGTAAGCTAATTTTCGAGATGTTTTTGTATGACGGCGATATTTCTATTAGACAGCCTTAAGTTGGCACCTTTCAAACTCTTTTCACATACATACAATAAAGCAACAAGAAAAGAAGTAGACCGATACAAAAAATGCGATTATTTTCACATTCGAAATATAATTTTAAAAAATGCTACGCTAACAAGAATCGAGAAGGCAAGCAAAACAAGTTAGCTATATTCGCAGGACCCAATGGGTGACGGTTGTTACTTAAGAAAAAGCGAACTCTAGTAAATTCGCATGTAATGAGCGACCCGTCTGGGGTATGTATTACTGTTGAATATTATTACTATTATATATAATAAGCGTTTCAATGCGAGCATATTTGGAGAAATAAAAACAGGATAATACTAAAGAAAGCGTATTACAAAATGAAAACAAAGTACATAGACGAGAGTGGAAGAGGATTGAGGAGAAGCTTTATTGGTTTTATTTTTATTTTTATTCAAGAGTAGTTGTAGAGAGAAGAAGAAAGCAAAACAAAAAGCATGTCTTTTCACTTTGTTTGAAGCATTCCTTACTTTATAGGATGTTGTGTTGGAAATGGCTTGCTGAAGGTATTTATTTAACAGTATTCTAGTATTCTAGTATTCTAGCTACCTGGTTTCTGGATTTTGAATGAATATATAGTTTGTTTATGGTTTGTAGATTCTTTGTTCATGAATTAAAAACGTCCTTTTCATTTTTAATTCTTTTCAGATATTAAATTTTTTTGCTATTTAATTTGTTTATGACTAGAAAAAAAAAAAAATAAAGGAGAAAGGAAAAATACAGACTTGGTGTTGCTGGCAAAGACTACGATTGTGAGTGGCATCTCTCTAATAAGTGCCAAGGTTGAACAGTAGCACACAGACACATACGGCTGTTCATTTTTAATTATATTGAATAATCCTAATGGAAGAATTCAAGCGATTAGAAAAGCAAAAATTGCAAATTGAGGAGGAGTTGAAGGAATTACAAAGTGTTTTACTACGAGTAAGTTGATTCACTGCTCCGAAAGGATAAACTGTTGGCTCGTAAAAAAATCAATAGCTAACAGATGTTAGGAAAATGCTACAATGAATACCCCATTAGTAACACAAGATGGGTTTCCCAGGTCCGATATCGACATAACTACGATTCGACCCACGAGACATAAAATAATTCTGCTTCGAAACGACTACAAAAAAATAGAAGAAGAAATTAAAAAAGTTTTAGAAAAAGTTCTTTCAGCAGAAGCAGCCAAGCCTGACCTTGCAAACGGGGCCTCCGAAGCGCATCTCAAGACGAGTACTAAGGATGAGGCTGTAAATGTTGATGGATCTTCTCTGAACGGAAACCATGCCAAAGTTTTACAAAGATCTTCTATTTTAGGAAGGCAGAAGCCATTTTGCGTCGTAGACTCAGTGGCAGTAGGTAGCCCAGCCCAAGAAGCTGGACTTTGCGTCGGAGACGAGATTATAAGCATTCAAACCTGTACAAGCTTGGCTTCTTTGCCACAACTTGTTTTAGGAAGCATCGAAAAAAAGTTACATGTGTTGTTAATTCGTGGATACGATGCTGACGATTCACCAAGAGTTTATCAACTCTCTCTTACACCCCATACCTGGCAAGGACCTGGTGTATTGGGTTGTCATTTACGTTGAAAATTATGATAAAGAGAAAAATGGAAAAGAAAAAAGAAATAAAGAAAAAGATTCCATTGTGAAAGACGAATACCAATGACAAATTTTGAAAAGAGCATGAACAAGCGTTTAAAACGAATTCAACAAAATGCCTAGCCTATTATCCTAATCGGTAAGACTACAATACGTTTGAAATGTATATGTTATGATATACTTATAATCAATTAGTTTTCAAAATGCTAGTGAATTGATACGGATACTTTGAAAAGCTACAACACTTGAGCAGTAGAAGTTTGTAAAACACATATATGTATGTATGTATGTATATATAAAAGAAATAAATGTCCATTAGTATTCTCATAAGAAAAAAAAAATAATAACAACGATTATAAACTTGAAGGAAACAACGACAACAAAAAAGAAATGCACCAGGCACTAAAAATTTGTACAAGAGTTATTTTACAAAAAAAGATACGCAAGACTTCTCCTCTAGGCGTCTATTGTTCTTTTTCATTTTTCTTTCATACAAAAAGAGAAAATAGAAGTAAGAAAACACAGCTTTAGCATTCATCACCACCAATTTTTTTTTCGAAGAGTACGACATTTTCTCTTAAATGTCGCTGTCTGAAAGGAGGTTTGGTTTTTTGGTTTCTTTTTTTTTATGGAGTGGCTTTTTCAGAGTCAAAATTCTCCCACCACAAGTTCTCATTGGTAAAGTCTAAGCACTGGAAAGATTCATCGAGCGATCCACAAAATTCGGGATAAGCAAAGGATTGCAAGGGAGGAGATCCAACGGTCAAGGAAAGAACGGAGGATTTGGAAGGGTTGCAATTGGAGAATTGAGAGAAAGAGGTTTCCAAAGGATTATTGGAAGAGACACTTTCTTGCAAATTGGCAAACTGATCAATTTCAAGACTAAGGGGGTCAACAGAGCCGATGGGATCCGTAGTGGAAGTTGTGAGCGACTGAGAGGCGATTTCATCGTTTTGTGCAGCCGGGGAAGCACTGTCTGAAGAGTCGGTGAGATAGGAAGAATAGTCAAAGTCAGAATCGCCCAAAAGCTGAGAATTCGTAGAGGGAAAAGAGGCGGAAGAGGTGGAAGGAGAAGAAGAAAAGGTATCGGCAGATTCTCGTTTGGGAGAATGAGATGGTTGAAGCTTTGGGAGAGATAAATCGGATAACATGGGAAGTTGCATAAAAGGCTTGTTGACATAGTCTTCCTGAGGAAACTTGGTAGTTGTGATATCGGAAGATGGAGGAAAGGTAGGGTTGGAGATATTTGAATTTGGGGTGGAGGGAGAAGAAGGAGAGTCCAAGTGGGAAAAAAGAGGATTTGTTTGATATAGGTACGGTTGAAGAGGATCATGATCAACGTATCCAGGAATGGAAGAAGAGATGGAGGAGACGGAAGCGCTAAGAGATGGAGGTGGAGAAGAAGAGGAGGAAGTGTATGGTTTTATAGGAACGGTGGTAGGAGAGGTGGGACGGTCGATCGGGTGAGATGGAGGAGACATGTAAAGAGAAGATTGTACAAGGGGAGAAGAGACAAACGTAGAGGAAGTAAGAGGAGCTTGAGGATCGTTATCATTGTATGAAGGAAGTGTAGTAGAAGTTCCAGAGGGGTAAAACAATTTGCGGGAGGATTTCGAAGGAGCAGAAAGAGAGGGAAAAGAAGAAGTCGAAGTAGCAGTGGCAGTAGTTTCAAGAGGGGAAGCGATGGAGGAAGAGACGAAAGCAGGAGAAAAGGAAGAAAGTTTAGAAGGGGAGGAAGCAACGAGAGTAGAAGAAGAAGAAGAAGAAAGAGGAGGAGGAGGAGGAGGGTAAGATGAAAGATCGCCGGAGAAGGAAGGAAAAGTATTATAAGAAGAAGTAGAAGAAGAAATGGAGGCAGTAGGAGGAATCAAGGAAGGAGAAGGAAGAGAGGAAGTGGAAGAGGGAGTAGTAGAAGAATGAGGAGGACAATGGAAAGGGGTAGTACGTTTTCGAGAGGAACGCCAAGAAGAAACGGAAAAATGGCATTCGGCGTGAGCTTTTTGACAAGCCATACAAGGTTGGTTGGGGAATTCACTAGCGATGCAACGAATTTTTCTACGACGACAGCGATCGCAAGCGACGGCAGTACGACGACGAGGACCAGAAGATTTGTGAGGCATATTGAGGAGAAGAATGCGAAAGAAAGAGAAAGAGAAAACGAAACAAGACGGTAGGAAGGGAGGAAAGAAGGAAGAGGTATGTAAAATTATATAAAAAAGAAAAAGGAAAAAACGAGAAATCAACAAGAGGGCATAAAAAGGAGGATACCAAACAGATGGAAAAGGTTTGGTAGGTAAGAAAGAGAGAAAACAAGGAAAACGACAAGAAAAAAGGGGGAATTATAGAAAAAATCAATTGAAATAGACAATTGAAAAAGAAAAAGATAAAAGAGACGCGTCAAGATGAAAAGGGAATCAAAACGCGATGGGGTACTTTTGAAGAAACAGAAACGTTTGGTAAGAAAATCAAGATGCAAATGCAAACGCAGACACTCACAGAGACAGACAAACTCGTAAACACAAGATAGAAATTAAAGAAAAGACAAGTTAAGGCAAGGAATCAGTCAAGCGAAATCAAACAAACGAAATTCAACGAGTTGAATCAAATGGTATTTATTCAATGAACGAAACAAAACAAAACAAAATGAAATGAAATGAAATGAAAAGAAACGATCATAAAAAGCAGACCATCTTGTAGAGAAAAAAGAAAAAGGCATTGACTAGAGGAAGGAGGGCCATTTATAAGAGAGAAAGACCATAGGACCGAACAATCGAGATCCCTTGGATGAAAGAAAGCAAATGCCGAACGTAAAATCCAGCACCAAAACGAGCCTAGAGGATGATGTCATAGGATGACGGCCGAGAAGGGGAAGAAGCGAGTTGGAGTGGAGGAAGAAAGGAATCTGCCGACATCAGGTGGGAAAAAAATATCGAAGCGGAACGAGATGAAAGGAGAAGATGGGGAAAACGAGGAGAAGGGTGAATGATTGGGTGGAGAATGACGAGAGAGGATGGACGGGGTAACAACAAAAAAAAAGCAAAAAAAAAGAAAGAAACAATCCGAATGAAATTTTTTTTTCTCTCTCTCTCTCTCTCTCTCTCTCTCTCTCTCTCTCTCTTTTGTATTGTTTTTCCAAAAAAAATTTCGTTCCAACACGCACAGACCTCCATAGACCTCTTTTGACTGAGAGTTGTGTGGGTCTCGCGTTCCAGGTCTCTTTCGGTTATGAAAAGATACGAACGAGGTCGGTTCTATCAACACAAAGAGAGTCTCTATCAAATGATATTATGTGGGGGACGAGAGAAGAAGAGCCAAGTGGGGTCAACGAGAGAGAAGGAGAGGGAAGGAGGAGAGAGGAAAACAAGGTTCCAATAAAAAAGAGGGAAAGGAGGGAAAAGGTGATGATGATGAGGTGGAAGATGAGGGGAGAGAGGGGAGAGAGGGGAGGCTTGGTAGAGAGGAGAGGAGAGAGAAGGAGAAAATGTAAACAAACAAAAATAAAAGGAAATAAATAAAAATAAATAAAAAAGTAAACAAAAGATCAAGACCAAAACAAAACCCGGCCCCAAAACCAAGACCGACCCGACCGCCTTTACCCATTTGACCCTTTTTGACTTGTTTGCTCTCTTGTTGCACCTTTTTCCCAGTCAAAACCATCACGACGACGACGACGACGCTGCCGTCGTGTTTTGCCTCGTCTTTGCCTTCCATCACAGCTGATCTCTTGCAGTTCCAACCAGAGTCCAACTGCCAGATCAGTTGGCTGCCCAAATGACATCGACCAAGCAAGGAGGTTCCATTTGTATGGGCAGAGAGAGAGTGTGAGTGACGGACTGGGTCGGTCGGACGAAGGAACAAAGGAACAAAGGAGTGTGATGAAAAAGACGTCGTGGTAGGATCGCGGTAGTGTAGTGGTAGCGTAGTGGAAGGAGAAATAAGAATCGATTGTGTAGGACGGTAATTGAGATGGAGGAGGCAGGAGGCAGGAGAGAGAGAGACTGAGACGTTGAGACGTTGAGACGCCGAGGAAGAAGAATGGATGTGGAGGATGTGGAGGAATGTTTTTTTCTTATTTTTTTTTGGTAAACAAACAAATCCAACGAAAATCTTTGCCTCTCCTCATTCACGTCAATCGAAGAAAAATTCACCAAACCTTTCTACGACCATTTTCTTCCTTCGTGTCTCTCTCCCTCTCTCAGTCTCTCTCAGTCTCTCTCTCTCCTGCCTCCTGCCTCCTCCATCTCTCTCTGTGAGTCTCCTCTCTCTGTGGCGTCCCTCTACCCCCACACTCACCGCCTTTCTCCAAACAAATCCCCCACTCGGTCCAAACATATCCCCCACTCGGTTTCTCGCCATCCCACTCGAGTACAGCAGCTGCATTTTGGACGGTCGGCATTGCAACTCGACCTGGACTAGAAGGAAGGGTAAGACACTTGGTATGTTTATATGTTTCTGTCTGGTAAAGAAGAGCAAAGCGAGCAAACACTGGGTTTCGCTTTTTTTTTCTTTTCTTTTCTTATTTATCCCACTCAATTCTTTTCCATTCCTTTTCTCTCTCTTCATTTCTCTCCCTCCTCTCTTTCTACTCCAAAATGGCTGGTACAACTCTTCTGCCCAACATGGCTGGCACCCTCCTGCATGACTGGCATCCTCCTACATGACCTTACTTTTCTCTTCCATCCCTCTCATTCATCCCCTCCAGCCATTCTTTCCATTTTCCTATCCTCGTCCTCTTCTATATAAATCCTATTCCGCCTTCCTTTCCATCTCCATCGACCTTTGTCATCCATACACTGTTCTCCTCCTTTATTTTTCAATTTTTGACAATGCTTTTTGCTCGTTCTTTCCTTCAATCTCTCTTGGCCGTTGCCTTCTTCGCTCTTCCCTCTCTTGCCGATCCTTCCTCTTCCTCTTCCATTACCGTTTCTGACTCGGCTGACATTTCCTCTTCCACTTCCGCTACTCCCACCGCTCCTGCTACTACTACCGTCTACCTCGTCCGTACCGTCGACTCTCAAAATAGCCCTATCGCTCAACCTCCCGTCACCGTCTATAATGTTTTGAAACCCGACACCGTCACCGTTACCGCCTCTCCTACCGCCCATGCCAAACGCTCTTTCGGCTTCAACGAAACCCTCGACCACTCCTCCATTGCTTCTCCTTCTCCTTCCGTTTCTACTCCCATCTACTCTGCCGTCGTCCACGTCCCTTCAAACGGTGCTCATCCTCCTTTTGCTACTTCCAATCCTCTTATCAACTCTCCCGCCTCTTACAACACTTCTGCTCCTGCTCCTGCTTCCACCATCGGTTCTTCTTCCGCCGTCTCTTTTACCGCTTAATTTCATTTTTTCTTTTCCTTCCAACTACCAACCTACCTACCTATCTACCTACCTACCTGTCCAAAAACATGGATCGTTTTTTATTCTTGCTATAATCAACCCTCCTAGGTGATTTCATTCTCTATTACTGCAGGTCAGTAATAAAAAATCTCCCCCTCTTCCTACCCTCTCGTGTCTCGTCGGAAAGTTTCTACACGGTTTTTTCCAATCCATGGATGGGAATGCAAGGTCTTTGCAGTTTGTCCTTTTGTATATAGGTGTTTTTATATGTATATATTTCTTCTTGTGTATATAGACGAATCTTTTTGTTTCTATTTTTTTATATTTTTTTTCTCTTTGTCTTTATAAACTCTTATACCAATGAATTCCATTTCCTCTTTGTTTTTGTTTTTTCCCTTGTAATTGACCTTTTTTAGTAAAAACAAAAAAAAAAAAAAAAAAAAAAAACAAACCTTTTTTATTTATAGATATTTATTTATTTTTTGTTTTTTAGTAAAAACAAGACGATTACGTTATGTTCAAGCATTCCAGTTTCATCACTCCTTCCTTTCGCTTTCCCTACCCACCCAAACATCATTTCCTCTTTCCTTCTCTCAAACACCCCATCCTACACCGATTCTTCCCTTTCCCTTTACTCTGTTTTTTATTATGTCTTTTCAATTAGACACAAGCTCTTTTGGTTCTGACATAAAAAAAGCTCATGCTCAAGTCCTAAATGGCTCTCCAGATTGCTCTTGGGCCGTCTTTGGCTATGCCAAAGGTCAAGGCAATGTTTTAAAAGTGCTAGCTACTGGAAGTATGTCTCTTTTCCTTATTTGTCTTTCTTTTTCTTTTTCTCTTTTTAATTTGTTGCTAACTTGCTAGATGATGATTACGAATTTCTTGATGAATTTGACGAAAATGCTGTTTTGTATGGTTTTTTACGCGTAAAAGATTCCAACACCGGTCTCCATAAATTCGTTTTGGTTTCTTGGTGTGGTGAAGCAGCTCCTAGTTCTCGAAAAGGATTGTTTCCCATCCATTCTGCCTCCGTTACTCGTTTACTAAATGGTTATCACATTCAAGTGACCGGCCGTGAATCTTCTGATCTCAATTTGGATGACATTCACCGTCGCGTCGCCGATGCTAGTGGTAGTAAATACTCTTCAAATACTTCTACTTCTACTCCTTCCACCTCTGCTCCAAAGCCAAAGCCTGCACCCGCTTTTCTCCATCACCAAACTCCTCCTCCCGGTACTGTCGTAAGCTCCGTCCCTTCCCAGAAGTCTGGAGTGGAAGATAATGCGTGGAGCGATACCTACAAACAACGCCCTACCCAACCTCAACATTCTCTTCGTATTCCCGTAAACGCAAATTGGTCAAACGCAGAGTCTACTCAACCCGAAGCGGAAAAGCAACCACAGCCTTCTTCAGCCAAACCTGCTCCGGCTTCTATTCCTACTCCGGCACCTGCTCCTGTTCCTGCTGCCGGCCCGGCTCAACCAGCGGTTGTCCAAAAACCTACTGCTTCGCCCACGCCTCCTTCTACCTCCAAACCGGAACCAAAGGAATCCAATCCTCCAATTTCAACCGCTTCTATTGAATCTACAAAGACACCTACTTCCGAGTTGGAACAGCTTCATACTAGTGGAAATGTCAATTTGTCTGCTAAACGAGCCTTGTTTGAACGTTTTCAGAAAAACGACACGCCTTCCGCTGTTCCTCAAACAAAGCCTCAACCAAACAAGTTGAATCGAAGCTTTCAAGCTCCTGCTTCTCCCAAACCTCAACCTTCAGAAATACCATCTGCTCCCAAGGTTGATGCTTCTGCTAATACCAACAGTGATGCTTCTAAAGAAGCTCCTTCAGATCCACCAAGTGTTGCTTCTTTACGATCTCGTTTTGCCAATCAAAACCTAAACGATCAATCCACTTCTGCTTCTACTTCCAATACTCAGTCTGCGAAACGTGCCCCTGCTCCTACTGCTACTCGGTCGGCACCCGAACCTGAACCGGTACCTGCACCAAGCAATACGTCTCCATTGCCACAAGCTCCTCCTGTACCAACCGCACCTCCAAGGCCGGAAATTGCCAACCGAGTACCATCTCCTCCTCCTGTGGCTTCTTATGCTCCACCTCCACCCCAACCCGAACAGGAACAGGAACAGGAAGAAAACCCACCTCCGGTCCCGGCCATGCCCCCAAGACCAGAGTCTACGAACCAAGCACCCCCTCCTCCTCCTCCTGTTGTTCCTGAACCTGAATCTGAACCCGAACAGCCTGTTGCACCTGCTTCGGTAACACATTTGGAACCTTCTCCACCTGTGCCAGCCAGTTCGGACGAGGAAGGACCTCCCATACCTCCTCTTCCACCGGTTGTGGAAACAGAAATGCCACCACCACCTCTTCCTCCCACGCCCAACATCCATACACATGAAGGCGAGGATCAGTCAAATGTCTCACATTACGCTTCAGAGCCTTCCTCTAAAACTCCAGCCGTCGTAATCTATGACTATTCGCCTGAGGAAGAAAACGAAATAGAATTGACTGAAGGTGAGAAAATAACAATCGTAGACTTTGTCGATGAAGGTTGGTGGCTTGGTGAAAAGTCAGATGGTAAGCAAGGATTATTCCCTTCCAATTATGTTGAGCTTTTGCAAGAGGAAACTGTTGCCCCGGTACAAGCTTCTGAAAGTAATGTCGAAAATACTTCAGGTCAAATTTCAGTGAAAGCCGTCTACGATTATGAAGCACAAGAAGACAACGAGTTGACCTTTTATGAAAATGATATTATTACGAATGTCGATCGCATTGACCCGAATTGGTGGGAAGGTGAATGTCATGGACGTCGTGGTCTTTTTCCTTCCAATTATGTTGAAGAATAATTGTCCGCAGATTTCATGCCTTTTTTTACTTATGACTGATATAATTTACGACGTTTTCCACATTATTAACATTAAAAATATATGAAATCTTTTTGTTTTTCTTTTTGACTTTCTCAGATATAGCTCGCTGCAATTCGTAAAAAATTCTATATACTATTTACTTATGTTGTAATCCTTGTAAGTGCTCTTATACTATCAACCAGTATTAATTACGACAAACTCATCTGAATACATTTTATTTTGTTATGAATGAATGGACATGGGGTCGATCCTTCCATAGCTGGCCGTAATGGTTCTGTAACAAAGCAACATTGGAGAAAGCGAAGTGCTATTGTCTCTTCGCAGGATGTAAAGGCGGTACTACAATCGGTAGAAGGACAAGACGATGCAGACAAGTCTATTGAGAGTACTGACTCTCGAAAAAATGCTCGAAAAAAAAGGCAATTTATTTATTACTCGTTAGTGGGTGTTTTGAGTTTATTCGTTGGAAGCCTTGTTCTATACTCATTTTACTTTTTTATAGATAAGCATAAATTTCGTGGATTTGCAAAACCAATTGAAAAGCATCGACTAAGTACGTCTCAATTCGATGATGGAAGCTTGATGCCTTTTGTCCAGGAGATTGAATGGGTTACTTCGAAGGAGGGCGTAGTGCTATACTACGATCGAAGCAACTATCTTCCTGTATTTCATCTTCCCCATGGCAATCCAAGCGGACCTAGCATGCATCTTTCGGCCTTCCATATACAAGAAGTATGTAACTCGCTGACGCAAAAGGTGATTTCGTCCGACTTAGAATATGTAGCATATTTCTGCGGTAGGAAAAAGAGGTGGAGATATTCAATGTACAATGAAATATTTATATTGGAACGGTCTAGTGGACGAGTTACCACTCTCAAACAAAATTCTCAGATTATTGTGGCAGAATGGGCACCGGCTGGCCATCGAATGGCTTTCGTAGATGGTTCTAACCTATATGTTTGGGAAGGATTTGATCTTCCGATTATTCCGGTTACGGAAGTTGAAGAGTCTGAATATATTTTGAACGGAATAGCAGATTGGTTGTATGAAGAAGAGATTTTGATGTCACCAACTGCTTTGTGGTGGTCAAAAGATGGTACTTGTCTTTCTTATTTATCTTTTAATGATTCTCTTATACCAAAATATATCATCTCTCAGAACGTTATCGTTCCAGCCCAAGGCGATGCATCTACGAGTCAAGATTTGTTTCGTTATCCACGACCAGGCGATCCTATTCCAATTGTACAATTATTAGGTGTTTGCTTTTCTCCTGATTCTGTTACACATCATCAATTTCTTACTACCGAACAATCTCCTTTAGATGAATTTTACATCCAGGATGTTTCTTGGATTCAGGATGATTCAATTATGTTTGTGGAGACTTCAAGGGGTTCTTCACGCAGATTGACTCATAAGTATACTTTGACTACTTCCACTCTTGATACTCTAAATGAAGAGGTGGAAAAGTATACTCTACCTCCATGTTCTTCATCACAGATACAAAGCGTCGTTTGGCAGTCAAAGGCTGGTTACGTACGTTACATGGGCAATTCGCAAAGGAAAAGACTGGCATTTTTTAGTTTTGACGATGACAACTTTGTGTATATAACGCCAGATGATTTATATGTCTTGGAATTTTGGTTGGTTGAAAAGTTCATGTAAGTCTCTTTGTAATCCTTTCGTTTTACAAGTACTAATTTTTTTTATAGATTTTACACTGCTATCCGTCCAAATACTTTATTTGCTAATCTTTTCTGTTTATCTACTGAGTTTGCGGCTCAAACAGAAATTGAAGTACCTCCTTCTAATGGTTCCAAGTCTATAAAGATTTCTCCTGATGCAAATTACATGCTGCTTAATTATTTGGGTCCTGGAATACCAACTCAGGCTATTTATTCATTGAATGCTTGTTTAGGTGACTGGAGGAATAGTATTTCTACTGGTGATTTCTCCTGGAAAGGAGGAATCATTCCGACTTTACTTTACATTGTGGAAGGTAATGAAGAACTACAAACCGCTGCTCTGAATTACGAGTTTCCTTCAAAATACACTGAGACAGTGGACATTCATAATATTACCGCATTTTTTCAAGAAGTAAGGCCAAAAAATTTCGATCCACGGAAAAAGTATGCCACCGTTTTCGAAATATATGGTGCCCCGGGTTCACAACTGGTTACCGGTAAATACGAAATGGACGCTAACGAATTGATGGCGTCGTCCTTGGATATTCTAGTTGTGAAAGTCGATCTCAGAGAAATAACCACAAGTACTCTGTTGGGAAATGACTTTCTAGCTTTGCCTGGCTACTGGGTCGATATTCTTGAATGGTATACTCATAAGCCCTATATTGACAATTCACGACTGGGAATTTGGGGATGGAGTTTTGGAGGTTACCTTGTTCTTAAGATTTTAGAAATTACGGATATGATATCTTCCGCATTAGTCGTAGCTCCTGTTGTGGATTGGCGCTTTTACGATTCTTACTATGCAGAAAACCTTCTCGGTGCTTATTCTGCGGATACTAAAGATAGATACGAACAGAGTGCTTTACATATATCTGAAGACATAAAAAATATACGAAACGTTTTAATTATTCACGGGGCTAAAGATGATAATGTGCACCTCGAAAATACGTACCACTTAACGTCTTCACTTATAAAAAACAATCTCGAGAATTTTGTGCAATTAATTATTCCTGAAGCAAATCATGACTTTTCTAACATTCAAGTGTACCCTTATTTGAAGAAGAAAATTGCTACCTTTTTTGGCAGTTGTTTTCAACATGTGTGAATAAATTTTCTTTTTGGAAGTTCAGTAATTATTTATCGCAATTGAAGTAGCTACGATTTATGAGTAAATTTTTTGTAAAGATCAATAATCGAGCTTTTAAATTTTATAGGGCTAATTGCTATTTAGCTAATAAAGCAAGCAGCTTGCAGAAAGCAAAACTATACTACCTTTTGGTAATGAATAAGTGGGGGGACAAATCGTAAAATTATCAATTCAGCAAACATATAATTGATAAATGGCAAGTCACCGGCAGGTTATCACAAGTACAAAAGATGTTGAATCGTTCATTTCATTATTAGGATAAAAGATAGTAACCTCATGTAGTGACAGCACCTATTGAGTTGAACCTGCGAACTTAGAAAGAAGACAAGAATTCGTTGAGGAGACCCTTCAACTTCTCTTCAGTGGCAGGACTAAGGACACCCTCAGTACGGATGGCTTCAGTAACTTCAGAACCACTAGATTTCAAAAAGGGAAGGAACTTCTGTTCGAATTCAACAACGCGAGCAACGGGAATTCTGTCAAGGTAACCCTTGACACCAGCGTAAATGATAGGAACTTGCTCTTCAACACCCAAAGGAGAGTATTGGGGTTGCTTAAGCAATTCAGTCAAACGAAGACCTCTTTCTAAAGTAGCACGGGTACCAGCATCCAAATCAGAACCAAATTGGGCAAAAGAAGCAACTTCACGGTATTGGGCAAGGAAAAGCTTGATTTGACCAGCAACTTGCTTCATAGCCTTAACTTGAGCGGCGGAACCGACACGAGAGACAGACAAACCGACGTTAATGGCGGGACGGATACCCTTATAGAAGAGTTCAGATTCCAAGAAGATTTGACCATCAGTAATGGAAATGACGTTAGTGGGAATGTAAGCAGAAACATCACCACCTTGAGTTTCAATGACGGGTAAGGCAGTCAAGGAACCACCACCGTGTTCCTTGCTCATCTTGGCAGAACGTTCGAGAAGACGAGAGTGGAGGTAGAAAACATCACCAGGGAAAGCTTCACGACCAGGGGGACGACGCAAAAGAAGAGACATTTGACGGTAAGCAACAGCTTGCTTGGTAAGATCATCATAGGTAACCAAACCATGCTTTCCATTGTCACGGAACCATTCACCGATAGCACAACCAGTGAAGGGAGCCAAGTATTGCAAGGGGGCACTTTCGGAAGCAGTGGCAGCGATAACAACAGAGTACTTAAGAGCATCATTTTGTTCAAGCTTTTGGACCAATTGGGCAACAGTAGAACGCTTTTGACCGACGGCAACATAGACACAGTAAAGCTTCTTGCTTTCGTCGTTGCCACTGTTCCAGCGCTTGTGGTTAAGGATAGCATCCATAGCGATAGCAGTCTTACCAGTTTGACGATCACCAATAATCAATTCACGTTGACCTCTACCGATAGGAACCATAGAGTCAATAGCCTTCATACCAGTTTGCATAGGCTCACAAACGGAGGTTCTAGGCAAAATACCAGGAGCCTTCAATTGAGCACGACGGCGTTCGGTGGTCTTGATAGGGCCCTTGCCATCAATGGGGTTACCCAAGGCATCAATGACACGACCAAGCAAAGCCTCACCAACGGGAACGTCAACAATGTTGGTAGTACGCTTGACAACATCACCTTCACGGACGAGACGGTCGTTACCGAAAAGTACACAACCGACGGTATCAGCTTCCAAGTTAAGGGCCATACCCTTGACACCGGAAGAGAACTCAATCAACTCTTCAGCTTGTACGTTGGAGAGACCGGAGACACGAGCAATACCATCACCAATGGACAAGACACGTCCAGATTCCATCATTTGTGATTGGTTGTAAGCACCACGGATACGTTCCTGAAGTAGTTAGCATATGTCCATTCATCTCTGGTATAAGTTTTTAAAAACATTTAGAAAACTCTTTTATTTCCTCAGGTATCCTTGAAATGAAGCTAAACATCTCATCTCAAAGGATCGAAAAAATTTGATATGGGCAAGATGTTACACCCGTATTTGTCAAATATCGATCCAAAAGAAGTTCAAGCCGTAACAAAGATCCTTTGGTAAGGAAAAGAGTAGCCAAATGCTTCTCGTCTCACATACCTCCAAAATGGAAGGAACTTCAGTGGGAGCTGCTTTTTCCGCATAGCCACGTTTACTACACTGCTCGGGTTAGTTATTCATTCGAAATATAATATAGAAGCATATTTAATTACAAGTAAGCCAAAAACTAGCAAAACTTGTAAGGTGATACTGATTAAAGCGGAACATTCGTCTCTTTCCGTTCCGC
Organism: Schizosaccharomyces lindneri; assembly: GCA_029532395.1. Classification (NCBI taxonomy): domain Eukaryota; kingdom Fungi; phylum Ascomycota; class Schizosaccharomycetes; order Schizosaccharomycetales; family Schizosaccharomycetaceae; genus Schizosaccharomyces; species Schizosaccharomyces lindneri. Next base: position 212,767 of record JARFMH010000009.1, on the reverse strand, counting down.
TTCAGACGCGGCCTAAAACCTGGCGAAATAATAAGCTAAAACTTACAAAGAATGGGCGGTAGCCGCAAACAGGAGCTCTGATAAATCTAGATCCTGCTTGTCGAAGCATTTTCGTGAGTAAATGAAAGTATTACTGTTTGCTTAAACTGAGAGGAGGAGAGGAAGCGTTTGGTTTACCAGGTGTAAGTAACATTATTAAAGTCGGAAACCCGAACCCTGAAAAGAACCCTAAGTGACAGAGGTGGAAATGAAACCACGGTATGTTACCCGGTACCCAAGACTGTAATTGCAAAGTATCCTTTAAAAATAAAATAGTCTAAGTAAAAACGCTAAATAAAAGATATAAAAACTCTTTAATATTTGTATTTTTTAGTTGAGTCGAGGCTCAATTCATATTTTTGTTATGTTGTGTAGTGGGTATAAGAGATGTGAGGGTATTATATAATTAAAGCAAAAAGAAAAAAAGAGGAATATTTTCTATCTTGACTAGCATGTTCTTCTATATTGTGATCTGTTCATAAGTTGGATTGTGACCATAAATCATATTCGTTAAGTAGGATCATCATCTTCAATAGGGTCGTCGGGGTCCTCTAAGGCTTGGTTTTCATCATTAATGAGGGTTTGAACATATTCAACAGCCGAAGATTTTCCGTAAATTGCCAGATAGTCATCTGAAGGCTTGTTGGGGATCTCTTCTTCTCGCCATCTATGAAATTTCAGCTGTCTCCATTTCCTAGGGACTGGAGAAGGAAGATACCATAGAGTACCTTGTATAGCAAACCATAAAGACATTTCGTCTGCTCGATACGAATACGGGTAATCGTTTGCCATAGTGTCAGCAAAGCTTAAAATGTCAGATACAGAATGAGCTTCTATTTGATTTATGCAAGAGTCAAGGTAATTTTCAAAAATTCCATAACGGAACATGGACCCTGAAAGGCCAGCCTGTTCAATCGTTGTCTTGATGTCTACCAAACTTGGACGTTTCTCTACGTCGTTTGCATTTGAAGACAAACCAAAGATATTATTTCCTTTCTTTTGTAATTCTTCCTTATTGTAAGGGAGATTTGATGGTGTTTGGGGGTTTGATGAAAGCATTTCATCGTCTCCTTCTCGTTTATTCCAAACGACTTTTCCCAGTGCGTGTAACATTCCTAAACCGACATCCTTTTGAAATTCTTTTTGTTTATCTTCATCATCAACATTGTGTTTATATTGAAAAGTCGATAAAGCAGAGTAAAGGGAATCCTTTTTACTAGCAATTCTATTCAACATCTCGGAAGCTTCTGTAGACACCTCCAGCTGGCTCTTTGATTTTTCATTTCTTCCGATAGACACGGATTTCCGATTTTCATTGGGTAAATAAAACTGAAGAGCATTCAGGGCATTTCTCAAGTCACCTTCACTAGCACTTACCAAGTCTTGAATAAACGCTGAGCTCTTAAATTGGGCTGGAATCTTTTCCTTTTTCAATATGTTATCTATAGCTTTCTTCATAAACGTCGTAGCGATCGGATTCATCTGGATAATGGAAACATGATGATGCTCTTGTAAGTCAGGTCCAAGGATTTGTGTTCCAGAATTCAATTCTTTTTCTTGAAAGTTACTTCCCTCCGAATTTATTTGCTTAATTTCGGTCAGAACTAGAATAATAGAATACGAGCCTCTAGATTGTAAAGCGGAAAGTAGGACTTCTCGGAACATTTGTAAGGTGCCAGTTTGTTTTGATAAATGTGGTAATTCGTCTAAAAGGATAAACTTTTTTTCTTCCGAAGAACTTTTTTTCTTAGGAGCTTTAGTAGATGAAGACAATTCCAATTCAGGATACGTTTCGGCTAAAGACATGAAGCGTCGAAACTTCTCACTAAGTGAAAACTGTTCGTAATCATGTTCTTGATTTATGTTTAATCTTGTGTCCATTGGATTTGACCATTCAACAAGACTAGCACCCATCTCGTGTGCTAATAGACGAACAGTAGTGCTTTTACCACATCCTGGAGGACCGGATAATACAAGCAAACGCTTAATTTATGTTAGTAATTGTAAACAGTTTATGTATCTTACGCTATAAGGAATACTTTCCATCATCCATTGTCGAATAGCATTGACCTTTCCTTTATGTACGGCTAGTTCAGATGACTTTGTAGGTTGATACTTTTCAAACCATAAAGCTATTTAAAAATGTCAGTAAATTACTTATAATTATAACTTACAGGACGAATCGGGAGCTACAGGTGTATATTCTTCATCAGAAATGGTTTCAATTTCTTCATCCGGCAAAGCATGGGTGTCTCGGCGTCGCTTTGCATTTTTGGTAGAGAATTCAATAGAAGATTGTTTTCCCCTTCTCTTTGTTTTAGTTGAAGGATTTTTGGTACTTTCACGTAACGACGATCGCCGTTGCATGCCAAGAGGAATGTGATGATAAGTTGTTCCAATTTGGGACTTGGAGCAGATTAATAAAGTGTTAAATTATATCGAAATGAGGGTCGAATTTGATAAAACATAAAATTACAGATTTAGTTCCTAGTGGTCACAATGTTTTTTTTTTCACAAAATCGAGTATTCAAGATAGGACCGTCAAGAAAACTTTTGAGACACAGAAAAATATTCCTGTTCCCTTTAGTATTCAGAAAAGAAAATATTGAACAATAAAAGAGAGTTAGTTGACTATTAAATTGACATTCACAACTTTTGCGACTCTTAAAAGTATTATATAAATATGTTAAATGAAGGTAGGTATTCAGTTGAGATAATTCTGAGCAAATCAGATGTTGCTAGTTTAGAGCAAAAAGTATTTAAATAAGAATAAAAAATAAAAAATTAAATTTTGATCGAATTGGATTCCATGCATGAATAGACACCGTGTATGAAAAAAAGTACCCAGTAAATGTTTACGATTTTTACATATGAGAAAGAAAGCAATGTGAACATGAATGGTTTTCAAACCACTTTTTTATCGAACTAGTTTTTATAAAAAGAAAAAAAATTTATTTTTCATTAATTTAATCCCTCTCTATCTGTCTATTCAAGCTTTGCATCGGTTTGTTTACTTTTTTTTTCGTGTTTGTTTATACTGATGAAAAAAAAAAAGAAAAATTCGTACTCATAATCACTAAAGCACAAGTGAATAGACATATTGTTTTCTGTATTAATGCTTATTTTATTATATGATTTACACATACAAAACAAGCTACAAAAATGAAAATGTCGCTTGAGCTTCCATTGCTGCATCAGCTACCAAAACCAATCTTCTCACTGTAATTTACAAACTATAAGCATACTTTACAGTAAAGAAATATCCATGTACAATAGGTATTCTATCTGTAAAACTCCACTAGCATCTTCTAAACATCAAACCGCCGTCTATTTTATTTAGGTATAAAAAGACTTCAACACAAGCATATATGTTCATATTAATATTAATATACTTTTTATATAATACATATATTTATGCTTACAGTAGTTTATGAAGTTTGAAGAGAATCTCACATACCCTACCCTTTGGTAAAACAGGACTACTCTTTTTCAAAGGTAGTGACAGCATCTGGTGTCACCATTTTGTATACGTATCTTGGGCTTTAAGAGTTATGAATGCAATTCTTATAGGTATGTAAACAAACGTTTCCTGAATTAGTAAACTAAACGATGAATTGCAGTCGCATAAATATCATACTTTTGTGTTCTGTGATTTGGTTTCTTGGTTCATAGGTTGTTGTACTGGTTTAAATTTGGGTTTATTTTTATTTTTGTTTTCTTTTTTTGGCTTTAACTTACTGTTCATTTTACTGGCTTTTTATATTATAATTTTTTGGTAAATATTTAACGTAAATTGAAACAATTTCCATATGCAATCCCCATCAAATAGCGCCAGTGTTGTCTCTTCCAACTCGTCGCTAGGGAAAACTTTGGATAAAGATGTTTGTTCTTCTGCGATGAAATCCTACCAACATCTTATTTCCCTTCCTCCTTCACCGCTTTCTCCCGGGATTTTGTCAGACAATGGAGATGTAATTCGATGTAGCCGACCAACTACGCCTTGTAAACCAAGTGTCGCTACCCCTAATCAAACGCCAGCATCTTCTTCTGGTGCTCGATTAACTTCTCGTGTGTATAGGGCCTACCAAGATTCTCCAAGAGCTTGGCTTCTTCGGGAAAGACACTGGTTACACCGCCATCTACCTACTGTAACAACTACTTCTTCTTCTCCCGTTAAACGTCCTCGTCGAACAGTTAGTACTACATCCGTTGCAGTTGAATCAAAGGTTGCTGTAGAAACACCAAGAGCTTCGCCTGATTTTTCAGATTCTCGCTCTTCCACACCCGTTTCTTGCTCCTCTCGAAGCCATTTTTACTCAAAATCAATGACTACTAGATTTAAACAATCCAGTCGAGAGTTTTCTTCCTCTAGTCAGGTACTTGATGTTGCTAATACCCCTTACGAAATGCTTCCTGATTATTCTCCAGACATGTCCACCCTTGATAAAAGAGCCCATTCTCGTCCATTGCGCAGTGAATGGAAAGGCCCACCTCTTGATTTGTCTAATGACGAACATCGACATCTTCTCCATCCCGCTGAAATACAACTTGCAGCCACTCTTCGACTTCCTTGCCTTGTCTATTTGGACAATAAGCGTCGTATTTTTGCTGAATGGCACAATCGTCGTTCTCAAGGTCTTAGTTTTCGTAAAACAGATGCCCAACGCGCAAGTCGTGTCGATGTTAATAAAGCTAGTCGACTGTGGAAAGCTTTTCATGACGAAGGTTTTTTCAATAATTAGCTAATTGTATAGCTGCGATTAATTTCCTTCGTCATGTCTCGTTGTGTGGTCCTGTCCTATGTTCCCTTTACCGTTAGCTATTTCTTATCGTCTTTCATTTTCATTTTCCATTTTTGGGATTTGACATCTTGTTGCATCTAAAAACTTTTACGCGTTCTTTTTGACTTAACGAACATGGAGACTACGCTTTGTTTCTCCATACCGATTCCCTCCTTCTAAAAACCTTTTTCCCTTTAAAAATGTTCATCTTCCTTTTATGTTAAATTAATTTCTTTTCATAGAGAAGTCCTGAGTCACTATTCATCATTTATGTGAGCTTACGATACTCCTTCTTCATTCTTTTTACCTTACTCTGTGTATTAATTCAAAATTTATAGATTTAATGATAGATAATTACAGAACACAAATTTATGTACGCTAGCAACATTAGCTTTCATTCATTATAGCACTTACTTAAGTAAACAGCGTGAGCAAACCCAGAACGTATTATTAAATAATCACAAAAAATAAATATAAGACTTCATGGAGACAGTGAATTTTTGTAATTATGTGTGCATTAATTCTAGTGAATGACTTTAAACATGGCTCAAAAAACCAAAAATTTATCGGGAAGATTATTTTTTTTTTTACTTCACCATAACTTTAAGAAAACTGCTTGCAAAAGATTTTCACAAGAACATGATCATCTTCAATTAAATTTTGCTGGACGGCCCCTCTTAAGGCAAATGCCATATTAGCAATCAATGAAATAGCCAGAGCAAGACCAACAAATAAAGGACCCCAATACTCAGTCATAGGAACAGGGCTACGAGTCATAATCAAATGACAACGCTTAGCGTGAAGTCTCCAAGCATACATACCCATTAATACGGCGAGCAAAACATAGATGCTACCAAAAACACGCCCTATACCTTCACCGGCACTGTTATACAGAGCCAATGACAAGGAACCAAAGAGAACGACGACATGCAGCCAATTCAGATATGTTCGCTCATTAGCAAGCCAGACTTTAGTCTCTACTTTGACAGGACCGCTGACTCGAAGAGGAACTTCGGGCTTTTGAATATGAGGAGGTGTCGTATAAGTTTTGCCAGGACGATAAATTGAGCCATATGTAGAGGGTTTTAGTAAGCCAGGTATACTTTTAATATTAAAGTGATCCCCATGAGCATGCTTAAAATGTCGGATTTGGGGTGCTGCCATCTGAGCATTAGAGGCTTGTGCACGTCGAGGTACAACTGGTGCCTTTTTAGAGGCCTTTGGCGGTGTCTCATCAGTAAAAACAGTTTCGTCTCTTCTTTTTACGTAAATATTGCTCGAATTGGAATTATCTTTTGAAACCGGATAGGTAGATCGAGGATCTTTTCTAATATCCTGCTCCATAGAAAATAACCACATTGGTAAAAGAGGGACATTTCTTTCAAACAAAACGGCCACTCCGTGTTCATACTTCGAAAATCCATCGATTTCGGAAATCAAGTGAGAGCTACGAAGCTCGGAAATCCACAATGGCTCCTCTTCGTCTGGTTTTAAACATTCTCGAATCTCCAGTACGCTATAGGGGAATCTAAAATGCTCACCTTTACGGAGATGTTTATAAGGGAAATCGGCATCGTCGATATCGTGTCTGTGCCAATCAACAGGGTCACGACATGGTCGCTCTTGATCAAAAGAATCTTCGCGAATCATAACCCAATCTGAATCTAAATTCACGCGCACAGTATCATCACCTGGGATCTGGAAAGCCGTACGAGTATAGACGGATCTTAATACGGGTTGTAGGTTATATTCTCCAATAAGTTTTTGGACATCCTCCGTAAGCTGTTTTTTACGAGAAGAATCAGAGACTTCAGTAGTATCGTCTCTGCTCTTTTTTTCGTCAGGTTCATAAGCTTCTTTCAGAAAGTCGTTAATTTTCTTCTCGCGCAGAACAAATCGATCTTCACTATGAGACAAACTGCTGCCTTCGCGCACCATACGTTCTACAATAATGTCGGTCTTTGGATTCAATTTTCCATACCAATGAAGGCGCAGTGAAAAAGCACGTTCAGATCGTTCAAGGTTTTGAGAATACAAATCAAAATTAGGATTATCAAAATAAAGACAGGTTGAAATTGGATCAAGTATACCAGACACAGCTGAACGGTCTCGATCAAAGCCATGTTTACCGGAATAGTATAAAACAGGCAAGCGCCTCATAATAAATGTTTTCACTTCCATGAGATTGTCAGGGTGGACCCAAAAGCGATATGTTCGTCTACGGTAAATGTTTTCGTCTGAAGAATGATTATGACGATGAGGGTTTAACGAAGATTGATCACCGGAAATGCTTGTACGAAGCGGGTTGTAAAGAGAAAAAATGCGTGCCAATATCGGATTATACTGGACATTACCAAAAGAGCAAGCACGCAACCTAACTTGCAATAGAGGTCGAAGAGAATACTCGCTGTGTAATTTATCATGTTTCTTTACGATCTTGTAAAATCCTGTAAGATTTAACCGGGTGTATTTTTCCAGTCTTTTAACTAAGTCGGTACAAGAGTCCAATTGCTCTAATAACTTTAAACGGTCCTCATTTGTTAAAGTTTCATCGGTAAATTCATTAGAAGAGTCATACATGGTTTCGACACCAGTCAGCAATTCATTCAAGTCCTCCCAAATCTTCTGATGGAACACAGATACCTGTCATGTTAATACTCATGTATTTCAAGGATCAAAAATCCCCAACGAAGGCTCTTCCAAATGGCACTTCATTGTTCAGACAACTAACTGCCTTTTTCCTTCTATTCAAATTCTTTTACTATACCTTTTCCAACTGGTCATCTAAAGCAGATACGAAGCGTGATTCATCGTTTTCTTCCCATACAGGAGATTCTTCATCAGCTTTCAGAAAGTGCTTCAGTTTCACATAGTCCATATAATGTTCCCTCCATGGTTGATAAATTCCAGCCTCCAAACTGTCTGTGAAACGCATTGTTTAATCAACTTATAATCTGGCTGTGAATGGTTGTGTTTCTTACAATACAAAAACATACCTGAATTCATATAGTGAGTTCCAGTAAGCCTGTGTAATCGATAAGCGTCACCACCACCATGAAGATACACCAAAAGAACTAAACAAGCAAGCATAAACAGTGAAATAGCTTTTGTTAGATATTTAAAAATCGAAATAAAATAAATCTTTTATTAAGAAGTAATTTGCGTGGAATGTGAACAAGGTCAAATAAGTTCTAAGCGTAATTGAACTTTCTGAAGGTTGTACTTCAAAATGTATTTCAAGTCTATATTTTTATTTTTTTGTAAAATAATTTCAATTCGACGTATAGCTCTCTTTGATATGTTCTAGTTGACTTTTACCCAACTCTTATATTCCCATTACGTACCAAAGATCCAACTTGAGCTCTGCATCTTTCACCAATTCCAACGAAAACGATCTCTTAATTAAAGCACTGTGCAAGGATCATTGCCTGTCTTTCTTAAACAAGTATTTACGGTGCGCCATCAATTCATAACTTGGCACTTACAATTTCTGTTTATCAGAACGGATTTCGATTATAAACAGAGGCTGCATATGTATCTCTTGTATGGAGTAAAGATTTGACGAAGAAAAACCATATTATTGTTTGTTTATTTATTTACTCTTTAATGCTTTAAGATATGAATTTCGACCTAGATTTACTTACAGGCTTGCAGATTTTGGGACAGAAAACGTCAGCTTCAGCTACAAATGGACCCAAAAAAAGAGCATCAGTTGCCGTAATTCTTGCAACAGATCCTCCTCAGACAACATCTACACCGAATTGGATTCATCGAATCCCTTCTAGTGTAACACCTCATGTCCTCTTAATTCAGAGATCTTTCCGTGAAACAGATCGATGGTCCGGTCACGTCGCTTTTCCAGGTGGTGTTCGTGAAACAGAGGATAAATCCGACGTACACACTGCTATACGGGAAACAAAAGAAGAAGTTGGTATCGATCTTTGCGAGCAAGGGGCGTATCTTGCCGGCTCTTTAGATGAAAGAGTTATTTCTTCTAATTGGGGTAGCACTCCTCTACTTGTGCTTTCATCATTTGGTATGTACCTATATTTTCTACATGAATAATCATTCTGACTGTCTATCTTTTGTCTAGTTTTCGTGTTGCCAAGGCTTTGTGAGTTCCAATTTAATGAAACAGAAGTGTTTTCCGCCCAATGGATCCCTCTTACTGATCTATTGCGCCCTAATTTTTTTACTCACATCAAAGTTGATCCTTCTCGAGCTATAGCCAATCGTACCATACCTTCTTTAGAGCCTTTCTTACGATCCTTTGTTGGTAAATTGTTGTATTCTGCTATACGCTTAGAACCTCATGTCGATTCACCAGCTTCTCGACTTTCCGCTGATAAACAACCATTATTATGGGGTATTACTCATAGTGTATTCGTTGACTTATTCGTTTACTTTTCCCCTTCTTCTGCAAAATCTTGTATTATATGGTCTTTACCTTACTTTCAGCATTACGATTTTCGAGCTATCACCAATATCATATCATGGAAATACAAAAGGAATATGTCAAAAAACTATCCCCAAGGCAATTGGGCTCTTAAAACACTCAAAGGATACTACAAGTACTTACAGTTGGCTTTAATAATTGGATCTTTGCTTCGTATTGTAGTCTGTTGCTTTCTTTTTATTAACTTATTACAATCTATTATGTAGCCATACTAATTAATAAAGGCTTACTCCCCTCTCTCTGTCTCTGTCTGTCTCTTTCTCTTTCTTTATATATATAGAAACTTCTGCTAGAAATACAAATTAAAAATCTAAAACTATTACCCCATAATTACTCTTACATTATTTGTTTTTTCTTAAAAAAATAAATCTAATTTATTAATTAAATTATTTATTATGAACAAAAGTATAAAATCTAATAGTCGAACAAAAAAATGAGATAGATGCATTCTATAGGATGAACATTAACGAGTGAGATGCGGCATTAGAATAGTCCAGAAATGATCGATCAAAAACAAGAAAAAATAACGGTTGGTACGTATATCCCAATAAACTTGACAAGAACTTCTTATTTCTCGGACAGGTGTTAAATAAAGGTGTCACTTTAGCAACGAAACGGAGATAAATATGTGTGCATTCCTGTATAAAGAGTGGCAGAAAATGTCTGCATTAAAAGCAAAGAAAACATAAAAATCATAACCATTTCGATGCAGAGCCATTTACTACTATAGACTCAGCTGAGTAGCGAACACCACTTTAAAAGAACAAGGTACCAGTATGGGCATTGAAGTTATATTCTTTAGTAGATTCTTCAATTTTTGGTCCTGTTTGTGAAGCCATTTGTTTACCCTGTCTAGAAACACTGAAACTTGGACTAGAGCCCGGTGCCATGTTAATAGAGAAACGGTGAACACCAGCTTCAGCGTTAAAAGTCTGGCTGTTTTTACCGCAGGACATGGTGACTTCAGCAGGCTGTAGCAGATAAACTACAGCATAGATTTTATCTTCGTCATAGTCACCGCCAGAAGGATAACCAATATTATCTTGACTAGGAACACTATACTTCGAAGAAGGTCTATACCAGTAAAACATAGACTCAAAGTTGATATAAGGTTTACGAGCTCCATCCTTAAAAGCAGCAATGTATGGAGCTAACATTAAACGCCAAGCAGTGTGATCAAAACCTTCAACATAGCTCTCAGATCCAGAAGGTAAGGCACCTTGAATCTTACCAATGTAATGAGACTCACCAAAGTCGTTCCAGGTTAAAATCTCAATCATATCAGGTTGAACATCCAACATTTGCTGAAGACGATCCACATAGAGCCAATCACTCTTGTAAGCCCAATTTTTATAACTTAAATGAGTATAAAACCATGGTGAAATTGGTGCAATGTAAATTTTACCCAAAGAATTAGCTAATTGCTTATAGTAGTAATCATCATTAGCATTCATATCAGCAGAACTTGTAGGCCATGTGTTCCAGGAAACGAAACCGTCAGTTACGCTTTGTTGTAAAGCTCCTCCTCCCAAAGAAGTCCAACTAGGTGCAAAGAAGATAGGATAACCAGCAGATTCTAATGGTTGCTTTACAGCTAAATTCCATCCAGTGCTAACATCTGAGTGTCCGAAGAAGTCGCTTTCGCCAGAAAAGGTTGAAACAAAGACCTTGTTATCCCACCATAATTGATTGGGCTTCCTAGCAAATCGTCTCACTATTCCTTCAATGTAATCCGGATTTGCTGGCATAACAGTCATATCAAACGATAAGAAGAGCTTGAAATCTGGAGACACGCTAGCAGCTGCTTCGTAGGCATCAGAGACACGCTCAACCTGCCAAGCATCACCACCAATGTTTAGTGCGAAACCATCGATTCCTGCCGAGTGAGCATCCTTGACGTCCTCTTTCCAATTTTCAACCGTGTATGGGTATGTATTTCCGACAATGAAATGTGCTACAACCAGTTTGCTAGCCTGAACTAGGCTAGTAAAACTCATGACCAGCAGAGCGAAAAATAGTATAAGCTTCATTTTGCTTAAAGTAAAATGATAAAGAAAGGCTGGAAGTAATTTAACCCAAGGGGTCTTATAGATTTTCTTTGTCTCCGATTCTTTGTTTCTGTCTAAACAAAGGAAAGATACAGCGTCGCCAGCGAGCTGAATAGACTTTAATCTACAGAAACATTTGTAGCCCCTGAGAGCATCTTATATACAATTCTCCTTTTTAGACTGGGCTTGTCAGGCATCTCTGAATTTAGAATCGGTGGCTGGCATGCATCGACAGCTCGCATAGAAATACAAAAGAAGGCTGGCTAACCACCATAGTCAGCCATAACCTTATTATTAGTAGAATACTAATGGATGCTTCATAAACAAAAATTTTTTTTTGTTGCACATTGTGTAGCACAATGCCACTCTCACCTACTTTTACTTCCCAACCAGACAATCACTTTTGGACAAAACGAAGAAAGATGTGAAAGAAAGTAAACAACAACGCAAACAATTTTTGTTTATTAAGCCAACTAACTTGTTTTTTGTATAAGCCATAATATTTGGTAACCAATGTTTTCAACGGCTCCAAACAATAAGAAACCTTCTTTGAAATGATCAATGCTGTTCTATGATGGACTAAACACTCCCCAAATTTTCAGTAATTTTCCTTCCTTAATTTATGAGTAGTGGAGTTCTCTGTTTCGACTCTTCGCTCTAGTCTTCGCAGTCGCAAACTTAAATCTTGTAATATGTGATTTTGAAATATCGTTGGTTCAATGTAGTGAAGTACTACTAAACGAACTGTTCGTTTAAGTAGTTCGTGATGTTCGTTTAAAAGCTGTTGAAGGTGTATAAAGTGTTTAAACGCGATTCTGTGTTCGTTTAAAAAAACTAAAAAGTCTTTAGTAAAATTTGTTTGGTCATAATTAGCAACTTTCTTAATTTCAATGCAGAATTCTAGAAGTGCTTCCAAGTTTGATAGTTCAGGTTCGAAAATCATATTTCTTTTCTCTGAACAAGAAACGCTTGATTTGATGATGTTCTTGTACTCATTGTAGAGTTCATGGTACGCGTTTGATTCTAGTAGTCGAGTTTCCATTTCACGTAAATACTTTAATTGATTGGGATCAAAAAAGCTCATTATTAACTCCAAATGTTTTAAACGTCTTTCAAGATTTTCTAATATTGTCTTAACTAACATTTCTTATGTTGAGCTCTATTCTGAAGGAAGAATTTGGTAAAAGTCAGAACCAGGAGCTGTATATATAGGAAGAGGGAGTTGACGCGTAGACGCGTTCACAGAAATAAGTATTACACGTTATATATAAAAAAGAACAAAGAAAAGAGAACATACATAAAAGTAAGAAGTAGAATATAATAATAGCGTATAAACCACAGCGCTCTAAAATAAATTTGCGAATTCAGCTAATCGATTATGTTCGATTCAACGGTTTATATAGTCTCATAAAATAAGTTACCACCAAGCAAATAACATATAAAAGTGCGCTCACATAAAAAATTAAATTAGGGAATGAGGTATCAACGGAAGCAGCATATATGTACGCGTACATAGGGCCTCTTATAATCAAAGCGGCAGCTTCGAAAACGGCAAAAGCAGCTAATATTCGTCCGTTATATTCAGACAAGACTCCATTCAAGGCAATAGATTGAACACACGGAATTACCATATTAGAGACAGCTTGAACGATGACAGCTATAAATAATGAGACGTCTGTTTGGGCCCTAGCAAGTAATACAGAAGAACAGATTGCAACAATATAACTGAATCTAGTGTTCCAAACATCACGCTTAACAATCGTGTACATTTCGTTCAAAGTATTGGCTCGAAGTACACTTTCATTTGTATATCCAGGAAGAGTTAGATAAGAAAATACATTTCGTATACCTTCTAACGTCGAAGGGTTATCTGTACGACTACTTAAATAATTAAATAATCCCTTTGACGAGTGAAGTGTCTCTAGAACTCTTTCTATTATTTTGGAAACCAACGGAAAGATAGCAACTAGCGTAAAAGCACTGGCAAACGAATCTGTAAACAAGATCAGACTTGCCTTCAAAGGACCCCAGCCAAAGTAGAAATCTGTATAGATTGGTAACAAAGCCATGGCTCCAGCTCCTATCAATGCTAGGAAAATGAGTACAGCAGCTAGCATAACATCCCAATGTCTTCTTCCAGCGTGAGTATCGCAATTCACATCGTACTGGCGAACGGAACAGCTTTCTTCTGTACAAACAACTTGAGGCCACAATACCTTTAACGGTCCCAAGCAAGTACTTATAATTGACGAAAAAGACAGACGGGAACCTTGAACATTATCTTCACTTCGGTTCAGACTTTCTGGTAAAATAAGCCAAACGTATAGAATATAGAATGACCATAACATTGTTGTTATAACAAACACATAATACATACGTGAAGAACATTGCAAAATGTATCCGCTAATAGTCGGCCCTAGGGCAGTGCCAACATGGTAAGTAGCAAAATTTAAAGCTAGATACCAAGCTCGATGTTCATTTTGAGTACAGTCAGCCACAAATGAGTTCTGCCCTGCAAGTATTGTAGAGATATACCCGCCTAAACCTTTTAAGCATGCAGATAATAAAATGAAAGAAAATTGACTGAACGAGTATGACTGATAGAGGAGAAACATATCACCAACCAATACGAATGATACAGCTATCATCAAGACGAGTCTTCTGCCATATATATCGCCTAGAGTACCATAGCAGGCAGTGGATAATAGTCCAAGAAACGCAGCCACTGACCCAAATGCGGCACGATATTTTGAGACACCGGAAGTAATTTCAGGAAGACGACATATTGCATCTCCTGGAGCTAACTTAGAGGGATCAAGTCCGTAGTGTTTGGCACAGAGCCCTTGTCGAATAAGAAACAAAAGAGGAATTTCAATCATCGCCCACGAAAACGCATTAATAAAATTCAATGGAAGTATCAATAACGGCGAAATCAACCTTCTCTTAGGTCGAGACGCGGTATCCATGCAGCAATCAGTCCTATCACAGCCTTCATCTCTCAACGCTCGGTTTTGGTCTTCTGGGTCATTAAACGAAACGGGTCCGTTGTTTTCGGTAGCATCGTAACTCCTGTGCGAAGACGAGCTTTGAGAGGTTGAATTGATTTTACTATTCGACGTTGCAGTATTATCTATTGTAGACGATGCACCATTGTCGTTGTCTGTAGAGCTTCGAGAGAGCAAGGGACAAGAGGAACAGTACTCTCTCTCCGGGGAAGGAGTCCGTGAACGATATGCTCTGTTAACAGATGGATCGGAAATCAGTAAAGGGGTATGCTCATCATCTCGGCTGCTCATAGTCTTCCTTTTATATTCCTTTTTTTTCAACGTTCCTTCCTAAAGTTATTATATTTTAATGAAAATGAATTTAAAAAACTCGTAAGACCAAAACAAAATACTCAACCAAATTAACCAAGACAAATTCTATTTGAGTGAAGAAATTCCAAAAAAAAAAACGCAAAGAGTTTATCCCGCTAATCCGATTTCTAATGAATAAATATATGCAAAAAACGAAAAATGTTTTTAACAAGTTTCAGTATCCGCACAGACAATCCCTAAAAGGCCTTTGATAAATATAGATCTTGCCGATCAGTTATTCCTAGTATCTGATGAGGCTTACAAGAGATTGAACGATGCAAAAATCCTTATTTAAGAGGAACAACTGTTTTATTGGCATAAAAGGTATTTTCTATGCAAAACACATATACAATTGCTAGCGAATGTATGAAATGAACAATGTTTGTTGCTAGTGGATTCCGAATCTCTACTTGAAATAATCTAAGATTGTTACTTGCTGCATTGTTACCTTTCATTGAACGCAGCAGTGTGTATATAAGCTTGAATAAATAATGAATACATTAAAGAAGAAAAAGAAAAAGAAAAAAAAAGAATTCAAATAATCGTATCAACCAACGTTCATATTTTTATGAAATGGACTCCATCTACGAACTCGTTAACCTGCATAAACCAAATTTATGACGGTAATGGAAGGAGGAAGTAGTCCAACGCGAGACACATGAAAGCAAGAACTAAAGTGAAACCATATAAAATTAACGTCTTCGTAGAGGAAGTATTCTGATCCATTTTATAAATTATTTACAATTTTAAATCGTCTTGAAGAATTAGCAGAACGAAGTTCATAATAAAGTCATTGTTGACTTGAAGCCTGCTTTTTGTGGAAATTTGTGAGTGAGCTAAATTTTGTAAGGGAAGCACAATTCATTGGTTTTTTTCCTTTTTGTATCACCTCAAAACGTTTTATAGACTTATTCGGTGGTGAATAAGGTCATCGATTGTACACTAGTCCGCTTTCGGTTTATAGAGAGAATATATCAAAAATGGCATCAATACTGGAAAACCCGGAAATTAATGCAAAGCTTCATCAGCTTGTGGAATCAAAATTGGCAGAATATGGCTGGGCCGAAGAAGCCGCTTCTCTGACGGATTTCATTTTCGTAATGATTGGAAACGGAAAAGATCAATCACAGGTCACTGAAGAACTTGTGGATTTGATCGGACCTGAATTTGATTCAAATTTTTCTCAATGGTTATTTGATGAATTACGAGAGCTTGATTCTTCACGAGCAGCGGAGACATCTAATGAAAGTGAACAAAAATATTCTGAAGAAACCCCTTCCGGCCCTATAGAAATTCCCCAAGAAAGTTTGCCTGAGGCTAGCACAGTTGCTGACAATGACACAAGCAATAAATTGCGTGAAGAAAAACCTCTTCAGTCGGAACGTGTTGGTCAAAAGTTAAAAAGTAGCACTGTTCCGAAACAGAGGTTTAATCCAATGGCTCCTTCCTTTAATGCAGCGAAACCAGCCATACCACCTGCAAAACGTTTTTTTAAACATGATGAAGAAATACCTCTCTGTAAGTTTGCCGATAAATGTGCTCGTTCCGATTGTGTTTTTGCTCACCCTACTCCGGCTGCCGTTCCTGGTGAAGCAATGGTTCTTAGTAACAAAATGTGTGCTGCCGGAAGAGATTGCAAAAACTCGGATTGCGTCGAAGGACATCCATCTCCAGCGTTTGGTACCACGCTTCCTTTCAAAGGAACAATTCCAGTTGTATGCAGATATAATCCCTGCTTGAATCCTAGTTGTCGCTTCCTTCATCCCCAAAAAAGCAAAAATATGACATGGACTCCCTCTGCTGCAGAACCGACGCCATCGACTTCTGTGAGCGAGCGTAAATTTGCCGTCGAAGAGTCGGACGAGCATTTGCACGTATCATAAAAATTGTGAAAAATGTTGATTATTTATCTTGTGTCTTTCTTTTTCCTTCGCGTTTGAAGTTTCCAATGTGTGGTTGTATATTTGGACAGTATATTTGGCAATGATTCTGTAAATCGCTTTAGATAGATGGCTACGTTTATGAAACCTATATTATATAAACATTCCTTATAAAAAGTATCCTACTCGGCTTTAGCAATCATAATGAAATTCGTCATTTGCGTTTACTCCCACACATTTCTGTGTAGAGTATTCCCATTGCGAACAGATGCAATCGATTTTAAAACCCTCGTAGCAGATGAATGTTTGCTGAAGCCACTTAAACCATCCCTCCTTATATAATCAAAATCCATACCGGTAAGCGATCGAATAAGTAATCAAATGTCTGAACTTGGTGCAATGACTAGATGAGTATTTCCACGATATTATAAAGTTGATGCCATAAGAAGATGTGTCAAGTACAACCGAAAAGCAACCAAAGCCGCATAATCTAACTTCTATTCCTCGCTGCTAATGCTTGATCATCTTCAGATAGCCGATATTTGCTTATAACCTTCTGTTAAACATTATTTTCCAATGGCTCTTACAGATTATCGTAGTTGCATTAACGCTTGCAGTTGAAACACCAGACGTTGTCGGTCAGAAAGGAAATTTCGAGTGGGATACTCGGCTTTGACGCTTCCCATTAAAGTATAATTGTTTGCTCAAGATGTTTGTCTTTGAAACGAGACATTCTGAAGAAACCGCTCCTCTCGCATATGATGTATTTCTTTATTTTTCATGAGAAATATAATTAGAGGTTTTTGGCAAATTTAATGAGAAAGAACTAAGAAATCTAATTTCATACCGTGTTCTTTGTTCTCCTTGGCTGAGTATATAATAAGTATTTGGAACGACAACCTGATCTCAAGTATGACATTCTTGCATGCTTGACAAGAATTCCTTCCTCAATTCTTACTTTGTTCTCTTTGGGCGTTAGTATTCCACTACTTTATACCTTTTGTTCTCGAGTTTGAGGTAGACTACGTCCCATGGTAGATATATCAAACAAGAGCGACGCAAAACACTAGCTTTTTATTAATTTACGAAGTACATAACATTGGAAATTTGTTGCAAAGATTTACTTGTTTACAGACGCGTATATTCAGTTGCAGTCAGGAACTGAAGACTTCGTAAATATGACTAGATCCTTAACAATAAGTTTTATACGAGAATGACAATAAAGAAACTCAGAATACAAAGAATCCAAATTCTCCTTGTATAAATTTGATGTTATTTACACCCCCACCACCCCCATGCAAGTTTGTTTTGATTTTGGGCTATATGTTTACATTCAGCTAAATCTATAGTTACCCTAATCAATCATTGAAACATTCAAAGGAAAGCCATGGATGGGGATCAACAATATTTCGATCCCTTATTTGATGCATATTCTCTTCGTGTGATAGATTTACGTGAAATTCTAAACCGACACCAGATATATTTCCCATCCACGGCTAAGAAAGCACACTTGGTCGAATTGTTCGACAAACTACGCAAGGTCAAACATGGCTCTCTTTCAATTGATGAGCTACAAAAGGAAAATGCTCATCCAAATCGCAGTCCACGCCGGAAATTCTTGGAAATATCTGCGATGGACTCCGGATTTGGTACTCCCTCAACTGCAAATACCTCAATGCGCATTACTAGAAGTTCTGCTAGAGGAATTGAAAACTCAACCAGAAAGTTTCTTCCATTCACACAAAGGAGCGAAATTCTTGACGAGGAAGAAGTTGAAATACTGAAACAAGAAGAGATGCAGCAAAGGAGCCCTTTGACAACCTTCCATACAGATACCCATCCAGTGTCTCCGAAACACTACAACTGGGAACAACTAATGGATACTCCTGCAGTGTCGCACTTTTCGGAAACCCCAAAGATTCATTCAGTTCAGCCGGCACACAACCCCCATTTTGAAAAATTACAAAATGAAAAATATAATGCAAATGAAAACAAGTTCCTAGGAAGATCATCTATTCCAACTGTCGAAATCCCCGTTCATTCGAGATCGCCATCTTCTTCGCAAACCCTATCTGCCAATGTTGGATTGGGACAAAATTCATCACCGAAATTACCAGACTCTACATTTTTAGCAAGTCCTACTCTTGCTGCGAAACCTGCAAGACTTCAAGGAGTTGAAACGCAGACGTCCCCAATGTTCTTGTCCAAACATCAAAAGTCATCGCCGGATATTCAAAGCTCTTCTAACACAAGTATATATGCGTCACCATTGAAATCACCGTCAAAATTTCAAAATTTTACAAACCTATTTCCATCTCGTCGCACTCCCTTGGGAGAAACAAACTCGCAACCCATCACCCAAACACCACCCCGTGAATACTTACAATTTCAATCTGATAGTGAAGCCGAATATTCACCGACGTCAGGAAAACGTTTTGTAAACAAAGATAATGAGAAAGTGGTATCCTCTCCGGTCTCTAACTCCTCATTATTGTTCGCAAGTCAATTAGAGAATCTCTATGCCAAGAATCGATCGCATCCTGAAAAAGCACCATTAAATACGCCTTCAAGCTTCTTTACTGTTGGAAATCGGATTCAAGAAACTTATTCTCCTAACGAAGAATTTGCCGAAAGTTTATTTGCCCAGAAAGGTGTACGTCCTGACACAACAAACCCGGTCCTCAACAACGTCAGTCTTTCATCTACTGAAAACTCGTTTTTTGGAGAACAGGAAGAACCTTTAAAAAAGGGGTCTCAAACATTTCTTAGCAAGATGGGAAAGATTCGATTATATGGAGTGTTTTTGTCAGTGTTGTTTGTTGCCCTATCCATTGCGTTTTGGCAACAGGAAGTTAGACGAGTTGGATTTTGTGAAATTCCTGGTAAGTTGTTTACCAAATTTTACCAAATATAAAAAAGAATCAATTTTTAACAATTTATAGAGGAGCCGTATCCTAGTTACATATCTTCCATAAAACCAAAACCTGTTCGATCGACTTTGCAGTCAGTCTACACATATTTAAACATTCGAGGACTAAAAGCCAAGTGTGTGCCATGTCCATCCTCTGCGAAATGTGGTAGCAATAGAGAATTTGTTTGCGAGAGCGAGACGAAGCAACATATACCATTTCTCTCACATTTTGGATTTAAGCCTCATCCTAGTTGTACTAGTATCGGTTCTGTTACAGACCGTATTGAAAACATGATTAAGGGTTGCGTTGACATGGTTGAAGAATGGTATACGCAGAATGGATCTAAGACTCATATTCCTCAAGGACAAAAATTATCTCAGAATCATTTTCATTCTTCAGTCATTGACAAATTTTATGAAGAATTCAAAGACAAAATGGATTTAGAAGTTACGATGGACGAATTTAAAGTTTATTTCAGACAAGCTTTAGAAAGACTTCATATTTTAAAGAGGAAAAAAAATGGGTAAGAATATTTTGAAGTTTATACATCATATACTAACTTTAAGTAAAGAATGTCGGAAAGAATTCTGGTAATATATTCGCACTCTAAAGACGTGGCTAGCCGTCTCAGAGATGTAATAAACGCTAATGTTGTCGTTACCTTGAAAACTACAGGCAACGCAATTTCTCACTCGATAATCTCGTTTGTTTCTTCTATACATCAAAAGGTTCCCAGGTTTGCCTTAAAGGCAACGCTTCAATCGATCTACGATAGTAGTGGAAGTACGCTTTACCAGTTGACTACAAAGCTAAACAGAATATACGTTGAATTGCTTGGAAAAGTTACGCGGTCAATAATAAGCATTAGCGGAACGAGTTTTGAATTGCTTGGGAAGATCACACAGTTGCTTCTTATACCATTGAAAAAGTATTGGATAACAGCCTTGTATTTTTTGTCGGCTTGTGTTGCTATCCCATACTTATGGTCGTTGTTTATCTCATTTTACAGTACGGAAAAGCTTGTAAAAGTATGTGTGAAACATTGTGTTACACGTTTGCAAGTTGCAAAAAAGAATTCGCTAAAAGATGCTTCTCGTAATCCACGCATACATTTGGATGAGTTGCGCTCAGAGTGTTTCATTTACCATCCGAAAAAACTGAAAGATCTCGAATGTTTGAAAGAAACAAGCAATATTACCCAGAAAAGAGTTTGGCGGAGAACCATAAAAGTGATTGACCAGATGGTTAGTGTTCGGGTTTTTGACGACAAGTTAACTAACAAGCGCGCTTGGGAATGGATTGGCGTTTTACCAGACAACGCGTATTAATGGTATTTTATCGGTTGGTATTTCTAGGCTAGTAAGAAAAGATAATTAGCATTTAAAAAAATAGTATTTATTAGTTATAACTTTGACATAAACAACACAACAATTGCGTGTACCATAAATTAGTATGACTGTACAAAGCAGTAAACTCTATCTATATCAAATATGTGCAGAAAAGAAGCAACCAAAGAACATTAGTACAGTGTATAATAAACAAGCAATCAAAATTAACACGACGATAGAATCAGCCAAATTAATAGAGGAAAACAAAACAATCAAAATGACAAACGAGGCGAGAATTGTGAATATAAAAAGAACCTTATAATTCAGCAACACGTAGCACGCAATAAAAAAAAAGAAAGATATCTAAAAAATAACCAAGAAAAGCAGGCTACATATCTATCAATGGAGTGCACTCATGACAAGATTGCGAAGAGCTTTGCAAAGTAGTTCAACGTCGCCCGAATGACGGCCCGAAGCGTAGAAGTACTTTTCATCGGAATAAACCCAATGGGAAGCGCTAGGACCAACTTCGTACTTGTCCTCTGGGATAAGCGAGGAGGCATATGCGGGTGGATTTGCAGCACCAAACAAATAAGATGTTCTTTCCATATAAAGAGGTGTTGTGGTTGACTTAATTTGGAGATTTGGAACAGCACGATGGATGGCGATAGCGCCTTGTGCGATGGCTCCCAAAGCATGGTTACCGCTAGCACGAGAACATAAAGGGATATAATCGGCAAGCAAGGCGGACAAACGAGGAGAATGAACAAAATCTAAAACAGCAGGATCCTTGCCACCCGGAATAAGAACTAAATCATAAGTGTTGAGAGTGAAAGAATCAGAAGACAAGCTTAGAGGTTTCAAAAATTCTGAAATGGTGGACATTCTATCATAAAGTTTGCAAGTCTCTGCAGTAGCACCTATAAACCAAGACTTGAAGCCGCTCAATTGTGTTAGATCAGCCTGAGCAACGTTTCCCGTTAAAGTTGCGAAATGAACCATGAAACCTTGTTTCAGAAAATATTGCCAAGATTCGCAGACTTGAGTCACATCGTAACCATTGTCGGGTAAAAGAATGCACATTCTGAGAGTACGTCGCTTGCTATTTTTACTGCTGTGCACAGGAGTAGGAGCCCATAATGGATTGGCAAATGGTTGCAAAATACTAGAATTTCCTTGATTTTCACGGACAATTTGCATCGACATTTTCAATTAATTCCTCGAATTCCTCAAAAAAGCAGTTGAACAGTAATACGTTGCTACTAACCTGTGGAAGTCGTCCTTTAACAACAGTAAGATAGGGGAAGTTTTTAATAAATGCTATTTTCAAAATGTTCTTCAAAAGCAATTGAATAACAGGGAAAACAAATATTTATGAGTTTTCGTGTTAGGCAAAAGGAAGGATAAGCGGCCGGGCTATGAAGGGGCCATATCCGTCTCTGAGCTGGCTTTAAGCTTTAACGAGTTGAATTTTTCTACTGTAATAAACAAATAGATAAATAAATAGAATAGAATTTATTTGCAAGGTATACACAATCAAGGATATATATACATTTTTGTATTTTTATATTTTATTTAAGAGAGTAACTTTTTAAAGGATTCAAAGATTCTTAGTTTCGAAGACTATCAATCTCGACAATTCTGACTGAAAATAATGTTGAAATGGAACGAACTACTAATTGAAGTTGAACGATTTTAATTATAATGTATATTTTAAAAGAAAAAAAGGTAACTAATGTGGATAGAAGATACTGAAAGTAAGAACAGCAAAGGCAAGAGGAGAGTGAACTTGGATATGAGCAAAATTATATGCATACACATTCAAAACTCAACTTGGAAGTTCGTTCTTTTCAATATTCCAAGTAAGTTCTTTATATTAATAAACTAAACAAGCAAACAAATAAACTCTGCTTTAGCTTCGTATAGCTTTACTATCAATTTTAGAAAGTTTAGTTCATAGCCTAACAAGTCTAAGTATGCAACACAAATCTTCCTTAGTATAGGGGTAGTACACCAGCCTGTCACGCTGGCAGCCCGGGTTCGAATCCCGGAGGGAGAGTTTCTTTTTATTTTTTGAAACCGAATTATCACACTTACAAGATGGGTAAACCAACGAACGATCTGATAAATGAGTTCGCTAATGAAATAGTTTGCTTTATATTAAATAAATTTCATATTATTCTGCCTAAAGTATTAGCTAATCCTTGAAGTTTAAGAAGTATACAAGACAATTGAGTGTTTGAGATGTTTAAACAAGGAGATCCTTATTCCCCATCACTTTCTGGTTTCATTGCACATATGTTTAAGCGATTCAAGATGAAGGTCGTTTAAGAATTCTAGTTTTGTACAGCCTATCCAATCGAGATTTATGTCGATAAAACCAAGGGTGCTCCAGTGCCTCCTCTACTGTTGGGCGTTCACTTGGTTCTTTTTGTAGAAAAGAACATATTAGATCCTTAGCTTGCCTCGATACAGTTTTCCAGGTCGCGTCTTCAAATATTATGTTTCCGTCCATAGAAAAAATAGGCGAGTTCCCTGAAAGAAGTAAATACATGATGATTCCTAAGCTCCATATGTCAACTTCTTTGCCATATCCCATATTCAGTTCTTTGTAACGTCTACTCCGACCTTTCAAATCCCTTACTTCTGGTGCCGTATACTCCAAGGTGCCAACAAATGTTGACATTCGTTTCCCATTTTCCATGCATCTAGCAACACCGAAGTCAGTCAAAATAATCCGAAACACACTATCGCTTGAAGAGACAATCAAAATATTTTCCAACTTGAGATCACGATGAGCAATATTTTGAGAATGCAGATACCCTAATGCTTGTAGCAACTGATACATAATAAACAGGCATGTCACCTCAGGGACTGTTCCCATCTTAGTTAAATAACTAAACAAATCGCCGCCTGTAACCAATTCCTCAAAAATAAAACTAAATCAAATTAGCCGAGTGAAAACGGAATTTATCATACAATTGGTTTTCAGAGTTGTAGTCCATAGCCACATGAACGATATTGGGATGATTCAGCTTTTTTAGAATAGACACTTCATGATCATCATAAAAGCGACTAGAGGAGACTTTTCTCTTCTCTATAATTTTACAAGCATATTGTCTTCCCGTTTTATTTTCAATTGCCATATAGATACGCGAAAACCCTCCCGTACCGAGTAGGCGATGAGTGATACTGAATTCTTCACCATCATACTCATGATGATAGTCATCGTCCGTTGTGTTTTTCTGTTGATATAGAAATGAAGCACAATGACGAACGTCTAAAATATCGCCATCAGACAACAGTACTACATTTCCTTTACCGATAAGACAGTGATTCAAAAACGTGCCATTGGAGCTTAAGTCTTGGCAGTACACTAATGGATCCATTTCATCGTCTACAAGCACAGAATAGACTCTAAAATGTCTATAACTTGCGGTAGACTGAATCAATTGATACGTATTGGCATTTCCACGTCCTACAGTCACGTCTTCGTACTTTTTTATACTGATAGCTAAAAACAATTAGATAAAATTCCTAAATAAACAAGTCTTTACCTGTTTGAGGGGATGTGGATGAGAAAACGAATAGTCGGCCCAGTACGCCATCTTCAGTTTGTTGAATGTCAAGCGTACTTTCATCAATTTGACTCAATTCACAGAGAATTTGGGTCGATTCTGAACGACTTAGTATAGCACGCGACAAAAACTCCATATTCAAACAAATTGATACGCTTGGTAATTGTTGAAATACCTAGACGCGCATCCATCATCGTCTACACAAGTAACAATTTATTTACCAAATGGAGTGACAATACGCGTTTCTATATATGTTTACAAAAAAAAGCAGAATTCAATAATTTTATATAGCAGAATATGATTTTCTTATAAAAAATCCAGATTAGGAAAAGTATGAACAGTATACGAACAGTAAATGATACCCGTAATCCCAAGAACAGAGAACTTTCGTTTCAATGGTTCTCAAGGGTTAATGTGTGTCACAATGGGAAATTTTCAAGGATTTTGATGATTCTTGGAAGAATTGCATACGAAATAAAAGAAAGCGAAAGGTCAAATGAATGAACCCAATCAAGAAAACAGCTTTTCGGAAGCTGCCATCTGTGTAATCTGCAAAAAAATCGTCGTCTTGTGTGTAGGATAAAATTTAGTTAGAAGGACGATTCGTAAAGGATTCGTTTGAGTGTATCCACAGACCGTCTTTTTCCAATGTTCACATTGGAATATTGGGCTATATGTCTGTCCATTCTTAGAGTAAACTCGTACAGGAAATGCATTCTGTTTTGCGCAAATGAAATATAACTCTAGCTTTTCAAACAGCAACCGTCCTTATGTTTTAGTTTCTTGCGTTTCTAGGTCCGCCAATATGGCCCAAACACTTGCTTTAAATAATGTATGCACCAAACCGATTTCTTTCTCTAATTCTCTTAAAGAATCAAGAATATTATTGCTAGGATTATATACCATTTCATGCAACAATTTTGCAAGCTTCATGTTAGCGCGAATACGCCCTAGTTCTACACACTTACAGAATCCATATTTCTAGCTAATTTAGTGTATTCATCCAAAACTTGTTTTTGTAGGATTTGTTTCTCCTTTGAAGAATTCAAATCGTCAGACATTATTCTGGAGGTTCAGAACTTGCTCATTACAACTTAGATTCAGGTCAACTTGGGTTTATTATACGATGGAGGGCCATAGGCCTGAAAAACGAAGGAGAAATAATCCTGATTACTCAAAGTAAGTTTATAGAATATAAAATGGTGTTGCTAAATTCCGTCCTTTCAAAATATATGCTTTTGCTAACCTTTTCGAAGATATGTATATGGAAGCATCGTGCGAGTAAAACTCGTCAATTTTGTCACATATGAGTACTGCGAATTTTATCCTGGTCCATATTTAAACATGGTTATCGGTCCTAACGGTACCGGTAAGAGTACTGTTGTTTCAGCCATTTGTTTAGGCCTAGGATGGCCTCCAAAGGTATGCTCTATTTATGTGTTTTAGTTTACTAACGATTTTTTAAGTTACTTGGAAGGGCTAAAGAAGCTAGGGAGTATATCAAATATGGGAAAAACAGTGCTACCATCGAATTGGAACTAAAACTAAAAAACAACAATACCGTTACTATAACACGTGTAATCAATCAAGACAAGTCAAGCTCTTTTTCTTTAAATAAAGAAGCTTGCTCTGCTTCAGCGATCTCCCATTTGATGGAAAAGTTCAATATTCAATTAAATAATCTCTGCCATTTTCTACCACAGGATAGAGTTGCGGAATTCGCACAATTAGATCCATTCACTAGACTAATCGAAACCGAAAGAGCCATTGATTATGACGGATTACTACTTGATCACGAGAAACTGATTGACTTACGAAAAGAGGAAAAAGATGCAATGTTATACAAAGATCAGGGTCAGAATACTCTTAATTCAATTAAAGAAAGGCAACAGGCTCTTGAAAAGGAAGTACAGATTTTCAAAGACCGTGAAAAAATTCAATCTTATCTTGGTGTGCTGGCCATAGCGAAAGACCTTGTAATTTATCGAGAGAAAACGTTAACTTATAATCAGCTAAGGGATAAAAAGAGAGAAATTAAAGACCAACTGAAACAGTTTATTGAAGAATCTCGTCCAATTTTGAGTCTGACAGACCAATTCCAATCAGATTTACAAGATAAGAAAGAGGCTTTCAATCAATTATCATCCTCACTGCTTGCGTTTAAGCAACATACGGAAAAGGAGAAGTTATCTGTTTCCAGACACATGGAAAATGAAAAGCGAATCTACGAGAAAATTAACTCAAACCGTGCCCTATTAAAAACCAGTCAGGCAGCAGTTCAAGAAGCCCAGCGAGCCCTGGATGGACTTTTGGGAATGATGGGACCACAGCCTTCAGAACAAAACTTTGAGGCTATTCATCAGAGAATGCAAGAACTCAATTCAGAAAAACTGCGTTACGAGAATGAGAAATTGGAGAGCTCACATGCCCTTGGTAGCATACGTACGTCTAAAGCACAAAAGCTTCTTGATATTGATAATTTACGACGTGAATTAAATGCTTATAATGACCTTACGCGGAGAAAGTTAAAGTATATAGCAACGACACCTGGCTGGGAAGATGCTTTTCATACTTATCAAATCTTAAAAGAAAATGAATCAATTTTCGAAGAAGCTGCATATGGTCCTATTTACATGCATTTGGAATGCAGAGACAAGAAGGTTGCTCCTTTAATTGAAGGTTTTTTCCGAGCTGATACGTTTAGAACTTTCGTTATGTCCAACTACAACGATTATTTGAAGTTGATGGATCTTATTACTTCCAAAACTAGATATACTCCTACAGTGCGAGAATTTTCTAGTGAACGGAACAAGAAACTTAATGATTTCCAATGTATATGTTCTCGTGAAAAGCTCAAGTCATTTGGATTCGACGGTTATTTGATAGATTATTTAGAAGGACCAGAAGTTGTCTTGGTAGCCTTGTGTCATATGCTAAAAATTCACCAAATTCCTGTTGCAGAAAAGGAACTATCTACCGCTTCTGTTAATGCTCTAAACAACTATCGCTTACCAAATGGTGACCCTGTGTTTAAATCGTATCTTGCAGGTTCTTCAATACATCTCGTTTTCCGTTCCGCTTATGGTAATAGAGAATTAACTCAAAGAACAGATCCTCTTCCTTCTAATAGCGTTTACTTTTCTGAAAGTGTCGAACCATCATTAGTAAAAGAAAAGGAAGAGCAACTAAATTCCCAAACGTCTGGACTTAGTGAATTGCAAGCTAATGAAAGTAGATTGCAAAATAAAGTCGGCGAATGTGACGCATTGATTTCTGAAGCAAATGAAAGTATTGGAAACTTGCGTAAAGAAAGAGATGAAAAATTGGCTCCTTTACGAGAATGGCAAAATTTGAATGACAAAGCAAATCATCAGCGACTGGTTTTAGACCAACGAAAAAAGAATCCGGGTCAGTATGAAAAAGAATTGGAGAGTAGTAAGGAATTACGCAAAGAAAATTGCATGGCCCTTATGGATTCTATAACAAAAATGAAAGATTGGAATACAAAAGCAACGATTGAATTTGAAAAAACTCTAGGTTCACGATTGAACGTAATTGAAGCAGAATATCGGTTACAGAAACACGAGCTGGATGCGGAACAAGTGAACACCATGATGCGTGAATTGCATGATAAACAACAAGAAACTTCAACAAAGATTGCTGAAGCAAGAAAAGATGCGATGGAGACATATAATTCTGTCGTAGAGCGCTTGCAAAATGAAGATCAAGAGCGACAGACCTCAATCACTGAAGAAAGCGAAAATTTTTCAACAGTTTCCGAGGTTGAAAATAAAATAAGTGTGGAAGAAACAAAGCTTGGATTTATGAACGTGAATAATTTCGTTATGGAGCAATATGACCGCCGAAAGTTAGAAATAGAGGAATTAGAGATAAAATTGGGTAGACTCGACGAGACCATTCTTTCAACGCAAGAGAAGATTGAAGATATAAAGAAAGTTTGGCTAGTTAAGTTAGAGGGCGTTATTGAGTGTATAACTGAAAGATTCTCACGAAGCATGTCCAGTATGGGATACGCAGGCGAAGTACGTTTGGGAAAAGCAGAAGACTTTGATAAATGGCGTATAGATATCATGGTGCAATTTAGAGAAGCAGAAGGACTGCAGAAACTTACCGGCCAACGACAATCAGGAGGTGAACGATCTGTCTCCACTATAATGTATCTACTAGCGCTTCAAGGTGTCGCTACTGCACCGTTTCGTATCGTTGATGAAATTAATCAGGGTATGGATCCTAGAAACGAACGTGTCGTCCATTCCCATATTGTGAACTCAACGTGCGAAACCCCCTCATCTCAATACTTCTTGGTTACTCCAAAGCTTCTTCCAGACTTGACTTACCATCGCAACTTGAAAGTGCTGTGCATATGCAATGGAAGCTGGCTTCCAAATACGTTCCGAATGTCTCTTACTTCATATTTAGAAAATCTGAAAAGCAAAGTGCTTTTGCCTGCTCCTTGAAGTTATCATTGGAGACTGGCATGGCATTATTCACAATGAGGCACTGTATATTACATGGGGTTTTTGGAATCTATTTCATTCCTTTCATATTAAATAGTTACGTTCTAGCTTATATTTATTATTACGGAGTTACTTCTCAATAGATCATAATATTTTACATGTTAGTATATACCCTTGGGAACAGTACGTGAATTATAATTTATATAAATTTTATTTGAAATATTAAATTTGAAATAGTATATAGCGACTCTTCAAAATAAACAAAGAAAGTTTGGAGTTTTGTGTTCAGCACGTAGGTTACGACAGCAGACCTCAACAATACCACAGACTGTATTTCACCATTAGCAAACTGTCAGTTTGAAAGAAGGATAAAGGTCCGAAAAGTTGAGTAGGGAATTCTTTTGTTAAAGCACCTTAGTGCTTTGCCAATTTTCTAAAGTTAAATAGCAGAATATCGCCAACTCATTGCATTTAATGCCTTTGGATAAGAAGAAGTTTGAAACATTCGGTGAACAATCTCACAAGCCTTTTGCTAGTGGAACCTGGGACGAAGATTATGAGCTTGTAAGCTTGAATTCTAGTCAAGATGCCTTGAATAGTTCATTTTCAAAATCTATTGCTCTGGACTCCAATCGCACTTCTTCTCCATTAAGGATTGAGTCGTTAAGCTCGTCAACGATTATGATCAACACTAAGTTGAGGGAATTTGAAATAGGAGAAGGAATTCCTGAGACACAGGAATCGAGTCAAGTACCTATTGAGACCAACGACTCCGAAGAAGTTACCAATCCTATTCCAGATTCCAACGATGAAGCTTGTGAGGAGGAGAGAGAGGAAGAAGAAATAGAAAGCAAGAACGAAGAAGATGAAAGTATATGGGAATCCGACTACTCTGAAGCTCCAACTGAACCTGCTCTTGCGGCTGTTGAACCTCACAGAGGAAAGGCGTTTATGTCTCCAAGCTCATCCGGTACATATGAAAGTGAAGCATTGGAATATAATGTTCCTGCCATCCCTGACCTTCGTTTTCAAAATTCTTACTTAAAGTCACTTGAACAAGCTAATGGCTCGATTCCTCTTATTTGCTGGATTACTGCTCGTGATCAGATCCTTTTTCCTTTCCTTAGTGGAGGAATGTGGATTTTTGTCCGCCATTTCTTGGGATTTTCAAAGATTCAAGATAAAGGATTTCATTTCGGTCAATGGCTTCGCAGATTATTCGGTTTTTTTTTCTCTTCCCCCTCCAAGAAGTAGTGCTTGCTTTTTAAAATCGTTTTTTAATTATTTCTTCATGAAGCGATTTTTTTTTTGCGTGCCTTAATTCTGATAACATTCTTCAGTATGTGCTTCAGTGAAGCCAAATGACAACTGGCGATTTTCTATTCTCTGTCAACTATCAATACGAAGAAAAATATCATTAATTACTTTTTATATATTGTCATGACGATTAACGGTTTACTTAATTTATAAATTGCCTTTTACTTGGAATGACAAGTTTGTGATGAACTTGGCAAGCATGAAAGATTAAATAATTCATTTAAAATCAATGATGAATAGTAACTATGAACAGATAATAATATAAAAGAAAGAAAAGAAACCATTCGGGTATGCGTTAGTTTTTGTTTAGGAAATGACTGCAGAAAATATTTAAGAATACAAACATGATCCTTCCAATATGTAAGTGTACATTAGCATGAATTGGGAATTAGAGGAGCCGTTTAAATTAGTTCATCGATTTTGTTCAAAAGAATCTCAGCGTGATGTTGCTGGAAAACAAGCATAGGACGAAGACGGATTGCTGCAACACCGCAACCACCAATGTTAATACCATTCATCTTCATACGACCAACGAATTCATCACGAGCAGCAGAGGATTCACAGTCCCAGGCAATAAAAGTACCTTTGCCTTTACCGCGAATGTTGTTAATCTTTCCAGGGTGCTTTTCGGCCAACTTTTCAAGAGAAGTATAGACAAAGTCACCAACGGTTTTGACGTTTTGAAGAAGATCCTTTTCATGGATTTCTTTGGCAATGTACTTTGCCTGGATAGCACGGAGAGGATCACCCATCCATGTATTGAAGTGTTGATAAGCATGAGGACGAAGGTTCTTGTCATGGTAGTAAACACCAGCAGCCTGGAACTTCTTAGAAAAAGTAACCATGTCAGGAGGAGTAGGCAAGTTCCAGTGCTCATGGGCCCACATAGCACCGGTAGAGCCCATACCAGTTTGGACTTCGTCGACAATGAAGAGAACATTGTGCTTCTTCAAAGTTGCTTGAAGCTTATGGAAAAATTCATTAGAAGCGTGGTTATCACCGCCTTCGGATTGAATAGGCTCAATAATACAAGCGGCGATGGGACAATGATGAGTGCTTAAGATTTGTTCGACTTCTTCAATGCAACGGTCTTCTTCAGCCTGGTTTTCAGTTGTGTGTTTTTCGAGAGGATATTTTAATGCAGGGAAGTGAGCTTGAGGCCAATGGAAAGCGGGCATACCAATCTTATGGACAGGCTTGGAACGAGTTGTAGAAAGGGAACCAAAAAGGCGGCCATGGAAACCATGACGAAAAGAAAGAACAGCGACTTCAGGGCTTCCTGGAGAAGAGTTATTCATGCAGGTTGTTTTTTCTTCCTCAGTGAAAGCACCATTGGCTCTGGGTAAATTATTAAAGCGGTAGAGCATGGCCAACTTGTAAGCGACTTCATTGGCATCACTACCACTCATTTGGTAGTAAACATACTTTTGGCCTTTGGGAGCAAAGTCAATGGCACCTTCTTGTGCCATAGTAGCCCAATTCTTGGGGGGATAATTTCCAAGAGCAGGACGGTTCATCATAGCAATGGCGGCTTCATCAGACTTGGCAGCTTCAAGGAGAGTAGGATTGTTGTAACCAACGGGTATCGTAGCGATTTGAGAATAAACGTCCAAAAGAACATTTCCGTCAGCGTCTACAAGGTAGTTACCAATCGACTTTTCGTAGTCGACAGGGAACTTAACAGCACCGATATCGTGAACCTGGCTGATTTCTTCGATGGCAGCTTTACCCTTAGGACCAGGAATAGTACTAGTTTTAACAGAGGGACCCTTGGGCTCATTAGGGAAATAGGCAGAGCCATTATTAGCGACGGAAGTAACAGTCATATTGATCAAAAAGAAAAGGAATGATATAAAGTCCTTAAAAACAAAGCAAGAAGAATTAACTAGAGAACAGATGCTCTAGACGTTTTTGAATTTCAAATAGAAAGAAAAGAAAAGAGTAAGAATAAGAATAAGAATAATAAGTGAACAGAAGATTTCTAGAAACAAAGAATCTACTTTTTGTTTACCTTATAGCCTCTAGAGAACGAACAATGTTAATGAACACAAATTTCAATGTGCAGCATTCACCGGTATATATACCATTTTTAAAAGCCATTTTTCAGCTGATTTCATTTCCGCGACGAGCGCTTTCCAATCTTGCTTCTCTATATTGGACGTTGTAAGCTGATGATTTACCGATCGTAGATAAAAATTGACTTGGGATTTGAATGGCCATCAGTAAGAGAAGAAATCGACAGCGACAAAGAAAAAGGAAGTGATGAAGAAAAAAAAACGAAAGTGATATTAAAACATAAACATAAACAAAAACAAAAAGAAAACTTGGTATAAAGAAAAGAAAAGGGACGTTCACTTTCCAGGTGGAAAATGAGTAGGTGTAGTACTTATAACTGACTTTAGATAGCAGGCTTCTTCTATTCATCAAAATAGCTATGTGGATGGTTTCACTTTCCTTGCCATTTGAATTGAATCTTTCTGATCCATAAAATATCTTCTTCTTTTACATATCTGTTTACCAATGAGGGAACCTTTGAGTTCATTATAACGTTTAACAACAAACGCTTAGTTGGCGTTAACAAGGTTTGTGATAAATGTAATACAACTTTAAAATTATACAAGGAATTGTAAGGAAATGTGTAAACACACTATAGACTCATACTACTATAGTATGGTAAACAAACATAAGGATGTCGAAGTAGGTCCGTATCTGGCCCTTCATACTTTGAAATACATAAACAAACACCAAAGGAAGGAATAAAAGGTTGAAGTTACAATTTCTTTTTCAATAGAGATTTTCATTCCATTTTTTGAAGGGTTTTTTGTTTGTTTAATTTTGTTTTTCTTTTTTGGAACTTGACTTTTCTTGGTTCTCTTTCCAACGTTGTATGCTTTTGCTTGGCCTGCCGCATTAGGATTCTTTTATTCTAATTATTCTAAAGCTTTGTAAATTAAAATTACTCTACAAACTTTGACCTCGATGCATTACGAATTTGCTTTTTATCAGGTGCGACCATCCAGCACGCCGTCCGTGTCGGAGCCTTTTGAAATTGCTAGCTATAGTATGGCGGAAGATTGCTCCTTTCATTTGGATGATCGTCAACTCAGGTACTACTATCCTCCTTTACCTCATAGCGATTTAAACAGTGGGTATCCTGACAAATATCATCCACCGAAAGCAGGTGCGCATCCCATTTCCAAGGTAAAAGATGTTTTGGATAAAAAACATGTCGACCAAAAAGCAGAGTTGATAACATGGAGAGGTCTCATCACTAAGATCATGTGTGCACCTCTCTACCCTAAAAGCCAGTGGGAATTGAAGCTACGGATGGATGCTGAGAGCGGTACAATATTCATGGAAGAAGGGGAATCCACCGAGACAACTTACGAAAATCAAGACAGAATGTGCTACTGGGGTTATAAATTTGAGGTTATATCTACCCTACCCACCATATGGGATGCGTGTTCTCGATCCGACATTGAAGAAAGAGATAATCAGCCTGTAATTCCAGATGAACAATACTGTTCCATTGTGAAATACCACATAGGTCGTACCCGATTAATCCTTGCTGGAGAAGTCGATTGTGTCTGGGACTCAAAGCCAGGCGTGACACCGGATTCCGACGTGGATAGTAAAGTAAACAATGATCCATTGACATCGCAAACAGAGGGACGAGAGGAAGAAAATTTTCCTGCATCCAAGCGAAGAAAAATGGATGATGATAAAGATTCTACTGACCCATCACCAACTATTGAAAATCCTTCTCCCCACTATTGCGAACTGAAAACTTCCAAAAAGCAGCCGCTAGAGCATGTAGGCATGCGCAGAAAACTACTAAAATTTTGGGCTCAAAGCTACCTCTTGGGAATCGGCACAATTGTTATTGGGTTCCGAAATGACGATGGAGTTCTTGTGGAAATTAAAGAGCTGCCTACGCGCCAAATTCCAAACCTTCTACGCCCATATGCCAAACCACAAGATTGGACAGCGAATCGTCTTTTGGTTGTTCTTGAACAAGAACTTGACTGGTTGAAAAAGTGTGTGCAAAAACATCCTCCAAATACGAAATTCACCCTACAATACTCAGCAAACGGAAAGTTAATTTTGCGTGTCCATTCTTGAAATTGAGAATTTTGTTCTTTTACTTACTGATAATTTCGTCCTAATTTCATTGCAAGCACTCGATTTTCTGAAGATCGCAACGTCTATTCTCAAGACCTGTTTCCACACTTCACACCGGTCAGTGTAGGCGAGCTGCCAAAGGAAACCACAATAAACAGCATGTCGATGGTTCAAATTACTCGTAAATTTGGGGATCAAATTTACTTAATTGAATTACAAGCTACTGTCGAAAAAATATCAGAAACGTTGGATATAGGGACTCTGGAAATAGTTCAGGTAA
This sequence comes from Schizosaccharomyces lindneri, assembly GCA_029532395.1. NCBI lineage: Eukaryota > Fungi > Ascomycota > Schizosaccharomycetes > Schizosaccharomycetales > Schizosaccharomycetaceae > Schizosaccharomyces > Schizosaccharomyces lindneri. The sequence goes on along the minus strand of JARFMH010000009.1, from coordinate 178,192 downwards.
TAAGCATTATTTTGGCTCTGTTAGACTCTAACTAATTATTTAGGAAAACAATACAAAAAAAGCTTCTATTTACGTAGGAAATCAATGCATGGAAGGTGTCGTTGAGACTTTACAAAAGCCATTAGCTGTTCTTCAAAAATCGCCTTTTGAAGACGCTGAATCATCCGTTCGAGAACTAAACATCGTTTCTATCATCAAAGAAAGAATTAGATTTAGTTCGCGTCCTTTACCTGTGAAAACTTAAAATACTGTAGGGAGAGCACTTTGTCGCCTACATTGACTGTCCGCTCCTACATCCTACTAAGAACCAACTCTCACAAATTTTATTAAATTTCATATAGAGCAGAGATGAGGATCCTTAAACATCGTATGTAAATTTATTTTACATATTTAATTACTAATATCTTTTCAGATGAGCAGAAACTTTTGAAAAAAGTTGACTTTCTCAACTACAAGCAGGATGACAACAATCATCGTGATTTGATGGTTATGCGCCGCTACCATATTCCCAAAAGAGAAGAATATCAAAAATATAACATCGTTTGTGGTAAATTTCGCCAATTGGCTCATCGTATCTCCTTACTGGATCCAAAGGATCCTTTTCGCTTAAAGTATGAAAATATGCTCTTGGAGAAGCTCTTTGACATGGGAATATTGCCCTCAAAATCAAAGATGTCTGATATTGAAAATAGAGCCAACGTTTCTGCTATATGTCGTCGTCGGTTGCCTGTTATTATGTGTAAGCTGAGAATGTCTCAAACCATCTCTGCTGCTACAAAGCTCATTGAACAAGGCCACGTTCGTGTTGGTCCTCATGTCATTACTGATCCTGCTTATCTTGTCACAAGGAATTTGGAAGACTTTGTAACATGGACCGACACCTCTAAAATCAAACGAACTGTTGCCAAGTATAACGACAAGGTATGTACGATTTTTTATTGCTTATTTGCTAACGTGAATAGTTGGATGATTATGATTTACTTTAATATGGCTCTGGTTCGAGGTTATAACCACTTCTTTCTGCTTGCCAGGAGAAAAAAAAGGAAAAAAATTGTATTTTATTTCGGGTAATATTGGATATATATAGTATGAAACGTACTTAAAATTTATTATAAAAGGATACTGTTTAATCGAAATTCAATTTAGAAAACAAATGCTGTTCTATAATTATGATGATACATACTCACTCGTTCATTCACAAACAAGTTAACAAACATTTTGCATTATCCTACTTAATTTCCTTTTTGATATATCACGTAAATAACAACACCATTTATATTTATTTTCATGACTCATGAATTTTCTAAAGTACTTGAAATATCCATCTATCATCTAAGAATAGCTTCCAAAGGTTATCTTTTCTTCATATTTCTTTTCATAGAACAGATCAAGAATCTAAAACATAATAATAAAACATACATAAAACAACTCCCTAAGCAAACCCAAAACCTTCAGAGCCTTCATTGATGGCTGTGAGCAACATAGCCCTTAGCTGCTCATACGTCTCATATTCCGGTAAATCTAGCTGATTAAAGCATGTATGTGATTGAGGTAAGCGATTCAACGATCCATAACTCTTATGGATATTAAATCTCTGGAAACCAGACATGCCTTCAAGCTCCTTAAATCCATTCAATGGAACTTTAGATGTACCGGTTGCAAATTGAAGAAGTTTAGCTCGCTCCTCCTCATCGAAGGATCGAACCGCTCGCCAGAACCATTGAATTTGAGGAGACGAAACGTTATAACCATGATACTCTGTATTGTTACGCCAGTCATCATTGTCAATTTCAGGGAGACCTGAAATTAACAATTCTAATTCTTGCTCGTTGAAGATTTGGATTAAGTTTGGAGGAATAACATCCGAGAAACCTTCCAATAGACTTTGCAACTGGTCTTTCACACTCTCAACCAATTTATAGTCAACCATCCTATTTACGTAGTCATGTTTGTTGAGCTCCGTAACAGGGATATTCCGACCATTGGGAATAAGATCAACAATCGTCTTTTCACCAAAAACGTCTTTCTCGACAGCAAACTCTTCCGTAATGATATCAGTAATATCATTGTTCAACATCCACACCAAAGACTTACAGTAGTCAGGATCAAGAGATTCAATATCCTTCACCGACACCGATCGATGAAGCATGTGCTTGTAAACTGCACGACTGAAATGGCAGTCAAGCAGTCTACCATCGTAAACTGATTTTCCAATAATTCTTCCAGTAAATTTGAAAAATGATAAATGATCGGGATTTACGGAAGAATCCCTGTTCGGATGGAAAGTAGTAGCGTCACCCGCAACCGGTAAGAACAAAGCGTAGTCAGGATTGAACATCTGTCTAGCTAATACCTGTAACCATTCACGAGTCACACCTCCTGCATCTACACCTTCCTCATCTCTGAAATGAATGTTAAGCTTACTGTACTTAACTTCATCAGCGTCCTTGAAATGTAATGCGCGGTAGGAATCCAAAAATACCTGATCACGTCTAACATTGATATTTAAAGGAGGATACTGCTCCTTTGCAGCTTCAGCATGTAATTGACGGCTGAAGTAATTTCTCTTATTTTCAAACTCAAGTACCTTTGGATTCTTCACTAACAGAGAAAATGACCCACTCATCAGTGAAGGAGTTGTGAAAACCATCATATTAATAATCTTCCGATGCTCCTCCGTAAATGTGATAAATAAGCTCTTCAAACGTTCCAACATTGGTGAAATGCGTTTGGAAACTTCCTCAGGCAGGTCAAGATAAACGGGACGACAAATGACCATTAAAGATTCGATAAGAGGGAGCAAAACCGTGGAGACATGAGTGATACTGGTTTGCTCTCTCATGGAAATCAAGCAGTTACTTAGCACATCCCACAATGTCACAAATTGCAAATTATCGTAAAATTCAAGCAGTTGGACAATGTTTTGCGGACTTTGTTCTTCTCTCTTTGGTCGACGCTCAAATATGTAGTCCAGAGCTTTCAAACAACGTAACAGCTTAGCCTGGTTGGAGCTTGCCGGACAGAAAGGAGCCAAAGCATTTTGGAGCTCAGTTTCATTTCTACCAGACCTGACCTCTTCAGAAAGTCTTGATAAATCACCGGTTATTGCATTTCCATACTTTTGAGCATGTCTCAAGAGCTCTTTACCGATGATATTCTTCGCATGCGGTGCGGAACACAAATGAAACATTACTGATAAAGCATTCTGGAAGGTACGACTTGAACAAGAATCAGTGGTTATCAGGGAAGCAGCCAGTCTTAAATTATCATCGGTAATTTGAGGAGGATTCGTCGGTTTTTTACCCTTCTTTTCTACCTGAGCTGATGATTCCTCAGTACGTGGGGTATTCACATCGGTATTCCCTGTATCATCTCTGTTTTCAACTACTTGATTGACTTCTTCTGCAGGTTTCTGATGCTTATAGAACGACAACAGAGGCCTGGTGAGCGTCGACAGTAACTCGGAAAATGTATTCATGACAAGAGTGTTACCAAAAATTTCTTCACGACCCAACAAGCTTAGAAGAACATTAATGGGTGCTACTTTGTAAACATTTGTTTCCTTGTTTTTCTTAGAGCCTGACTTTTTGTAAGGTAATCCAACGAAGTCTTGCATACTTAGGAAAAACGAAGGGAAATGATCCGCCCAGCTTGATAGATGCGAAAGTAAATCAATAGTTTGTTGCAAGATTAAAGAACGAGACGTAATTCCATTAATGACAGGAACCTTACATAAGGAATCGAGTAGCCCGTGATACTTCTTGAACTCTTTTTGCTGAGGCACGTTCAAAGATCGAATGGTCAAGTCCTTGTAACATTTCTCGGTAGAACGATTACTAGTAGAAGCTTCATGAAGAACATATAACAACAATCCCAAAATATCAGCTCGTTGTTGTTTATTTTCAGAAATATTCACTACCAAATCATAGAAGGGATTCTTGCCATTATGTTGTGGAATGTACAGGAGTCTTATCATTGATAAAATACCTGAACGGTCAACCAAAGGTGGTACAGGTACCTTCTTAACAGGTTTGACGGAACGTTCTTTATGCTCATCTTCAGCTTCGTCGGCTTCATCCAATCTCTCCATTTCCAATTCATTGTCCCCAGTCTCATTGTTTCGAGCATTATCAAACAAGCGCATTTGAACAGCTTCCTGAAAGAGAAGTTCATCACGAATATCAGTCGGTAGCACTTCCAAAAAGGAGGGATCCAAACGACGAGAAGAATCACTTATCGATTCTATATGTCGTTCTTGAATATGTTGAAAAACCACTTCCTCACGCATGTCCTCTGGTAGAGCGAGTAAGAACGTAGGATCAATTCCCAATGAAGATACATTTACATCCCTTCCTCGAATGTTGATAGTCTGCCCTTCATCAGCGGTATTTGCTTCCTGGACAGGTTCAGGTTCCTCGGTTCTAACGCCTTCCATTTCATTCTCCTCTGGATTCTGTGCATCGGGATTTTCCGCTTCAGGAGCATCAACATCTGCTGGTTTTTCATTGTGTGGTTGGCTTTGTCTTTCAGATTCTTCTTTTTCATGGTTAAATTTTTCCAAAGCTGGTGGGACAAGACCGAATAAAACCGATCCAGTAACTCGTAAAGCAGTGGAGCCAGCAGCATGACCAAAGAACATAGAAACAATTCCATTCCATCTTTGAGTGGTAAAAAGGGGCGTAAAATCTGAAGTAGCACGTAAAGGATCATTATGGATTTGATTCTTCAAAGCAGTCCAACCGAGGGAGGACATATCAGTTGTAGATGTATCCATCGAAAGATAGAATAATAACCTCTGGGATGCCGCTCCAGAAGAGACATGGCTGTCTAAATCAGATAAGCTTTCGTTTAACTCAATCGCTTTTCCTTCACTTGATAAACAGTTTCGTAGAAGCAATGGATGCTTGAGCACATCTTCTGACGATCTATTATTCAAAAATGACCTTGAACGAGCATTATCCCCTGAATTAATTATCATAACTCGACGAGATAGACCCGGCAAAGGGAACAAATCTCTCAACAGAGCACCATGACGACTGATAATGTCTGCTCCAGAAGGAACATCAGCATTCCACTCCCATTGGAGATCCTCGTCTTGCTCAGAAGAACTACCCTCCTCGTTATCAAGAAAGTCTATTTCCACTGGACTGACATTATCAATGGCTTCGTCTTCATTGTCCTCATCAGAAGCTTCTGTAAATGCATTTTCCATTGCTTCAAACGTAGTGGAGCCATTGTCTTCATCTTCATCTTGATCATGAAATTCTTCATCATGTTCATAATCTGAGGTCTCGTTTCCTTCGTCTTCCCATTCATAGGGTTCCCCTGTGTTATCAATGTCTTCTTCGTCAATGGAAATGATATCTCCATGACTAGATTCATCATCATCATATGAACTAGAATCCCCTTGGTCAGAGCCATCTTGGTCTTCATCAACCATAAACTCGATATTCATGTCATTGTTATCACTGTACATGGTATCGTCATTTTCATCATCACTAACAACGCTACCGGGACTTCCTGATTGATCATCCTCAAAATCCATTTCCTCATATACGTCGTCATCTTCACTACCTTCGTAGTTGTCTTCATTTTCATTAGCAATATCACCTTGGAAGATACCAAGCACAGAATTGCGGTAAAGGTCTGGAGGCTCATCACCCTCAGATTCTTCAGAATCATCACTAACGGAGTCATCGGTTTCAGCCTCCTGTATATTTCCTGATAGACTTTCTGGGTTTGTCTGGCTTAAAAATATAGCCTCCTTTGTCAATAACTGAAGAGGCCTCAAAATGTGACGAATTACTTTTCTGGAAACAGGATAGTTCATATCAATTTCAGAAGTAGCGCTAGTTAAAGCTGGAATGAAGCCAAGGTCAATCATTGCTTTGATGTTAACGTCCTGCGATTTTCGTAATAACTGATTTGGCGCTTTTTGTGAAACAGTTTGAGCATCGCCTAGTCTATAACATAACTCAGCCACGACTAATAATTTGCAGTAATAAGATTCTAAGTTTTCAGAATTAACAGAACTAGATCGGTAAAACTTTAGGACGCACGACAAAACTTCACGACGAAGTTCGTCAACGACATCGGTCTGTTGATCATTCGAGTAAGCACATAAGAAAACCAATATAGAAATGGCCCAATTAGAGATAGAGAAAGCTTTACGTATTTCATTATCTTCTGACAGACGTATGCTCCCAAAGGGCAACAACTTCTCAAGGAAAAAGCCAACAAGGTAGGAGTTATACTTTCGAGAAAGTGTGAAGAAAGACGATTTGCGCTTGGGTTGATATTCCATAAAGCACTTTTTACAAGAGTCATACCCAGATAATAACTCAGTAAGACATTGCAAAAGAAATACATTATACATATACATAGGGTCAGATTCAGCTTTGAATTCAGAATCGCTAGGTTTTTGCATTTTCCGCTGGGAATCCACCGTCTCCATTATTTCATCCAATAGCGAAGTTATCACTTTGGAACTAGTCTGTGACATTAAAAAAGCATCAGAATTAATCTGGTCCTTGCTGTATGATTCTGGAAGGTTTTCCTTCAGTTCTAGATAATGATGATCGGCATTAGGTGAAAAATGAGCTAACTGACAGGTTTCTTTAATTATTTTTTGGAAAGCATCAGGTGAGCGCAAAACCATTTCGGAGTTGGTCCTTATGAAATTAAGAAGCTCGGTTTTACGAGCCCTACCTTGTAACTTAAATATATTTCTTAAGTCATCGAACATGATAAGTTCAATGACCCTTTCGGACTCTAATAACCTTCTTAATATAACGATAAAAGGAACGTGTAATGCTTCATTGCAGGTAGCGGCACAAGCTTTCATAGCAGCAAATAGAACATCCAAACCATTGGAATCAATAAACACATGTACCATGTCATAGCTAGCAGTTAATAGTAAAATCAATCTCATGGCTGATGTTACCACACCCAGATTTGAGGTATATTGCTTCATTAAGTATATCAATGACACCAATATCTTCTGTTGGGCAGCATGGTTTATTGAAATGGAACCATCAATAAGCTTTAATGAGCAGTCTTTTGAGTTAAACTCGAACTCATCTGGCTTTCTTGAATTCGTTAACAAAACTTCCAATAAAAATAATATAGAAACAACCCAGGTAGCATTAACATCTTGCACATAACATTGACGCATGGACTCTAGCGCATTCAAAAAGAAATCCAGTTCTTCTAATAGGTAATTCTTTGCCTTGTTCTGAGTGAAATCATGACTAATAAAAAGACCAAGCAAGCCAATCGCAGGTCCAAACTGAGAAATCCGAGAATCGCCTTTATCCAGCGATGAAAGAAATTTTATCTCTTTAACCATTGCCACGGTAGTCTCAAGCTGAAGATCAGAATTCATTTGAACCTCATCACCAGAGTATAGCAAATCACAAAGACTTTGATTTACATCGCCTTCGTAGGATGACAAGGAGACACAAGTCTTAACAAGCCTAGACTTAAAGTTATTAAATTCTGTAACCATATTAGAGGGTACTTCATTGATTAGCAAGTTAAGAAGCGTTTCGTCATTTACAGTATCACTAAGCTTGGAATTTTCCAGTGAACTTTTTTCTTCAGTCGATTGACTTTGAGACTCAAGTAGACTATTCTGAGCAGCCTCTGAAAGAGAGTTTATACCTTCCTCAAATTGTAAACAATTAGACAATACGTTTGTAACCAATGCCTTAGTAATGTAAGGCAATCGGTAATCAGCAGACGATTCCCATATTTTCACCATTGTTAAAAAGGAATGAGCTTGAAGTAAATGCATGAGCTTGGATCCACAATCACTCAGCTCATTATTGTCCAACTGAAGTTTCAAAGAAAAGTTCAGAGGCTTCTCTGTTTCAGAAATGAAATCCGCGCTTGTTAACATATGTACTAAATTCAGTAGAGTTGACGACAGGGCTAGCAAAATGCGGCTTGTCCGCGCCGTCGTATCTTCACCTACAAGGGCAAAATAGCTTATTACTCTTTCTGACAGTTTAAGTAACAGCTGAAGCGTCTGAGAGCCAGCAAAAATTCGACTTATAAGAAGAGTGAGTGTAACTTTAGAATCATCTTCTCGAATTATTGCTGACGCATCAAGCATAGACATTAAAGAAACATGCAAGGCGAGCTCATCAGGTAATTCTTCACGATTTAAAATCTGATTACAAGCCATACCAACCAATTCATCGACGACAAGAGCAATATTACTGCCAAGTTTGTATATGCCCTTGAATTCATTGATGTCCTGAATGCTTGAATTACCCAAAGCTCGAGTCAAGGATGTAAAGAACTTTGAAATGCTGTACGTTGTCTGTGTGAAGTTTGTACGAATATTCTTAAACTTGTTAAAAGAAGGGTCTTCCTTTAGTTCTCGCTTCTTGGCTTCAAGATTTTCTTTCTCTTTTTTGTCAGCGGAGATTGATACCAGTGAGCCACAACAAAGGGCGTAATCGCTGGAAACTTGAGAACAAAGAAAAACATCCACACTGGTTGAAAGGTTCTTAATGTTACACAAAATATCAAAGACGCCAGCATAACGAGAAGGACTTATAAAAAGCTGTACTAATGGAAGGTTGCCTGCCTTTTTTAAAGCAGCGTATGAGGAAAATAATTCAGAAAACATTGAAATTAGATTACCAATAATGGTGAACTGGAAGAAAATTTCAGAATCCTGTAAATTAACCACTTGTCCGCATAGTTGGCCTTTCACAATATCATTTATTGGATTTAGTGATTGTTCAACATTACTATTCTCACAGTTGAACATAATGCAATCCAACAAAGGACGGAAGACTTCTGCTGCATCGAAATCAATAATATGGTGTAAAAGAACAAACAAAGTATTGAATGCGGACGAATCAACAAACCCATAGGCTAACACGGGTACCTGCATGAGCTTAAGGATATGAGTTATAATACCTTTAGACATCAGATTTTTCGCATGACCTTCATTAGAAATGATATTTTCTAAGAAACTAGAAAATGTCTCAAAGTATATCAAATAAGGAAAATCGGTTGCATTAACATAATCCAAAGGATTGAAGGTACCGAGAAGATTGCAAACCTTGTCTATGGTTTCGAAAATCATTTTAACAATACCGTCTTTCAAAAAGGGCTGATGGCGCATCAATTCATCAATATAAGTTCCTAATATAGCTGCATTGTCGCTGGATGCTAAAGCTTTGCAATGATTGTAAGATGTAAATATGCTAAAGAAATGAGGAACAGGATTCTTTTCTAAAAATAAATTGAAGCCCTGGGAATTCAAACAGATTGCACCAAAAGCCAAAGGAATTGAAGTAATTGCATCACATGAATTCAATATCCGTCGATTTACTGCTTCTAGGAATGAATGCGAAAGTTTTTTCTCGTGAATAATACCATAACAAGTAGGTTCATTATGAATAAAGGTAGACATTATATTTGTTGCTGAAGCAAACAAGTTGGATCCAAATACTTCATGATGGTCCAGAAGGAATGCAAGTGAAGATATAAGAGAAGAATCAATAAGGTTGCGAAGTTCTACAACAGATCCACCGGTTTGGATCAAATGCAAAATAAACTTCAACAAATTTTTCAGTAAGAAGTAACGGTCATACGGAATAGCATAATCCATATTCAAGCAGATTTCTGGGTTCTGTCTGCCGTTCTTCACATCATGCAAAGAGGCCTCTAATTCAAATTGCAAACGATTTACCAATAAATCCAAACCTTTGGACTCTGAAAAATCAGGGAAAGCCATAGAATAGCCGTCGATGAGATGATCAAGCATGGAAACCGACCTAGACACCATATACAAAGCACGAGGACTCTTCAGTGATAAATGGTGACCCAAAAGGGATGCCAACCCTGCTGAACAAGCCATGTTTCCACCCAAGGGTGATGTAGCCATAAATTGAAGGAAATCATAGAAACTATCAACATATTCGCGACTATATTCAAAATTTTCATCGGATAAATTGTTCGAAAAATCGCGAACCAAATTCATCATTAAACCATAACTTACTGAAACATTGAGGGCGGCTAGCACGGAAGGTACCATATTTTTGCGGAAGAAAAATGCTTTAAAGCATTCAAAAACAACAGCCTTAAATTCCTGTGGAAGCTTAGTATCCACCGAAACAAGGGTTGCTAAATGAGTTGTAATTTCAGGATCAGCCAACATGAAACGCGATTGAATAGCTTGTGAGTGAGCATATACCAGGTTGGAAAGAGCCAACAATCCAATACGGACCATGGTCCTCCGTTTATTTAGGTCAGGTAAATTTTTATGAAGCAGCAAACTTATAAGCAAATCAGGAGTGTTCTGTTCAGGAATTTGATTTTCAGTTGACAGCTGTACAAGCAAATCGTGCACTGGCTTTACTGACAATTCTTCTGGAGACACCTTCAAAACACGCAAGCCTTCTGACGAAGAGGAAGATGAAGATACGGTTTTAGAAGAGTCGGAAACCTTAGAAGAAGAGCTCTTATAATATGAAAACTCTAACGAGCACCATGGAGCTGGGATATCATTAAGAAATAGAATTGATTCATAATTTTGGGCTAATCCGGATTTTGTAGCTTCTTGAGGAAGAAACGAAAGAAATCGGAATAAACGATCTTGTGATAAAGAGAAAAGTTGTTTTCCTCTTCTGGAAATCGTAGCCTTTTGGACAATATGTAATAACAAGCCCAAAGTAGCGTCTAATATCTCCAGTTCAGAACTATTCAATAATTGTTCCAAATAACCCGTTGAGTTATATATGGAGCGATTTGCGCAATGTTTGAGTAGATAGGTTGAGAATCTTAAGACTTCTAGTAAAACGGTGTATGACTGAGGGTCAAAAGGGCGAGTTTGAACCTTAGTTTTTAAGTCGTAGTCTTCAACTGTTTTTTCCAAAATCGCATCAAATCGATTTAAAACGGGAATCCATGAGTATAAATCGCCACGAGGGTAAGTCCATTCTCTTTTGCGAAAATCCGAGCATAGAGAAGCAACTTTGTCAAGTGGACATCTCTCTTCATCTTGAACTTCTTTTATAAATTCAAGCACCCAAGGCGGGGGCTGGGAATTTGGGTTTTTTGAAGGACTTTTAGTAATCCTCATTTTGTCTTGGATGACAATATGTACGAACAAAGAATCTAAATCTCAATATTGTTTTCAATAAATATAATAAACCGTAATAAACCAGTACCAACGAAACAGAAGGGTATCACCCAGCTGTATGTATGGTAGTGTTTTAAAGTAATCGTGCACTAGTAGAATGCCTCTATTATACCGAGGTTATGGCTAAAACCAGCATAGTGACGTTGAACGATACTTCAAAACATTTAGTAATCTGCTTTAGGATTTTTTTAGTATCGTTATATAAAATAATGCAATGGACCGATCAAGTCTACCCTTATAAATGAAGTTTCTGGTTTTGGTACGAAAGTCTCTTGTTTGAACTTGTTCATGAATAAAACCCTTATAGATGTAAACAAAATAAATAATAATTCTTAAAAAGTACAAAAGAAACTCTCGTAATTTACAATTCTCCGTTCTAATAAGTGCAATGTCTAAAAGCATTGTATTTTTATGTAATGTACAGTAGTGCTTGTATAATTCGTATCTTTCAAAACCATTATATCCTTATATCCTTTTCATATTTTTTTCCAGTCAAATTTGTGCTCTCTCTACATGGAAATCAATGATTGAATTACCTTTGCTTTCTTATGGAATAGCGTCAACGATCCTATAAAACCCGAAAGAACAAATTTGACATATTAATTTCTTTTATACCCAAATTCCATAAACCACTTTCATTAAGCTTGACGGAGTTCCCCTTTTCTAGAATTCTCATTATTTTCATCTTCTTTTTTAGGTACGTCCGTCTCGTCAGCTGCCTTTTTAGATCGTCGTGGAGGTAACGGTGCTTGTTCAAATAATTCTTTATAAGATCCAGAGACGCGTGAGTTTATTAGCCGCGCAGCAGACATGAATTCGCCTCGTATACGGTATAATCCGGAACTACTGACCGTTCTTCCAACCTAGGCAAGAGTTAGTATAAAATGGCAATTGGATGACTCCGTGGAAACTTACATTATGAGTAGTTTCAAAAGGATCCTCGATAGCTAATATATAACGATCCTTGATTATTTGATCTGCTGACCCAGTATGTTCAGTCTACAAAGGTTAGAGAATTTAAAAGTGAGACTTAATTAACAATTTCCTTACCGCCGATGTCCAGCCCTTCTCCTGTTTTGTTAAAACCCCGTCTGGTCGATTAAACGTAATGACACGATCCCGTGGCTCAAATTTGTAGGCATAATAGCGGAAAAACCCATGCAACAAACTTCCTAAAGTGCTAACATTACTAGACGGAGGAAAGCGCTCGATATTTTCTTCAAAACCAACATCAAAGCCTAACGGTTAGTTTCAACGATATAGTCATTTCCATACCCTCTACAATTTTCTCCCGTTTCGTGCGTGCTTGTTGTAAATTAGGAAAAACTGGTGGTTTAACAACGTGAAGTAAATAGTAAAGGAGCATCAAAGCATAACCATAACTGCTATGTAAGCATATTGAAAAAAAAAAAAGTTAAACATAAGGGGAAAGCAGTTCCCTTAACGTACCTAGAAAGAGTTCCAAAATAAGGAGAGTTAATCCGTTTCTGTTTGGCCCAGTATTTTACTAGCAGCATTAAGGGACGAAACCTACTATCCAGTCGAGAATATGAAGATAGAAGTTTTGTATTGTGAATTGCCAACCGGTTATTGAAACCTATATCGCATTGAAACCCTGAACCAAATCTTTCCTTTTCATCACCACTTAATTTAATGATGGGGATCCTAGCTTTTTGTAGAAATTTCCCCTCAAATCCTTCACAAACATAATTAGTACATTGCTTCCACTTTAAACTTCATTCTTTAGAAACTTAAAACCATCCTTTCACCAGGAATTTCCAAAGCAAATTCTATTACCTTCTTTCACAAGTTCCTCATAAAAAAGAGGAGCAAGCGGCTCGCTTGCTTCCAAAGATTCTGTAAGCACACACAAATCCATATCTGAATGTTTCAAAGCAAATCCAGATTCTAAACTTCCAAATGAGGCTAGTACCGCATCTTTTTATGTTAGTTTTGACTACTTTCAAGGATCTTTTGTTTCATTTATACTACCATACCCGAACATATTCGATGTAAATATTCGCTTAGAACTCTCATAGCTTCACGCTTATGTGCAATTTCCTCATCAGTAATCTTAATTTCATGGTAAACTTCCCAAAAAAATTTTGTTAAATCCTTGTATGAAGAATGCGGTTTCGATACATATGATTTTTTGGCTACACGAAGATTCGCAAGCTGGGACTCAATTTCCTCAACGGTATGGACACCTGGAACAAATCGTACAGGAGGGATGCTCATCCTAGTTCTACACACTAGTTTACCTCTTAATTACAATGCTTCCAACTTCTTCCCAACGGTGCCCTAAAAAGGTGTTGTACTGGTGAAATTTGGCCTCTTCAATCGCTTCAGAAACTTCTTGTCACTTGTAAGGCAAGAAGTAACCGCTTGAAGGAAATTGGGCTAGTTACCTTAGTTTTATGCAAAAAAGAAATAAGATTCTAGAGAATATTAATTTCGTTTCTTTTTTTCCTTCTTTATTTTGTTTGATAATACAGACTCACCTTTTTAGTGTAATCATATTAACGAAATGTACAATACGATGTAAACAAAGACAGTAATTATTCAAGGAGAAAAAAAGAACGAGTAACTGAGCAAATATGACTATTTCATTTATATTACATAAATAAAACTATAAAAGTTGTGTATCCTACTAACAAAAATAGAGGTACTTAGCGTAACGTTGAAAATACGGATTCTATGCAAAAAAGAAGACCTAAACTGAATGTAACTCCATTAACGGTTGATTTACTTATTAAAGAAAGTTGAAAACTGTTTGATTTTGAGAAATAAACAGAGTCAGACTTCATTCGCTTGGTGGAATTGAAATTCAAAGTCGTTCCGCTATTTTACTTCGTGAAACTCGATTTTTTTCTTACTTTTTTATTTCTTAAAATGTTTCTATTCTATTCTTATTATAGATTGTATCTCCTCAATCCAAAGTTTAGGACGACATAAAAAAATTCACCTGGGATACGAAATACGTCTTCTCCATCAAGCTGAAAGTTTTCGTTTATAACAACTATTTGTGAATTTTTCTGCAAAACATGGTTTCTTGGCAGAATGGGTTTTTAAAAAACAAGTTGTACAAAATTATTATTGGCCTAGCGTCTATACAAATTGCTTTAGCTACCCAAAAGATTCCAATTGTCTGTTCCATTACGAATGACAAGGGCACTCAATATTTTGACCATGGTTCAATTAGTCTTCCTGAATTAACATTTGATATTGTAAAAAAAGAATTTGATCTGCAGGAGTTTGAAGCCTCTTCCATTTTACGATGTGGTTATCGAAATGAAGATTCAGGCAATTGGTCTGCAGGAACCAGTTTCTACAAATTGGGGCAGTTGTTAGGATCACATCATGCTTATAAGGATTGTTTTATTTTACACACCTCAAAGGATACAGCTCCGGAATCGTTGAACGATGTTGTTCAAGTGGTTCATAGTTTCAAACCGATAGCCAAGAATTCAGTAGAAGGGACCGAACCTGACATCCTATTAAAGTATCCGGAATCACCTGAACCTATTCTAATTTCCCCTAAACAAAAACCCCAGGCACCTGGCTCTGCAAAAGCTAAAAATAACAAGCGGCCTTTGCCCAAAAATGCACAGACAAAAGGTAAGTCATCTGAGACGAATGATGACACTCAAGACACGGAAGAACTACCAGAGGAAAAGACCTTTTTACAACGTTTCGGTCTATATCTTATTCCCATTGCCTTCTTACTTCTAGTTGGAAGCTCCGGAGGATCGCAATCGTCTACTACTAGCAACAGATAAAACATTTCTTGCTTGATGTTTGAACTAAAACAGAGTTTATGAATTCGTTTATTCGTAAAAATCAAAAACAGTCTATTTTTATGCATAATCTTTTGCTTTTATGAACAGCAATCTCTATATAAGTAATAATAATATTCTCGTTCTTCGTCGTACACAATAAATAATGATGATGATAACAATGACAATGACAATGACAATGACAATGACAGGAATGAAAATATAAATAAAATGAATCATAACAAGGACATAATGAAACTCGAATTTTTTTACGAGAACAATTCCAACGAATGCAAAGCAGTTCTTTTAAAAGAAGCACACATAAAAGGCATATAATAAAGTCAAGCTCACATACTTCTATTCATTTTTTAAAAAAAAAAAAAAAAAAAAAAATAAATAATGTTATGCAAAGAGTTATTAAGCTGCCCCTTCATTATGGCACATTTCACTATTCAGCGAGGGGTCCGATAAATAACTAGCAACCGAATATAAAAACCGAAACTGATTAAATGTCTGAACCATTTTCATGCGATGACATCGTAGAGTATTTACAACTTGAAATACAAGATCTTGCGAATCTTCCAAATTGGCAACCTTTGGCAACACGCTCGGAGGTATGTCAACCAACTGAGCAAGCGCAATGTACGTTCCAGTACGTCCAACACCGGCTGAACAATGTACAAAAACAGGGCCAGTATTTCGAACTTTGTTTATGTATTTTACAGCATCAATTACCTTGGGTAAAGTACCAGGGCATCCCCCGTCAGTCCAAGTACGAAACCAATAATGCCGGACAACTTTGACTTCAGAGGAATTTCGAAGACAAAAAGTACGACATTCTAGACGAAAATCATCTAGTGTTGCTTTCTCCAGTAACTCCACACTCATTGTCGGTGTAATTTGCATCGGTGAATTCGGAACATCAGGCCAATACAACACGCATTTCTCATTTCCCGCCTCAAACAAATCTGTCAGCATCACAATAACCCCATCAGAACCTGTGTTATGCCAAATCATTTCCCAAAAGTCTACTAGGGTATCGAGCTGTGGAGCCTGACTAGCTATGTAATGGGCAGCATCAAAAAGTATATGTGAAGCATTAATGTAATTATGGTTTTCATCCTTGTGAGGTAAAAGAACACGGGTCCTATCGTAAGGTACGATATCTGTGTAGCGGTTTTTAGAGTTTAAGCGGAAATTCTTGCCAGATGCCAAACAAGACCAACCTGATCCTGCATCATTGGATAGCATGCGTCTCCTTTGCTCAAGTTCTTCTAAACGACTGAACTTGTAGAAGATGGAAGCTGTATTCAAGTCAGCCATCATCTCCGCTGGAGGAGGCGTTGCATGTTTGAAAGATCCCCAAGGATTAGGAAAAGGATTTTTATTTCCAACTGTAGAGAAAGCTCCATCAAAATCTCTTCCAAAGGATGGTTTATTTTTCCTTCGTAAACTACCAGATTTCTTTGGCAACAATTTCTTGCTGGATCTTGGATTATTTTCGGAGAAATCTTTTGATTGAACCTTTATCGAATTTGCAATTTTTTCGAGATTAGCATTCGTAGAGTTCTTTCTAGATATCTGTGGATGACCAGGTGTATGCTGGGGTGAACCGACACCGCTATATGAAGATGAAGAAGAGCTCCGAGACCGCAACAACGGAGGGCGCCTTCTGGGGCTTGATGGAAACGAGAACAAAGAGCGCAATGCCGGTCTGGAGGAAGGAGACTTTAGAGGTATGGTGGAAGATAAAGGGTTAGGTTTATTCTCAACCGGAGTCATTGGATCCGAACAGATATGGGAGAGAGAAGGAGATATCGGTACGTAGGGAACATCGGTCGCAGTAGGAACCATCGAGTTCATGGTAGACGCCAGCTGGGGAGTCTGAGGTTTTCCGATGTGAGGAGATCTAGGAGAGAGAGAGGGGGGACTAGCAAAATACTCTAGTTGGTTTGAGCATTCGCTAAAGGCACTAGAAGTGACGGAAGGAGAAAATATAGGGGTAGGAATTTTTATAGGGACACGAAGGGGAAAGCTGTAGTCCGGCGAGACTGTTGTAGATGCAGGAGTCGGGTCAAGGATTTCTAAAGAGTTATTTTGCTTTGGAAGAACGGCGTCAAACATGCAATAATCGATGGACTGAGATGGGGTGTCATAGTCTACCATTTCTGGATGAGATCTGGCAAACTCCTCGAAACCCGTGGACAAAACATAAATACTATTGGAATATCCACCACGGCGGAATTTTCTAATAAAATCATGAATACGATTCAAACCAGCGATTGCGGCATCGTATATAAATAGACTTGACAAATTATCCAAGTCTGTGATTTTGATAATTCCATTTAGACATGCAAATGCTTTACCAATGTCAAAGGAAGGGCGGCGTAGCAAAGCACTTGGTAAGGAGACATTAATTGCATTTTTTACGTGACCCCGAGTATAATTGGATCGAAGTCGAAGATCGAAAATATGTACAGATTTTTTAGGGTCACTATTGTTGGCAAAGTCCAGCGCTTGAAAAAATTCTTGGCTTGAAAGTACACGAAGCATAGTTAAAACACTTTTTCTCACATGTCAGAAAGGTTAAACCTCTCCCAAAAGATGTTTTGTACTTTGAAAAACCCGGCCAACTCCAAAGAAACGAGGCTTGATTTTTATGGTATTTTAATGCTTCCCTCGAACAAGAAGAAGCTCAGAAAGCTTCTAGCAGCTAAATTAGCTACCAAAGATGGTAAGACGCGTTTCAGATGGGTGTTTGAACAAATCGCGAGAAACCTGGAAACCTCAATGTACAATTTGAGAAACCAGCAAGCACTCGTTAAGCCACAAATTTTATACAAAAATAAATATATTTAAGCTGCAATCTCAGAAGCTAGCGCTTATATATGTCATTCAATGGTCCACGCGTACTGCAATTCTCGTACGGTTGAAAACGCTTGATATTAGTAGAGATTTGTAATTCTACATGAGGAAGTGTATATAATATATACTAGGTGACGTCAAGGATAATCTCTCGGCAAAGTTTAAGCGCCAACCATAAATAAAAAATTATGTCATGTACGGACGACATCGCGATGTAAACAAAGGGCGATTTTGAAAAAGAAAACGCTTTTCAAGTTCAAAATCATACGAAAGATCGATAAATTTTTATATGTAAAAAACATTTATTTTAAATTATTATCTTTAGAAACCGAAAGAAGAGCCAAAACAAAGCAACTTTTTTCTTTTGAACTTGTTATGAAAAACGATGATATCATATTTTCTAGAAGAATAGAGTTGTGGGAAGGTTGTTGAACCTATTACCGACACGACGGACTGGGGTAAGTTACAATGTGTAAAAATAGAAACCGGGACAAAAAAAAGACTGAAGATCGGAAAAAGAACAAAGAATAAAACAAAAAGAAATTTTTTTTGTCTTGTCAATTATAATAGAAATGAAAAGAATTCGAGGGAATGTACCGTTTCATAGTCTTCAGGCTTTTGTATATCAAAAGGATTGCGAATGTGGGGATAAATAAACATTGACAATAGTAATGTTGTCCATTGTAGGGCTAGTATAGAAATGAAACAAGAGATTCTTATGCATCCAGGATTGTTACACAATAGAAGTATTCATGTTTAAACGATGGATTACATAGAGCTGGTGTTGGGAACAGACGTATGATAGGTTCCTTACACCATTGCCATACTTTGAGAGCACATCAGCGGTCAACAACTATGGGAAGGAGGAGGTTTGTTTTGCAATAGACGAAACGAAAACGTACGGATTTGTCATTAGAAAAAAACAAACCAACCTTTTTGAGGTAGAGGAGGATCGATCGTTCATAAAAGGTTTGTGCGGTTGTCTTGTTTGTTTGGCTTTTTGTCATGGGGTCCCTTGTATTCATAGATTGGAAAACGAAAATGAGCAGTGGGTAGGTTAGGTTCCTTTCGGAAGAAAGCATTCGCGAGGGAATAAGAAAGTAAACATTCCTAGGAATTGGTGTATTTAGCATGGCAGGTATAATGTGTGTATGTAAGTATGTGGATATGTATCTGTATCTGTATCTGTATCTGTATACGATTTTGGTTGACTTAAGCAACACACGTCAGAGAAAAAGTTTGAAAGTTTAGTATAGCTGTGGTTTAGTTTCGGATAGGGAGTCGTACTTTGTTTGAGATTTGAGCTTTCTTGAATAAACACATTTCCTTAGTGAAGAAAAGTTTCATTTCGTCTACTATGCCTAACTCTGAATTCGTTTATATTGGTCGTATGCACCTAGGAAATTGACTTTATCCATAGACATGGTCAATAATACAAGACTATAATACAAAGTAGACCAGTAATCAAGTCGGGGGTAGTAGAAATCGTTTACCAAAGATGGTTATTAAAAAAACCAAGAGATGAATAAGTCTTTTGTAACATTCGTTTACTTTTTCTCTTCAGTCGTATTAGATTGTAATTCTTGGTGAATAGAAGGAAATGTTCTGAGCTTTGCATTGCAATCAGCATACGCTTTACCAAGGCCAAAGCCCAAACCTCCCCAAACAGGCCATGCAGCACCTAAGCATTTAAGCGGTTACTATAGGAAACAGAAAAGGAAAAAATAAAAGATTTCTAGACTTACGACGAAACATGATGGCAGAACTGATAATTCCGATGCCAAGACCTACTGTAGATTGGACAAACATGTTGGAAAGGCATACATCCCACTACAAAAGTTAGCACAACATCCTCCAAAATAAAGGATCCATTCTACAGATGTAGACAAAGTCAACTACTAGAATCCAATCACCTACCTTGTAATTGAGGCTTTGTTCACTGGAAACGGGTTTCGACATTTTAATAGAAAAGAAGAGTCAGAATAGGCCTGGAAAAAGAAAAGATGAAAAACTTTATAGAAACAAGAAAAAATCAGAAAAAACAATGTAATTACACCTAAACTATGAGTGAAAGGGGAGAAGTGGTTTTTTATGGTGGAAGTCTATCCCATGCAATGTATCCACTCTTACATGGAAGTTTGGAAGGTAACGCTCGGTTGTTACTTAAAATAGTACTTTTAAAAATTAGACATCAAAACTCATTACAGCTGTAGATTCTTTATTGGGAGAATGCGTAGAGAAACAAAGTAGAGCGTAAGAAATTGACAACGATTCTTCTATTTTGTTTTTGTGTGAAAACTAGGTAAGAATAATGAAATGGTTTACTGAAATGCTCAAGAAGGGAGCAGGGTACACGTTAAATCTAGTACAGTGTTTTGTTTGAATGTGTGTCTAAATATTTAAATGTATATGAAGCATAAATCAACTGAAATGAAATCGAAATATCTGCAAAACAGCATAAAAGTGATATGAAAGGAACAAAAAAGAAAAACAACAAGGTAGATTTGGGAATTATACGCACACAAGTGAAAACGAATGAGAGCGACTTCAGAAAAGAGATGTAGAATCCCTCAACATCCAGAATAACTCACTGTGTGCAAAAATCAGGAATTTGGAACTTTTTCCAAAAGAAAGATAAAAAAAATAAAATAATGAAAACCAAGGTGGATAACAAAAAAGAGAAAATTAAAATAGAAAATCACAGTATAAAATATTACCAGAATATGACCAACGGGTAGAATCACAGTTCTTCATTCTAGACGTAGGAATATAAATAATAAGATGTATGTATGTCAAATCCGACATAATCATCTCGGGTAAGGATTCTATAAGGAAGACGACAAAAAGGCAATAGGAGGTTGTACGATACAATCGCTTGCATCGATTTCATCGCGAATGAGAGATGAAACATTTAATTCTAGTATATAGGCACCTTCTTTGTATTTTTCTGATGGCTTGTAAGCGAATACATACTTCCAACCAACATTTGCATGGCATCGACAGCAATGTACTCGGCGGACGATGTATTTCCCAGACAACATTTCTTCAGTGACTGATTGCATTTCAATCACATTTTCTATTTTCTTTATGAGAGCTGCACGACCATAACGACCTGTATAGTCTCGACTGATTAGATGACCTTTGAAGGCAAGGTGTGTTTTGCAATGAATGCAGATATAATATTGACTCGTAAGTCGCAGAGGGTAATGACGGCCCATGAAATATGGTAAAGAAAAAGAAAAGAAATGCAAAAAAAAAGTTGAAACAATTAGCTCCAAATAGCAGAAAAAATCAAGGGAAACCTTCGGTGGCAAAGTAACAGATGCAAATTTCCTTAATTCCAAAGGTTTACCTGCGAATTACACGAAACCTATTCAAGCCACACGTAGATTTTCAATACGAAGAGATGAAATGATCAAAGGAAACTACTTTGATCAAAGAAACGATCCTCAATCTCGTTAACCCCAATGTGGAACAAGAATGGTATTCGGAATGAGAGAAAAAGCCCTAAAAAATTTAGCAATTTTCAATGCAGTAAGAGTTCAAAGCAACGTGCTAGTAAACGGTTCGTTTGTAGCTACAAAAGTGAAACCGCAATGGCAGTTTCAAATTGTAAGTAAATTTATATGGCTCAAAATCGTAAGAGAAATCACAAAATATGAAAACTAAAAAGAAAAATCAGTAATGAAAATGTAATTTAATGAAGAATTCAAGGCTTAAAATGAAGAATCACTACACAATGGCTAAAGAAAGCCTTTTGTTAGTGGGATGAGTAGTGGACGTTGGGTTGTATAAAGGAAAATTTCTATACCAGTAGAATCTGACTCTGGTCCGGTACATGTACTTTTACCGTAGCGTTATTTTGGGGTTTTGTTTCGGTGGATAATAAATTCTTATGGAATCGGGCGATACATGACACAAAATTATTTAATCGCACTGTAATGAATGTATGTGTCTGGATAAATCTATTGTTTTGACGTCCTGCTCTAACTAAAAAGAAAAATCTAAACATGAATGTATGACAAATGTTACATAGAAATGTAGAGATTCTCATATTGTACAACCTTTGTGAAATATATATACCTACCCTTCTGTAAAGGTGCAGATTTGTTATTTCTATTTGAAAATTGAAAACGAAAACGAAAACTACTCTTTCCTTTTGTGTATCTTTAAAACTTACTGGTTTAGGTATTCCAAGTTTGTTTTCTTTTTTATTATTAGCAGCATTCTCTGGTTCATGCATACAGGCATATATGAAAGTAAAGGAGAACTGGAAAGATACGAGGTATATACTCTTTTTTTAAAAAAAAAAAGAAACGAGATAAAGAATGTATTTATACTTTACTCTAACATCTCACGCAAATTGCTTATAGGGTCATCTACACAAAATAGCTGATGCATTGGTTCGTGTCTGGTAGTATTGTATGTAAAAGTTACCCGAAAGAATTAGATTTCATTTTTCTTTTTTTTATACAATTTAAACAAATTATGAAAACGAGTTTTGGACATTTCGAGGATACTTTGAAGCATTTCTTCTCATCATTCTAAAGATTGACTTTTTACATTGTTTATTTACATTACATCATGCATGAAATTTCTGAGCACAAACCAAAGGATGTATGTGTAGGAAAAGAGAAGCTTTTCCTTCTTACAATCTACTTATCTTTTCTGAAATTTTTTAAAAAAGGTTTATGTTTTAGTGATTCTCTTCAAGTAGGATAGAACCTCAAAAAGTCAATAGATGAAGCTCTCAACGAGTCCACCGCATGAAAACCGACAAATTTGAATCCATCTTCAAACGGGTAATATTTATATATGAAAAAATCCATAAACAATGTTTCTAATTCTGTCTTAAGCTCATTATATTTCTATAAATTCGCCTCACCCTAAATATCGTATTAAACGGTTAACGCAATATTACGACGTAGTGCCTCCTTGCGACGAAGGTATATGATGCTCATTCAACCTTTCCCCAAAACGAATTTATTCGTGTTTCTTATTTCAGAGTGGTAGGTACCATCTGCATCCTCTTCTTCTTTTGTCTCTCCATTCTTTTCCGAAATCTTGAATTCTCTTGAGTGCCTGTCGCTATGCTCTAGGAGCTTGTACAGTATTTCTCTATTGGAATTGGACAAGTATACTTCAGTTTTCTTTTAACCCTTTCGTTTTTCGAAGAAAATTCTATTTGCAATCGGTCTTGGTTTCCTTTTTATAGGCAAATAATTTTCTGGTTTTCTTGTCATGCATACAGTAAACTAAAAGTGATTGTTTACTAGATTGGTTCGGCTTTAACCCGGTTTCATAAAAAAATTTGATTTTTATACATAAATGATTTATATTCGTTTTGTTTAATACTTATAGAATAGGCTTACTATGGATAACTTATCTGGAAAGCCACCTTCCTCACCTTTAAACTCCCTTTCTCAATCCGCTAATTGTCCTCCTTTTCCTCCGAGCCGGAAATCAAAAACAAAAAATGCTTTTCAATCTGCGTTTCAACGTTCAAAAGGTAAGCGTCCTCCAAGACTTACCGTCACCTCTGATTTTTCCGATGGTTCTCTAATCTCACCCTCCCTTTCATCACCTGGTTACGCCTTAGACTCATCCTCGGAATCAGAGCATCGTCCAGATTTTAGCACATCTAAAAACATCTCAAATCGTGTTTCTAGTGCGTTAAAGTTGTCGATTCCTAAACGCTGGAAGCGCTCCTCAAAACCGAATTCTCCTCAATCCGCTTCTGCCCATTTACCTACAGGCCTTCATAAACAACAGCGTCAACGATCTAGAACATACTCGCCTGAAAGAAAGAGTCTATCCTTAAATCACTCTTCGTCTTTTCCGTCTCAGCCATCATCTAACCATGACACCCCTGCTCCCGTTGCCGATCTACCAAATTCTTCACAACAACGTAGCACTCTAGACGAACTGGCTGTTTCTACTCTCTCTATTCTTCCATTGCAAACTTCGAAAACATCTTTCTTTGTAGGATCACCTTCCCGTTCCTCTACGGAGTCAAATGGTTCTTACATATTCCGCACAAAATCTTCAAATTCATTTTCTTCTAGTTTGAGTATCCCAAGTCAGACGTCCAATCGGTCAGCAAATTTTGATGAACAAAGACCGTCCTCTTTAAAGGAACCCAATAAATCAAGTCTGTCTGATTATTCTTTACCACCAGTTGAATATGGGGAGAATACTGCCGCTTTTTTAGAGAGGCTTCAAGATTGTATTCCTGCACGATTCATGCCTGGGCTTCTTTCACAGTCTAACCTCTCGTTTATGAAAATAGCTCTGCGAAGATATTTGTCTGATCTTCCTTTGAAAGAAATAGCGCTTGACATGGCTCTTAGGAAGTTCCTTGCTCTTTTTGTTCTTCCTCAAGAAACCCAGCAAATCGATAGAGTCTTGAGTTCTTTTTCAGATCAATATTACCACTGTAACCCATCGTTTTATGAGTCCTCCGATGAGTGTTATATTTTAACTTTCTCTTTGATGATTCTTCATACAGATTTTTACAACATAAATAATCGTCAAAAGATGACAAAAAGCGAATTTATTGCGAATACGAATTTACCAAATATTATGCCTGAAATTTTAGAATGCTTTTATGACAATATTACTTATACTCCGTTTGTTCATGTTGAGGAAGATCCTAATTCATTAAATTCTCCTGCTAGTGAAAGAACCAGTTTCTCTCAACGTTTTGGCGACTCTCAGTTTCGCTTTTCCAAGAGAAATCCACTTGCGACCGAAAGCCACTTTGTGGGAATCGAGCAACAGCTAACCGGATTTCGTCTAAATTTACAGTCTATCCTTAATTATGATCAACTTGATGGCATTCCTGTTGCTGGTAGTTCGATATGTCCAAATGCCAGAGAACATTATAAACAGTTCATGAACGCCCCTTATATACAAATTGTCTCCCATCGTTCTCAACCTCAAGCTTTTTCGTTTCATTTTGCTCCTGAAACGGAAAGTGAAAGCACTAATCCGGCTGTCGTAAACATAAAAGTTGTCAAGCTTGGCATAATAATTCAAAATGAAAGGATACGAAAGGATAAGACAGTTTCCGGAAGAGAAGTAGGTGTAGTTTTGACAAGTTCCAAGCTGATGTTTTTTAAAAATACTTCGTGGGTAGAAGGCTTAATTTCGCAGTTGCATGAGTTTCAAAGTTCTACTAAATCTCCTCCTCATTACTTTACTCCTTCTCTAACATCCCTCGATCCTGATTATATAATACCACTTTCAAATTTGGTTGCTTTTCATGAGAACAAGAACGACACTGATGGTAGTTATTCCTTTATCATAAAACAGAAAAACTCCACGACCTACATGTTCTCTACCGAATCAGAGCATGAAATGAACGACTGGATATATAAAGTAAATTTCGTTAGCGCCTTCGCCACTTCCGGAATAGCTCCTAGAGAAAAGCTTTGTTGTGCAGATCAATCGGATACTAGTGTCAAAGCTTCGGTGAGTGTTCTCCCGGAAATTGAAGAAGACAAAGAGGCGATGACGAAAGTTTCTCATGAGACAGGATCTGAAATGTTAGAATGCTCAAGGCTTCGGATTTTTATTGTTCAGAACAGAATCTGTAAGCTAGAAGAACGTCTGCGAGAAGTAGAGTCCAAATTTATTATTGAGAAAGGAAACGTAGATAACCTGTTACGCATGGCGCCAATTCAAAGCCGTACGCGGGTCCGACTTGTTCGCGCCGCGAATAATCTGCGGAAAGTCTTGCGAATGCATATAATTGAGATTTGCAAACTACAATCGAGCATTAAAATTTTAAAGGAGGATCTGGAGCTGGATAATCATTTACAAAGATATCTTCATTCGGTTTTCCCTCCTCCTTCAAGCAAAGAAAGTTCGTCCAGTGTACTGTACCCGTTAGGATATGCCGGTGGTCGGACACTATCAAATGCTTCCAAACGAAGAAATCAGTTAAGACTTGGAAACAATCCAGAGTTGCAAAACTTACGAGCGAAATCGTCTGAATCGGAAGTGCTAAATGTTGATGTTCAAGACAGGGTCGATGATCCAGGTGGTCCCAAAGTCAAGCAAGATATAGTTACGTGCAACGGCCAAAGGTTGAGCGTTGTGGAAGTTCCTGATGATTTTGTTCCTGAAAACCTTGCTCAAGAAAGCGTTCAGTCTGGAAGTTAATATCTTTGAACATTGTGTAAACAACGGACTCATAGTAAAAAAAACGAAGGCCTATAATGATTTTATTTAATAGAAAATTTCAAAAGAAGGTGTAACATAATTCTTTTATTTATTCTACATACTTTATTGAATTATCGTAACTTCCAATGTTAGAACCCCATTTGTAGGAGAATATTGCATGTTCCAATTTCAACACGAAGACCACGATATTTAGTACCTTGGAATATTTGAACGAAGAAATAAAATAATGAATGAACAGGAGGAAAATTATATGAAAGAAGATCATTTAACAAGAGAAAATAGACCAGATCAAGGCGACGACTCCATGGAGATTGAGAAAACTGAAGGATCAACAGCTCATAATGATCAAATTGGAAAACAACATTCGTTAGAAGGAAAAGAGCCGGTTGAAAATAGAAGAGGTAAAAGAATGTTTGGTGCTTTACTCGGAACACTGGGTAAATTTCAAAAGGAAGCTGAACGTGAAAGGCAATCGCAGACGCGCTCAAGGCGCGCTGAGCTAGAAGAAAAACTGGCCAAGCGTCAAGAAGAAGAGAAAAAGGAGTTCGAATTACAGGAAGCAAAAGAAAGAGAACAAAGGGAAAAGGAATTGGCTGAAGAAAAGAAGATTGTTATGGATGATATAGAATTGGATTTGGTATGCTAGACGTTCTATCCTACAATTGAACATGTGTAAGATGCTAACTCTTAATTTAGAAGGATTTAAAACAAACATTAAGGAAGCAAGAATCTACATTTTTGAAGACAGATACCGAACCTCACTTGTATTATAGACCTTATTATTTATTGCCTAGCCAAAAAGCATACTTGGATCAAGTCAAAGAAGAAAAGGATTAGTGCTATTTTAAGGAGAAATTAATTACATGGAACATATTTATTGAATACTTGACGCTTGTACCTTGTGAAATATCGGTAATTACAAGAAGGGAACCAGAACGTACAAAGCGACTGAGGCAAAAATCTACATTGTAGGATTGAAGATAAGAATAATGTCTATTGACGACTTTTGGTTTCGGGTCCAGAATTACAATGTGGAAGAATCTGTTACCAAGACAAATTGAACACCTTGTATACCCGTTAGTCACATATTGTACTAAATGAGTACGCCTTTTCTATATCCATCAAGCCATAGAAAGGATGGATCCAATGTTATAAGTGTTATATCGAGCTTTTTGGTGATGAAGTGATAAAACGGTTATGTATCTGTTAAACGGAAAGACAAAATAGCGAATTGGCTATTGCTTTTGCGGACTTTAGATACGGGATATGAATTAATTTTAAGTATCTTTTAATTAGCAAATGAGAGACTACAGAATTCACTAGCATCCATTTCTCCTTTTTTTTTTTTTTTTTTTGAATTGAAATGCCATCTCGAGCTACTACTAATTTAAAAAAAAAAATTTTACATATTCAAGAATAATTTAAAATTATAATTATTATTTTTTATATTGTCCCAGTAAATTAAATCGAGTGTTCTCCTTTGTCTGAAATATGATTTCTGAGCTAGCACTGAACTTGACCTTTCCCCAAAAGTACAACCACTACCAAGTAAGTAAAAGGAGATTCAATTTTCCAAAAAGAAGCTTTTGAATTGTATTTTAACACAAAATAGCTATCTTTTATAATAAATAATTAAAAATTTTATTAAATTGCAGTTGGTTTATTTAAATATGGTTCGCGTTCCTTTGGCAACGGGAAAAATCTCTAAAGTTCTTTTAAACAGCCAGTTTCCTTGTGGTTTACGTACAGTTACCACAGCTGCAACTGCATCTAATGTTGATCCCTCTATCGTCCCTGAAGAGCGGGACAAGCCTTTCCCTGTCCAACTCAAGGATGGTGTCTTTGAAGGCTACAAGATTGACATTCCTTCTATGAACATGGAGGTTACCAGAAACGAATTAATGGATTTGTATGAAACTATGGTTACTATCCGTCGTCTTGAGCTTGCTTGCGATGGTCTCTACAAAGCAAAGAAGATTCGTGGTTTCTGCCATCTTAGTGTCGGCCAAGAGGCTGTAGCCGGTGGTATGGAGAGTGCTATTACTCCTGAAGATAGCATTATCACTTCTTACAGATGTCACGGATTTGCCTATACTCGTGGATTGGCTCCCCGTGCCATTATTGGTGAATTGATGGGACGTGTATGCGGTGCTTCCAAGGGTAAGGGTGGTTCTATGCACATCTTTGCTCCCAACTTCTATGGTGGTAATGGTATTGTTGGTGCTCAAGTCCCTTTGGGTGCTGGTATCGGATTTGCTCAAAAGTACTTGAACAAGCCCAACGTCACATTTGCCCTTTATGGTGACGGTGCTGCAAACCAAGGTCAAGCTTTCGAAGCTTTCAACATGGCCAAGCTTTGGGGTCTTCCTGTTGTGTTTACTTGTGAAAACAACAAGTATGGTATGGGTACTAGTGCTGAACGCTCTTCTGCCATGACTGAATATTATAAGCGCGGTCAATACATTCCTGGTCTCCGTGTTAACGGAATGGATGCTTTAGCTGTTAAGCAAGCTTGCAAGTTCGCCAAGGACTACACTGTTCAAAACAACCAACCTTTGATGATGGAATTTGTCACTTATCGTTATGGTGGTCACTCCATGTCTGACCCCGGTACTACCTACCGTACCCGTGACGAAGTTCAACAAATGCGTGCTGCCAAGGATCCTATTGAGGGTCTTAAGCGTCAACTCATGGAATGGGGTGTTGCCAATGCTAATGAATTGAAGAACATTGAAAAGAAGATTCGTTCTTTCATTGATGCTGAGGTTAAGATTGCTGAGGAAAGCCCCTTCCCTGAACCTACCCATGAGAATTTGTATTCTGACATCTTTGTTAAGGGAACTGAGGACAAGAATGCTCGTGGCCGTAACACTTTGGAGTGGAAGAATTAGGAAAATCTTATGCTTATGAAAGCCTTATAGAAGCAAATTTAATCTTTGTGAATTACATTAACCTGGCCTCTCGACATTTGGAAATCGTACAGTAGCCCGGTTTAATACGGGTTTTCTACTCATTGCGAAAACAAAAGAGGGCTTATATGTAATGGTATCAAACGATTTACGGATAAGTTTGGCAGAATTGACATTGGTTTACTGTTCAAATGGATAGCCTCGTTCTTGCTATATGAAAAGAAGGTATAATTTCTAGGATAGTACGATAATTTTAGCTTTTATGATATAATAATTTCATAGAGTAAGTGAACTATACTGAACTGAAACGGTAGCTAAATTTCTTAATTGTATTACTGTATTTTTCATGGCAAAATGGGTGGTAACGCTGTCATTGCATATTCATAAGCCTAGTCATAACGGAATTGAATGATAGATTTTCCATGCTGTTCAATAGCATCCAAAAATGTGTCGTAGAAAGACTTTCCATCGGCGGATTCGGGGATGTCGATGAGCTTTGTGTTTGCGGAGCGCAAAACACCTTCCCTGATGAGCTCTTGGATTTCAAGGACAAGTGCTTCATATTCCTTTGGATTTTCGGATTTCCATTTGGTTACCCAGAAACCGTGGAAATGAAGATTCTTGAAGATGAGCAAGGAAACGGGAACAGCAAGAGGCTGACGAGACATACCTCCGTAGGTTGCCATAGTAGCTCCTTCATTCATGTACTTTGCCATTTCTGTAGCGACTCGACCGCTTACGCAATCGATACCAAGCTTGACTTTAGCGCCTTGAGTCCACTTTGGAACGTTTTCCTTCATCCAAGCACGATTCATGAGTTCTTCGTCGGTGATTACGACATTAGCGCCCATGGAGTACAGCTGTTGTTTGAGCTGGTCGACGTCGGGACGATTGCGGATGACGTTGATGCTGTTAAGACCAAAGTGCTTTGCAAGTTGGATGGAAGCAAGACCTACCATACTGTTGGCACCGTCCTGGATGAACCAATCGCCCTTTTCCATGGGAACGATTTTCTTGAGGAGGCAGTAAGCAGTACAAGGATTGACGGTAAGTGTAGCGGCTTCAACGATGCTAGGGAAAGCAGTTTTATCCAAAGCGATGAGTTGATTAGGAGCCAGGTTGTTACGAGTTCTCCAGGTGCCCAAGTTTGTCGAAGCCATAACGGCCCATTGTCCAGGAGAATAGAGCTTTTCCAAGTTTTTACCGACGCCGGTAATTTCGAGAAGACCTTCGTTGCCGGCCACGGCTGAGGGTTTGGAAGGAGAGACGTCGTGGGTGAAAGGAGGTCGAGAAGGATATATACCTTGAATTTGGTTGATATCGGATGGATTGATTGGGGAGGCTAAATAGCGAACAGAGAGTTCATTGTCAGAGTGTTGGGGAACGGGATAACTAGCAGTACGGAGGACATCGCGAGGGTTTCCGAATTCAGAGAAAACCATGGCCTTGGCCAAAGTTTTGGAAGAGTTGCTTGTCATACTAGAAAATTGGCGAAATGCTTTGGCTGTTTGCATTCTAAAAAGCTGCGAGGGAAGGAGGACCAACTTTATAAACGATATGAGAAAATAAACCGTCACTACCGAAGATTGTTTTGGAAAATGCGCTTATGTAAGATTTTGTTAAATTCCTAAATACTGACCAATCCAACGAGTTGAACACAGCTGAGATTACAAAAAGAGGAATCTGTTTGTACAGAGACAGAGAGAGAGTGTGTGTGTGTGTGTGAGTTTGTATGAGTACAGAGAGTACAGAGGAGAGCGAGAGAAGAGAGTATGTAAGAGTGAAAAGAGATGAGAATGGAAAACAAAACTTGGATTCGACAAGAATCAAGGATAAAAAAAAGAGAAAATAATGAAATTTAAAAAATGAAAAATGAAAAATAAGTACAAACACAGGTACGGCTACAAGTACAATGAAAAGAAAAAATCTGGATGATGGACTTGGTTATGAGAGACGAACGATGTCTTTATGACGATAACGACGACGGAAGTGATCTTTTCGTATTCGTTTGTGTAATATAATACAATGTCTTTTACAATATAGGTTCTTGAAACCAAAGGATGTTTCTTCTGCCTTAGAGACATCCCACATGGGACTTGAGTGGGATGAATGGACCACCACTTGGAGCAGTGTGGGGTGGTTTCTTATGGAAAGACATTTTCTATCAAGGGATCGCTGAAGGTCGTTGATGGATGATAGTGGAGTAGGATATTTGTGCGTTGAAAAAAAAACAACGCAATGTAACGTAAAAAGAATGTGAAAGAGCAACAAAAATAAAAAATAAAATAAAAAAACTTTTAGAGATACAAGTAAACTATTATTTTTTCGTTTTTTTTCTTGTTTATTAAATTTCTTTTTTTTTTCATTGAAAACGACTGGAATTTCGAGGAAACCGGTTTGTTTATTTTTTTTGAAGATGTTTTTTTGGCGACGCGAATCTAGAACCAATAACAAGCCATTTCCGGTCCCACGTCTCCTGGAAGTGACGGTAGTCGTAAACCAGCTGTCCAATCAAAGATACCGGAAGAAAAGGAAGGATCGCAAATCACGCTACTCGGAGATGGGAGGCTAAAAAAGCGAGCCAATCGTATCCAAGTAGTGTAGATCCGGAAAAAAAGGATCGACAAGGTAAACAAAGCCGAGTCGGCGATTCGTTTAGCAAGATTGGATCAACAAGCATCTATAAGAAACATTGGATTTCATGATGGAAATAGGGAATTCAAGAACAAAAAAATTTACATAAAGAAAAAGAAATCACAAGATCTTTTTGTAGAATTGTCTATTTGTCGTTTGTTTCGAGTTCTTTTCAATGATATGGAGCTTTTTTCTTGTTTTCCTTTTTTATCTGATCACAGATTGTCTTCGCTCGGATGCGGTCATGTTCACACCACAGGGAAACGAGTTGTTGCGAAAGACAGGGAGAGGCGGGGCGGTTACGCCATGATGGTAGAAAAAGGAGAAATGTAAAAGTGACCGACCCTTCCCTTCGATCATCAAGAAATAATCCGAAAAAAAAATGTTCCGAGGGTTTCTATGGGCATGGGTATATAAAGGGCCTGACCCCGGGCGATAGTATTCCACCATCAACCATACATTTTTTTTTGGTCGTAAAGAATAGAAAAAATGTCTTCTGAAGCTGCTCAAAACGTCCTCGTCCTCGTCCGTCACGGTGAATCCGAATGGAACAAGTTGAACTTGTTCACTGGCTGGAAGGACCCTGCCTTGTCTGAAACTGGTCAAAAGGAAGCCAAGCTCGGTGGTGAACGCTTGAAGAGCCGTGGCTTCAAGTTTGACGTTGCTTTCACTTCTTCTCTTCAACGTGCTCAAAAGACCTGTGAAATTGTCCTCAACGAAGTTGGCCAACCCAACTTGGAAACCATCAAGGACGAGAAGCTCAACGAGCGTTACTACGGTGACCTCCAAGGTTTGAACAAGGACGAAGCCCGTCAAAAGTGGGGTGATGAGCAAGTTCTCATCTGGCGCCGTTCTTACGACGTCGCTCCCCCTAACGGTGAATCTTTGAAGAACACCGCTGAGCGTGTCTTGCCTTACTACAAGTCTACTGTCTTGCCCCACGTTACCAAGGGTGAGAAGGTCTTCATTGCCGCTCACGGTAACTCTCTCCGTGCCTTGATTATGGACTTGGAAGGTCTCTCTGGTGACGAGATCGTCAAGCGCGAACTCGCTACTGGTGTCCCCATTGTCTACCGCTTGGACAAGGATGGCAAGTACATCTCCAAGGAGTTGATTGACAACTAAATGCCGTCATGTTTTTTTTGTTGATAGTAAATTGAATGTAATAATTTGTGAATGATTGATTATCCATGATGTTTTTGTGAATTCTATATAGAATTGGTAATAATTGTTGTTTCTTTGTTGTCTTTTGTAGAATATCAAGAATACAAACGAGGTTTTCATACTTGTTAAGAGAATGGAAAGGTAACGATGTTGTTCTTTTGTCGGATGACGTTTGTGCAAGTTTTTTTTTTTTTTTTATTATGTAGGAATGTAGAGAGAGTAGAGTGTAGCGAATAGTTTCTATTGTTTTTTACTTGCTTTTTTTTTTTGTTTGTTTTTCTTTTTTGCTGCGCAAGTTTTCTTTTTGTTTTACTCGTATTGCTAGTTTTGACGAAAACGAAAAAATGGAATTTGCTTGATGGAGCAAGGATCCTTCTTTTCCTTAATAAACAGCAGCAAAAGGTTTACTTTACTTTACTTTACTTTACTTCAGTTGACGTTTGGAAATTCAAGCGAACGTTTCTTGTCGCTCAATTTTTCTCTTTCTTTTTCGACGCTGCTACCTCTGCGACAAAGAAAGAAAAATCGCGCGAAAAAAAAACAGAGACAAATTGAGCGACGAAAAACAAAAACAAACCGTTTGCTGCTAGACTCTTGCGAGTCCAGCAGTTCAGCTCCAACTCAACTCAACTCCTTCACTGGATTTCCATTCTTACCATCGTCTCCTGATTACAAAAAAAGTTCCTTTCAATTCCTTCAGTTTCGGTTGTCTCCCCATAAGTAACTAATTTGACGTCATCTTTGCGTTGGATTGCGTTCACCAAAACATATATATAGCAACATTTCGCTTCTCAACTTTTACCACCACAGTAATACCTACGGATCGAAAGAGAATCGTAGAAATATCTAATTTAAATCTTTTTGTTCATATAGAAAATGTCTGTTGAAGAATACACCAAGAACGCCAAGGAGGCTGTTTTCACTTTGCAAAACGGCGACAAGATTCCCGCTCTCGGTTTGGGTACTTGGCAATCTGAGCCCAACCAAACCAGGGAAGCCGTCAAGACTGCCTTGCAATACGGCTACCGTCACATCGATGCCGCTCACATTTACGGAAACGAGAATGAAGTCGGTGATGGTATTAAGGAAAGTGGTGTCCCCCGTAAGGACATCTGGGTTACTTCCAAGTTATGGTGCAATGCCCACACCCCCGAATCCATTCCCAAGGCTTTGGACAACAGCTTGAAGGAATTGAAACTTGATTACCTTGATGCTTATCTTATCCACTGGCCTCTTGCTTTCAAGACCGGTGCTGAAAAGTTCCCCAAGGACGGTGACAACATTATTTTCGAAAATGTCACTATCGAAGAAACTTGGAAGGGTATGGAGCAATTGTTGGAAACCGGTAAGGTGAGACACATTGGTATCTCCAACTTCAACGAAGCCAACTTGGAACGCGTTTTGAAGGTTGCCAAGGTCAAGCCTTCCATCCACCAAATGGAACTTCACCCCTTCTTACCTCAAACCGACTTTGTCGAAAAGCACAAGAAGCTCGGTATCCACGTTACTGCTTACTCTCCCTTTGGTAACCAAAACACCATCTACGGAACTGACATTCCCAAGCTCATTGACCACACGAACATCAAGGAAGTCGCTGCTTCCAAGGCCACCGGTACCAGCGGTGCTAACGTTGTTGTCTCATGGGCCATTGAGCGTGGTACCTCTGTCATTCCCAAGTCTGTCAACGTAAACCGTATCAAGAACAACTTCCAATTCATTCCTCTTACCTCCAAGGAGATGGATGAAATCAACTCTATTGATATCCGTCAACGTTTCAACAAGAGTTTCCCTGGTACCAAGGTCTTTACCGGTTTGGAAGATGGCAACAAGTAAAGTAATTTGATGACACATTTTTTATGAAATTAGTCGCAATGAAATGATATGAATTCTTTCTCCTTTGTTAAATAATTTTTCTTGTTTTTCAAGTGTATGTAGTGAACTGAGTATAGTATTGTATATTATGTGTTAGGTTTTCTTTTCTTTTTTTTTGTTGGTTTAAACTGAGGAGAGATCTTACATTAGTTGTGTCGCATCAAAGGTAACTTGGGGATTCAATCCACAAATATAGCTGAGTACTCTGATGTTTATTTTTAAATTTACTTTGTTTGTTCTATTCGTCGCTTGTCTGTCGCTTGTCTGACAGAGGTGATGAAAAATATTAAAAGTCCAGAGTACCGGGCTATATGTTTTCTAGCTAGGAAATTCTTTTATTTATATACATATACATTTTTACCTACACATTGATATACCCAACAAAAAGCGAAAGCAAAAAATTCACTACTACCTTTCCAATTAGCCAAAAACAACCCCGAACAAGAAAAGGAGAAAAAAAAAATAAGAAGAAACCCATCCTGACACAGTTTTCCATTTACAACTTTTCGTTCCAAAGTCTGGGTTTCTTTTCTTCTCCGTTAATTCGCTTCACCAACAATAACAAATCTTCCAAGTCATTGACAATTTCCTCAATCACTTGGCACTCAGCATAATAATACAACACCCCCTCATTGCCATGCAGCCATAAAGCCGCCGACAACGCAGTTGGGCTGGATTCTTCGGAAACATATGTTTCATCTGGATTATCACTATTGTAGCCACTTTTGATTTGAATGTCTTTCATAATAGCTTGTCGCAAATTCCAATGAGCGTTTCGCGAAGACGGCAAGAAATAGGGTACCGGCGACTTTACCATGATACTGTGAGATAAAATGTACATTGTTAACGAAATCGAAGCAATCAAACCTTTTCGATACCGAATCACATTTTCTACAACCTCTTGATAAAGATAAGGCCCAAATCGTGCTCTCACCTTGTTCAAAATCACCAAACGTCCAGTCATAACACCAAGTTTGTCAATTAACTGTCCAAAGAGTTTGCTAGGGAAAGGTCCTTTTAGTCGAAACTCCATATTGGTAAGCAATAAGAGATCATTTGCTTTTGACAAATGAAACACTATTTGATTTTCCATCTCATCGCACAAACTTGTACTCGCATGATGAGTCGAACTCAGCATATATTCCGACATTGTATTGTATAGCTTTAAACTTAATTTACAAGCTTTTCCAACTTCTTTGATTAGAACTCGCCGAGCAAGATATGGGAAAACCACGATATTCACCACAATAGCCATGCCAATACCAACAATCACATCCAGAAACCGAAATACAGCCAAATGAAATGCAGAGTTTTTGTTTCCCAAATAAGCCCCATATAAAATCGGCGGAAACGTAATGTTAAAAACCGTCGCAACACCAGAATATTTCGTGCAAAACATGATATAACAAGACAGCCAAGACACCAAAAACGTAAGGGAAGCGATAACATAACTCCAACCATGACTAATTTCCCATGCGACGTAAGCATAAACAGCACCAGACAAAGTTCCCAATGCTCGAAAGAATCCTACACGCAAAGTGGCAGAAACAGTAACTTCCAACACGAACAACGTGGAGATCAGTGCCCATTGTCCATCCCACTTTCCGTAATCATGAGCCGTAGATTTTTGAAAGGCTACTATACTCAGTAAGCTAATTCCAGCAGCCATTTTCAGACCATATTTCACGTCTTTTGACTGTATAAGCCAGTGGCTCACTTTCCATAATAGAGCACGAAACCCTTGCAATCTTTTTTTTATCCTTCCTCTATAATTCAAACTTTCCGTTTCTTCACTAGTATCCTCCCAATTATGCTCTTCACCACGAGCTACTAATTCTTCAACAGGATCCCCGCTATCGGGTGCATCTTGAGAGGCAAAAGGAGTAGAAAAAACATGAAGCTCATCATGGTTTCTTCCTCTTTCTTTAAGCATGCTAAACGTATGGAAATAAAACTTCCGTCGTTTTGTGCGATATCTTTTCAGATACAGTAATTGAATTAATAGATTCCTCGTCTCTTTTGCAACATCGAAAAGGTTAAAAATGTAATAAGAAATGGTAAATACATCCTCATCAGCAGCGAATCTGTACAGACCAGTAAAAGTTCGATTATTTCGACTAAATTCAAATGCCATTTTAATAGCATTTCTAATAGTCTCATTTTCTTTCATGTTCTCTTCACTTAACGACGATATATTTTCCAATATCTGTTCGTCTGAAACCTCCGCCGATGCTGAGATTAACCATAGCAGAACGCTACGGGATATTTGCAAAGAAGCCATGACACGTTTAGAGATATCGCTTACATTCTGTGAAAAATAATCGAGGTACGTTTTGAAAATATCTTTGCTTGATTGCGGTCTAAGGTTCGAATGAAGAGTAGGATTGCCTCGTAATCGAAAATGCGGCGTAAACAAGTCGGAGTCTAGTCCGTCAAAAGCATCCTTCAAAGAATAGGAGCTTGACTCATAAACTTTTTTTTCAGTATGGTTTTGATAACGACTAAAGTTGAATGCCCTGTACAGAGATATACAAGCAGCAACATTCGCAGACATGGTAAGAGATGTCCGCTGTAGTACGCCTTCTAAATCTTTAAGGACGCCAATAGGGATAAAAGAAAAATTCAATTCAAATTGAGAATTTCGAAGATCTGTGCTAAACTTATTGAGACGGTCTCGAAGAACAGTACGGTAAACAGTAAGGCGAAACTCTTCCGACGAGGAGTACGAAATGGAGGATGTATCGCCTGAAGGAAAAAATCCCTGAAGACATCCATCCAAGCAATTCATCAATTCATCTATATATGAAAGCGCTGAATTTCCTACTAAATCCGATGCCATTCTAGTTGGGGGGATAAATAATGAAACCAAAAACACCACTCCTGCTGCTATCAAAGAAGGGTAAACAAGACTTGTATAGAAGGAAGAAGGAACACTCTTTCCGTGAGGGTCAATGGTCATCAGAAAACAATCGATGAAAATCCATATGATACACATACTTCGAAACCCATATCGACTACGGATATAACCTGATATGAAAGACCCTATGGTAAGAAAAATCGCCAAAACGGCTGCACCTGAATACCCATTACGGTTTGCAACGACTGCCAAAAACTTGGAACCAACAGCCCAACCTAAACCAATAACAGTCCCTAATAAAGACTCATATATAACTTCTATTTGACCACCCACAGTGGCTTGAATAGGATAAAACAAAGTCTGTATCGTAATTATGAGAAACGGGTAACTACCAATTTTCCTGCTCAAAGGCCGAATAAGGACCAAACTTTGGCAAATAAACAGAGCAGCCACCGGCTTCAATAAAAGATAAATTGTTCCGGCAATTGATTTCCATCGTTTCGAACTAGAGAACTGATTAGTGCGCAAGTTTGAGCTTACTGCACTCAATATTCCCATGGATTCCCGCGGCGGTCCAAAAAATGAAGTGGACGATTCAGAAATTTGATGAAAGTTTTTAGTCCTTCAATTGCTAATGCAATTTGTAAAATAGTAGATAATGTAGCCGAAAAGGAAACTGAGAAAGCGGGCCTCTTACAGCTCAGAGCATGCTTATTATACCTAAAACGATGTCAGTACATAAGGCAACAAATAAACACCAATTTTTTCTTAATAAAAAGCGTTAGAAGTTGGATTTTACCTCTGCAATGAAGAATACTAACAAGTTGTTTTTCAAACAAGATCCTTCTTGAGTAGTGGCTATGTGTTTGTATGATATCGTCGTATTCTATTGTAAACAAAACACTTTGAAGTGGCATTGAGCTTTTAAATTAGTGCAAAATAATTTCGATTTGTCTAGGTATAATATTATGATTGAATAAGATAGCTCAGAAAAGAATGAATGCACAAAGGATAGTATTTGATGCATCTAATAAAAAGTTTCGCTTTGTTTATAATACTAGTGACAACCAAAGGCAACAAGCAGACATCCATCTTCACAACAAACGACAAAGCATGGTCAATGAGAAAACCGATAAAAAGACTGTGAAAGCAGATGAATTTAATGATGAAGTGAAACGTTCTAGAAATGATTCCAACAATGGTTCGGTATTTAACGATGATTCTTACAAAAATGGAAATCATTCATTCTTTGATCCCAACAATGTACTAGAAATGGCTGCTCAAGACTCTTATGATGAATTTTCTGATGATGTAGACGACGACTTTGATAATATATCAGAAGTATCGGCAGGTGAGGATTCCAAGGCTGCTGATGATGAAACACTAGATGAACCTACAGGGCGAGACAACAAAGAAGGTGTTAAAGCAGAGGTAGATACGAAAGAATTCAATGGATTGAAAGACAAGAGTGCTTCCAAGTCGGAAGACGATGAAGCTATAACTACAGAAGAGCATTTGGATCAACCAATATTAGAAAACAACTCAAAGTTGAAACATACAGAAGATCAAACACCTGAAGAAAATGAAAAACAAAATATCGTGGAAGATGATGCATCCAAAACCTATCACGATTTGCCCATTGCTACAGAAAAGCCGGAGGTCTTGGATGAAAAGAAACCAGACGAACCTGAAGCAAAACCATCACTTGATAGTATAAAAGATAATGAGACTAAAATTAAAGAAGAAAACCCCCCTATGGAAGAGAAATTTGATGATTTAGAGAAAAGATCAGTGACTTCAGTGTCTTCTTCTGAATCCGATACCTATGCATTTTCTTATGATCCTCAAAATGCTAATTCCCGAAACAATGAAATCAATTCCGAGAACGCTTTATTAGAAAAGGATACTTCTAAACATATGGAGGATTCTTTAAGAAATGTATCAACCGGGTCTCAAACCCCTTTCAAAGAAGAGATAGGATTAAACGGAAATATCCCTAAGGAAACGCAACAAGTAGGGAGTACTGAAGGTACTGAGACAGAGGAGAAGATGAAGGACTTGTCCATCACTTCAAAGGAACCGAACACACCGGCATTAGAGTCTTTGGAAACAGAAGATTATTTGCCTCAAGCTACATCTTCTACCCTCTTTGTAAATTCAGCTTCGCGGATAGAGCCTTCGGAAAAAATTGCTGAAAATCACGAATCCATGAGTTTTCCTGCAAGCGCAAATGTCAACATAAGCAGTCCGCAAGCGACGAAGGATGCTTTCAAGGATAATACTGAAGATGAATTACCTAGCTTTGTACTTGATCCTGCTTCAGATACTGCAAACTTGAACGGTGATATATCAAGGCAGGAATTTGTTACTAGAACGAGGTCTCATCAAGGTACAAGAAATGAAGACTCTAAAAGCAATGGCGATGTTTTGGGGCCAAATGCCGAGCTGTCTCATGGTAGACATGATTCGTTTTATACAAGGGCAACTTCGCCGGTTTCTTCCGCGATCTCTTGGTTCAATTCTAAACGGAGTGATTTGAGTCCGGAAAATCCTGAAGCAACCACATTTTATTTGGAAGAAATTCTTGAAAAGAATGCGTCTTCTATTGATGAAAACAGAAAAAAGAAGATCATCAGCTTCTTGGAAAGTGAACGTAACATGATTCCCTCGGATATACACAATCTTTTACTTGAATTTATTGAGAACCCACTAGAAGTGTTAAGGGAAAAATCAGAAAAGATCCAGTGTCTGATTTTCAGCCATGAAGTTCAGGCAGCACATACAGTGTTGTGGAAGTCAATTTCCGCTTGGTGCTCTTTTGATTGTGAGCAAGAGTATTTTGATTTACAACAAAAAAGTTGTGAGTCCGATAAAGCTATATGCAAAGACTTGGATAGAACATTCCCTCCTGAAACCTTAGAGCGGTTTTTTTCAAACCGTGGCCAGAAATCACCCGATACGGTCGCCGATTCCATTGCGAATCTGCACAAAGTATTAAGATCGCTTGCTAATGCTGTCCCTGAAGTTGGTTATACGCAAGGAATGTCCTGGATTGCTGGCTCTCTTTTAATGTATTTACCATCTCCCCAAGCTTTCTCTATGCTAGTTCTTCTTTTCAAAGAATATCATTTACAAAGCATTTTCTGTCCAGAATTGAAAGGTCTGGGTCGCATCATGCATCAATTTACTCGACTAGTAGAAGATTTTATGCCGGCCTTGGCTGTTCACTTAAAGAAAAACGAGATTGAGACTTGTTCTTATGCTTCTGAATGGTTTCTGACTTTGTTTGCTTATAAGTTTCCTTTGGACGTTGTCGCTAAAATATATGATATATTACTTTTCTATGGTTCCACCATTTTATTGAACATTGGCCTTGGATTGTTAAAGAATAGTGAAAAAAGCCTATTGCAATTAAACAATGATGATCTTATAACATATCTGAAGGAAAATATATTTTCTTCTTTTATGCTGGAGGATGGAACTGAACAATACGATACTAACAAGGTATTACGGTTTGCTTTTACTTTCCAAACCTCGAAGTCAGCTATAGACACATATGGTGACGAATATGATGCGTTGCTGAAAACACAGAAAGAAGTTGATGTGCAATTGGAAAGTACAAAAAGCACAAACAAATCATTGAACGATCACTTTTCGACCTTAAATGAAACTATGTCAAAATTACATGCTGAGCACGAGAGTATGAATAGCATGCTACTGCGAGAGAAAATGATTCTCAAACGACAAGCAGAAGAGCAAAGTGAGATGGAGTCGCGGATTGCCTCGTTACATGGTGAGCTTTCAAAAATAAAGTCTGATGTGGAAGGGTCATTCCAAGGTGAGATGGAAGCCATAATTGCTGAAAACCTAAAAATTATGTCAGAAGGTCAAGTTTTAGAGGATGAACTCTTTAAAAAAGAGAAAAAGCTTGCTGAAACAAAGGTCAATCTGGCTACAATGGATGGAGAACATATGATGGCTTTGCAAAGATGGAGTCAATTGATGAGTCGAATCAATAAAGCATAATGGACACATTTTGTGATTTATCTGCAGTTATAATGCATGTCATAACAGTAAAATATCTGCATTAAACCGACGCCTAAGATGATAAAGCAAAGCAACTTGGCGTTGTTCATTCCATTATCCTAATACGACTAACACAACTTGTTTGTTTTTATTGAACGTGTTTGAAGAGATTAATTAGCTCCTAATTTTTGCGATCTTTTTTCAGATTATCTTACTAGGTAAGCATCGATGCTCGCTGATGATTGTAACTTTAAATTCCATAATTTATTCATTAATCAATTCCCTGTTTTATTTTTAGCATCTTAATACCTACTCTCCAGCATTTGAAGGATCATTGAGATTTCAATTTCTAAAAGTAAATCTCCCCCAAACGGTATAGTAGGCCATTATTGTATTTTAAAACCAAAATTAGATTATTATGCATTTTTATTTTACTTCTTCCAACTTACTACTCCAAATCCCAAGTCGTCTTACAAAGGATAAACCAAATATCACAAAAGATGACTAGTTTACGGAGAATCCACTTAAGCATCAGAAAGAAATTTTAAGGACACAATCATTATATTAAAGTCAAAAAAATTTACATATAAAAAAGAAAACATTAAAAAAGAAAATACAAATCAAAAAAAGTGTAATTAAGTACCTCCTTTACACACAAAACATTCAAACTGGTTAAGGTAGACAGTCAGAGAAAACCAAATGTAAAAGAGCTCGTGGAGGTACCTTGGGGTAGAAAATCATTATTTTTGTTTTAAAACCGAAAACCGTGAATTTAAACAGTCAGTTTTGATAAAACTGGAAATTTTGTGTTGTTACTCTTCAAGAGATCAATTAAGTCATAAATAAATTTAAACTGGGTGAAGCTTTGAACCATTTTCATGCGCTGAGTTCTTATGTGATCGATTTGCTGATATACTATGTCCTTCGATTCATCCGTACTGAAGGAAAAGTTTTCAAAACTCTCATCAGAATGTCGCAAAAGACTATCTAACGCAATAAACGTTCCAGTACGACCCACTCCAGCAGAACAATGTACAACCAAAGGCCCTGTTCGATCATATGAATTGACAAATTTTAGAAAATTAATCATCAGAGATACTTTTTCGGGGGAATTACAGTCGGACCAATTTTCATACTGAAAATGGTTTACAGTTTTCGAGGTAGCCGAACCTTCCCTTTGAACATCAAGCTTTCTTAATATACAGCCACTGTCATTGATTCTTTTTTTCTCTAAAAGCGTCACTGTGTATGAACCATACGTTTGCTTAGAATGGACTCCTTCCTGGGGCCAGTAAGGAACAGACATTTCACGACCGGCTTCATAGAACGAGCCCAGCATAACAATAGATCCGACATCTCCAAAATGATCCCAAGACATTTGCCAAAAGTCTCCTAAAGACAGCTTTAGAGAACCTTGGCAAGCAATATAATTTGCAGTACTTGTATTCACGTAGGAAGCGTTGATATAATCGTTCCCTTGATCATAACCTTTTTGATTTAAGTGAACACGATTTAAATTATACGGTACAATATCCGAATACCTATTCTTTCTATAGGTAAAGTTCGATAGAGAATCGACAGTGCACCATTTAGAGTCCTTGTCCGCACAACAAGCCAAACGTTGTTGTTCACGGAACTCCAAACTGGAGAACTTTCGGTACAAAATGGAAACGTTGGGATTTGAGAATGCATCCGGGATGCTGTGAAGGGAGGGTGTTTGAAGAGGAGCATTTATGGGAGTTTTCTCGGGAATGGGACAAAAGAATTTGTTTAGGGAAAGCATATTTGCTCTTTCTATGGGTCGGGGTATACTAGAGAAATAATCACCGCCATCGCTTGACAAAGAAATAGGAGCGGTTTGGGGAACTGAAAAGCTT
Organism: Schizosaccharomyces lindneri; assembly: GCA_029532395.1. Classification (NCBI taxonomy): domain Eukaryota; kingdom Fungi; phylum Ascomycota; class Schizosaccharomycetes; order Schizosaccharomycetales; family Schizosaccharomycetaceae; genus Schizosaccharomyces; species Schizosaccharomyces lindneri. The sequence continues at coordinate 134,861 of JARFMH010000009.1, read as the reverse complement.
AATTTAGATTTAATTCCACTGTTGACACCCACTTTATTTTTAACGGGAGCTCTGTCAACCAAATCAGGAAAAGCATTGGCAAGACGGTTGTAATCCAAATCCAAAATGCCAAACGTACCCAAAAAACCATCTTTTTTTAGTTTTTCGCCAATAATCTCGGCAATTGCGATATGACTTGAAATCCAAGCAGGAAGACAAACAAAGATACAAGACAGTTCTTTCCAATCTTCACTGTGATCGCATGATTCGTCTGCGTAGAAAAGAGTGCTGATAACTCTAGAAGCAGAAAAAGCAGGACGCTTTATGAGGGTGGCAGGAAGAGTAAGACTACAGGAACCTTTAAATCGGTTATTTGAAAAATCCGAAAGAGGGCGTAAATCTATCAATAAAGCGTTGTTTTGTTTAACCGAGTTCCTATAGTAATCAGGCAGCTTGCAGGAACGTATTATATATTTGCTTGTAGTCTGGTGACTCTTGGGTAAGATGGCCGTGCAAGAACCTGAAGGAGTTGTCGGAGAAAGTGTAGTTGTTTCGAAACTTTGAATAGAAGACATTTTTCTAATTCTAGTAAGAATGAAACGCGAAAGGTGAATAAAAAGATAACAGAAAAAGGGGTAATTGTAATATTAACTTAAGAAAAGAGGAAAGAATCTTTTCAGATATCTTTCAAGGCCTTAATTAAGGGAGGTATGTATATATATACAAAGACAAATGTTTTTATCCTTGGGATATATAGTCTCTGTAGAATTATATAAAACAAAGAATGATTTGGGGTTGAAAAGCTACACAAACTGTGGACTTTGTGTACTCAAACGGGAAGTAACGAAAATGAATAGACCGGAAAAAGGAAAGAGAAGATTAAAAGCACAACAAGTCAAAGAGGATAATATGAGTAAGGACGGATATCAGTAAAAAATGAAAGATAACAAGGTAAAAACAGACTAAGAAAACAAAAATGGTCTAGTTTCTCAAAAAAAAAAGTTATATATAATCAACGGATAAAAGACACACAGAGAGCATCCAATGGAAACGGACTGAATGCACAACAGTAGAAAAGAGAGGATAGGATGAGGGAAGATCTAAGAATTGTAAAAGACCGATAGTAAGAAAAATGAAAAAATCAAATAAGTATCGTTCTTTCGCAAGCAATATACGGAGAATATGGATACAAATTGGAGAACGAAAACTAGAAAAAAATGTATTTCAGTTCAGATCCAAGTCGAATGTTAGCTCAAATCAAGAATCGAAGCAAATCGAATTAAAAATATATGGAATAAAACAAGTATGCGTTTTAGCAATTACTCATTGTATCCTGAAATACAGAGGCAAAGATTTAATCAAATCTTTGAATGAGAAAAACCTAACCGGAGCGTCGAAAACACAAGGAGAATTTCACAAAAGTCAATCCTACCTAGAATGTTTTTACACAGGTAGTAAAAAGACCACGAGAATACGCTTCCAAATGCGACGAAATCAGAAATCAACCAGGTAATTAAGCAAAAACCACTGGTATACAAAAAGCTCTTCAGAGCTAATTATTGAAAAGAAAGAGGATCTCCCAATTTGATATATATAAAAATTTCAATGAGAACACAGCCGGGTCTTGGCTCTTGGAAGAAATAAAAATCCAAAAGGAAAAGAAATATTTCGCCAACAACGCAGTCCACTGATCACCGACAACTAGAAGCGAGATAACAACAAGTAACAGGTAACAAGGAGTAATAATTTCTGGAAAATCTTAGAAGCACGAGAGTCGGATTTCGTTCAATTAAACCGTAAATAAGGTAGAATTTAGTTAAACCTAAAAAATAATGAGTTTGGCGTTCACCCACTAACTTGAAGCAATTAAACGTAAACGGAGTTCGATGCTAGTGGCGATAACTTTGGTTGGATCTCCTTGAAAATATTAACATTAGATCATAGGTAACAGAGGGGTTCGGTAAAGGTGGCGGCAAAAAAAGAGCAAAAAAGAAAAAAAAGTCTTTTTTACTCTAAAAAAGACGATAGAGAAACAGTTTTTTTTATATAAAGTAGAAAATGTAATTTCGGATAGTCTCTCGTCCGAAAAATGGATATTTAGAGGGGAAGAAAGTTTCTTTGGTTTCTTTTAGTCAAAAACGTTATGTCATATGTGATGTCACAATGAAATCAGATAATGCTGTAATGCTTGACGTCACTTAGGTATGACGAAAGAAGTGGATAGGATAAGCTAGGCCACACGTTGTAGGGAGGGGCAGGAGGCAGGAAAGCTTGCTTGGAGTATGACGAAATGTAAATAAACAGAAGATTTTTTTTCTTTTTTTATTTAATAATGTAAATAAATAAACAAACAAAAATAAATTGAAATAAATAAACAGTTGATGGAGAGGGAGCAGTAGAAAACAAGTTTTGAAGAGGTTTTTCTTTTTTTTTTCTTTTTAAAAAAACAAATTCTTTCGGGGTGCGTGCTATGTTTAGTGAAAGGAAGAATAAAACAGTTGCATAGAGTGTTGGTCTTTCCTATGTTTCTACTGTCTGGATGAATATTGTCAATGACTGACTGCATAGGCTAGTCTTTTATAATGAAGAACGAATATACAAATTTACAAAAGAAACAGAGCAATTTGCATCCATCTGACGGCATTCAAAACAACGAAAATGAATACATTGATCCCAGAGACTTTGAAGAAAAGATACCTCCTCCTCCTTATTCAGGTAAGTGAATTTAAATTTTTCGCTGAATCTTTTTCTTATTCTTTTCTTTTCTTTTTTCTTTCTGAAAATGCTTTCTTTTGCACCATAAACGCCATAGACGAGTTCTTATACTAATTCGAATTCCCTTTAGAGACGATAAAAACTCCCTATGAAATCCAATGCTATGACAAAGAAAACGATTCCATAAATCATTCTTCGCCTTGCTACATGAAAGCGCCAGTCTGTGCTGCTGCATTTTTCCTCTTGTGTCTGCCCTGCATACTCATGGCACAATGTATGGATCCTTCTATTTACCTTGTTGGATTTTTCTTTGTATACGGTATTTTTCTTGCATGGCTTTTATGCGGTAAGAGTTTTTGACTCCATTATAAAGTTTGTTTGCATTTGCTAATTTCAACAGTGACTTATGAAACATGGACCAAGATCTTTAAGGAAACCATGGGAAATATCTCGAGCGGCGTAGAGACAGGCGTTCATTGCTCTCTTCGAAGTATGCGATCCGCCTTTTGTTCCACCAAAAAAGGCATCAAAGAAGCAGTGGTGACTACTGTTTCTGAGCTTAGAAAAGCTACAAGAAGCTGATTTGCTTCTCCCCTTTAGCATCCAGTGAATTGTTATTTTCACATCCTGTTTCTTATAGACTATACCATCTCATTCATGTGCTTCTAAATTCGTTTAAAGGTCGTGCTTCCTTGATAATAATTCCCATAGTGGAGGAAAGTACTTATTCCTCGTTCCTTCTACGTAAGAAAAAACTTATATAATAATAATAATGTTTATAATTTAGTGTCTTTGCTTCTCTCCCATTTCTATTTCTTATATTTTTTGTTTTCCTTTCTTCTTATTCATTCGTCCTAATTCAACCATAATCAGATATACCATTTTCACTATTCAGCAAACAAAAGCTTTAAAAGAAACAGGCGATCTTACCAACTGTTTCGGCCGGCCACTACATACAAATTGGTTTTTTAACCTACATTTTGTCAAAGGTATCATCTCTTCTTCTCAAGTCTATAGTCCCAAAGTTTTATTTATTTTTGACAGAACCTAAAATAACCTTATTTTCCCAACTAGTCTCCTTGCTTTCCAAAAAGTATACATCTAATCAACTTCTATAATAGCGTCCTCCTCGTCGGGTGGATTTTCAATAGCTTTTTCGTCTTCTCCGCTGGCCTCATCACGGACAAGCAACTGAACCAATCTATCATCGTTAGCAAAAAATAAAAAACAAAAGATAAAACAATTCCAATAATTTGTACATACTGATCACATAGGGCTCGTGTATCTTCATCTTCAACGTGAAGGTGAAGCTCACGAATAATGGGATAGACTTTGCGACTTCTCAAGTGTTCTCTACCTTCACGAGTTGCACAAAGCAAAATTAAAGATTCGACATGTGTTTTCATTATAAAAATATCTGATTCACGTTTCTTGTCGTCGGGAAGCAATTGCAATTCATCAAACATTCCCTCCATATCTTCTTCATCCATATCTTCTGGACCAGCCAAGGGAAGCAAAATATATGGAAGCAAATTTACGCCTTCTTCGTCCATGAGGACTTTGTGGAAAGGTGTATCAAAGCAAATATTTTTTATAATGGTTGATACACCCGTGCGGCGCAACGTAGAATTATGTTCGGTGAAGACAATCAGCTTTGAAACAGGGTAAACATTGTCATATTCTTGAATTGTAGTAAAATACTTTCTTCCTCTTTCAAAACGTGTCATATCGGCAAACACATTACCAAGGAAGTCAAAGTTTGCATATTGATTAATACCATGATTTGTTCCCTTCACGAACAAATCCATCAATTGATCAATAACATTTTTGCTAAGAGAAAATTCGCGAAGAGGAACTTTCATGTCTAAGATGCGAACAAAATCCTCCTCCTTGGCTAAATTGCACAGAAGCATACATGTCAAATCGGCGAGACCATGCTCAGGATTCGTGACAATACTGAAAACAAGATTCAAAAAATCCTCATCCATCAAGACTCTACGAACTGCCACATTCTGAGATACGTTTACCAATGCGGTAATTGCTTGACTAGCAATTTGAGGTTTATCTTTCAACAATGCCTTCAAATCCTTCACAGGTTCACAATTATTGTTAAACCAAATATCAAATTGAGGGCTGTTTCTTGCAGTGTAAGGGAGTAAATGCTGCGTAGCCAGCATTCTCACCTGTGGATTCTGATCATGCAAAAATCCTGCTAGCTGACCTTGTTAGCAGATATCTCACAATTTTTCCCTACCTCTTGTAATTCCGACATTTTTTATTTGTAATAAAACAGTAAATTGTACCAACCTTCCCTAGAACTTTTGAAATACAAAGTTCTCGAAATTTTTGCACCTGGTATGAATGGAGGTATCAAGGCAAACCCAATGAAAAAAAAACCATTCATCAACACCAATTCATAATTTCATTCTTACTGCCAACTTTTATGGAATATACTTTACCAAATTCTTATTTTTAATTGCTTATATACTAAATTGTTGAATTGCTCTTTCTAAATGTCTATTATTCTACGAGTCGTTACAAAAAGTTAATTAAGTACAACAAAAGAAACAGCTATTATTAACACCTATCTATACCAAATACCAGAACATGTATGCATCTTTATAAATTCAAAATAATTAGGCAGTAACGTTTTCAAACAAAAAGGTGGGTTGCCCAGGAACAGCATTTGCAAAATTGGCAGCAATTTCAATCGTACTACCAGCTTCAGGACCGCTTTCGACAAGTCCAGTAATGGGAGCAGACTCATCGGTACGCTTTTGAATATGAACAATACGTAGCTCCTTAATACCGACATTGCCAATTAAATAGGGCTTAACTTCCTGCAAGACGTCAATCTCATTAAATCCTAACTCACGGCTGAAAATGGATGATGCAGCTACGTGTTCACCACGGTTAATAACCGATTGTTTGAATTGCTGAATGAAGGGCATAGCAACCTTCATAGCCTTCTTGTCGACATTAGAGATAATGGCCTTGTCATCAAACTTATTCTCGGCTTCGTTGTAGTAATTTTGGAGCAAAGAAACATATTGAGCTTGCCATTCAGGGAACTGATCAGCAACAAAAATGCTCAAACGCTTAGGCTTAGAAGGATCGAAAAGCATGCCCTTACCCTTCTTTTGACGTTTTAATTGACCAGCCTCAGCTTCACGAATAAGCTTAGTCAAGGTACGAACGTACTGCAAAGAATTTGAGAGAGCAGTATTTACAGGCTTAGAAGCACGAGGGAATCTACCAGATACTTGGATGCTGGCGGGCTTCTTAAGAACGTTGAGCCAGAGTTGTTCACTCCAGTGAGGAGTAAAAGGAGCAAGCATCAACACTTGAACTTCGATCCAGCGCAAAACAAGATCCTTATGCATTCCACGATCTGCTGTAACTTCCCGATACCAATCACGAGCATTTTGGAGGTCGTAGAAGGAATTTTTCAAAGCAACCTTATAAGAAGTAGCACTGTAAGCTTCATGAGCATACTCAATCAATTGGTTAATTTCATTATCGAAAACACTGTCGTGGAAGTTGAAAGGACCAGAGCGCAATTCATCAGCCTTCTCAACCATTTCACGGCACCAGGCTTCTTGGGTAAAGAGACGCAAAATTGCAGAGTTAGCCATGGCTTCCTCAAAGTTAGCGTCATCCACAGTGTCACCAGCGTCAGCCAAAGCCAAACGAGTAGCATCAGCACCAAACTTCTTGGAAGCTTCGTGTAAGGTCATAAAGTTTCCTGTAGACTTGGACATTTTTTCACCATTCATGAGAAGGTGACCGTTGGCACGAATACCCTTGGGCCAATACTTCTCGTCAAAAATGGCAGTATGTGTGTAAAGACAGAAAGTCAAATGGTTAGGAATCAAATCTTTACCAGAAACACGAATGTCAAAAGGATAGAAGTATTGAAATTCGCGGCGAAGCTTGAACAAAGCCTCATCAGTAATAGACGTATTAGTGGGCTTGGCACCATTGCGGAATACATAATCCCATACTTCAGGAGTCATTTCTTCAGGCTTGATGCTCAAAGCGCCGGGAACGCTTCCGTTGGGAGCACCTTGAAGTAAATGAGCAATAGTGTAGAAAGCCATGTAGATGGTAGAGTCAGTCAAACTCTCAACTAAAAATTGAGGATCCCATGGCAAGCGTGTACCCAAACCATAAGAACGAGCACAAGCCCATTGAGAGAGCCAATCCAAATTCTTCTTGAAGCCGTTACGAACCTCAGGAGAGAAAGTGTTCAAGCGTTCTAAGGCAACTTCGGTGAGGGCCTTCCAGCTAGCCTCACCATAATCCAAGAACCATTGGTCACACAAGGCAACAATACAGTCATCACCACTACGGCTAATAACTTGTCCCTCAGGTTCGTTGTATACAAAAGCCAAGCCTTGCTTAACCAACTCTTGGCGAACCTTAGGCTTAGCAACCTCAACCTTCTCACCGTTATAATCACCGATAATCATAACTCCGTGATAGAAATCTTCCTTGTAAGCCAATTCTTTAGCTTCAGCCAATTGCTTAACATCCTTTGGACTTTGAATTTTCAATTTCTTACACAAAAATTCAGCAGTCAAGTCACCAAAGGAAGGAGTGCGGATGATGGGAACAGCATCATACTTCATCCATTCGGGGTTCAAATTATAAAATTCAGCTTTCTTACGAAGTTCAGTAAGAGTAGCATAATCATCAGGAGAGCCACTGGGGACAGATGTAACGACACCAGTACCCTTGGTAGGTAAAACGCTCTCCATAGGTAAAACATAAACCTCACGATAAACAGACAAAGGAGCGTTGATACGAGCACCAACAAGTTGTTGTCCCTTGATAGTACCAAGCTCTTTAACAACACCGCGTTCACGCAAAAGACCTTGGAAAGCCATGTTGCTAGCAGCTCTACGGGTACAGATGTAGAGCTCTCCAGGAACAAGACCTTCATAGATACCATAGGTCAAGTTGGGACCGACAAAGCAATTAGTTTGACCATACATAGTTTCAGGACGAAGGGTAGCAGCAATCATGTAAACCTTGTTGATTGATAAATCAATCGAAGTCAAAGACTCATGAGCAGCATCAGGGAAGTTCAAAACTTGCATCTTAAGTCCAGTGTATTCTTGAGGGCCTACACCTTCACCGCTTTTACGGTCATGATCCATACAAGGCTGACCGTCTTTGATAGAATACACAGTATAACGCTCACCAAACTTGATTTTACCAGCCTTGTGTAAATGATTAACTTGCCAACGGACAAATGAGTCATAATAAGGGTTGGCATCTGTAGTAATGAAGGAACGGCGCCAGTCAATACCAAGACCAAAACCACTGCAATCTCTTCGGCACAAGGGAGGGAAGTATTCAAGCCAATACTTGGCATCAGCAAACTTGCTGATTTCGTTACGAGGGACGCCAAGAGATTCCATGATCTGGAATTGATACTTGACAGCAGCTGTCTTAGCAGCAGCTTTACTCTTCTTACCGCTATGCTTGGTGACGTCCTCGTTCTTGGCGGTTTCTTGCTTAGAACCAATAACATGCTCTTCCTCTTCTGGAAGAACGAAATTGGGACCAAACATTTCCATTTCACGGGAGAGCTTGTCAGCACTAGCGCAAATGGGCATACCGGTGCAGTGGAAACCCATGGGGAAAAGGACTCGCTTTCCCTGTAAACGTTCAAAGGCACAGGCAAACTCAACCTTGGACAAAGTGAAAGCGTGACCAAGGTGGAGACTTCCGTTCATATAAGGGTAAGGCATGTTGCCAAAGAACTTGGGATACTTTTCACGCAATTCATCAGGAGTCATCTCCTCCAAAGGAGCATTAGCTTCAAAAACCTTTTCATTTTCCCATTTTTTTTGAAACTCCTTTTCCCATGCGATAAGTGTATCACGCTTTGTTGTGTTCTCCAACTTCAATGTCGCGGTTTTGTTTTCTAACTGTTCGACGCTTGCATTAGTTGCTGCCATCTTGGACTCAAAGAACGTAAAGTTCAAAATCAAAATTTAGAACAATCGTTCCTCCTATTTGTTTACAAGCAAAGCTGCTAATTTAGGCGATTTGCTTGTCGAACAATTATTTGGTATTTGGCAGGTTTCCTCTTACGAGTAGCAACTCTCTGAACGCAGGTAGTAACCAGATGCTTCAATAGATTACAACCTCGGTTGGACCGCGTTATCAAATTTCACTGATAACTAGCAAACTATCTTATAACCGAAAACACAGTCACAAACCGAAACAAAGCTCAGCTATATATATTCGAGCTTTACGTATACTGATTTATCAATAATGCTTACATGTGTATCATGAAGAAAGTATATGTGTAAACTAATGGTAAGTTTATTCTGGAAGAAATAGATATCTTTAATGATGAAAAACCATTACAGACCTGTTCTGATGCCTTTTGGTGTTTGAGGACAACCTTATATTGCCTTTTTTTCTGAAAATTTTCGGTTTCTTTTATTTATTTTATCTGATATCAGTTTACTAACAGTTTATAGATGGTAGAATTGAGAGTTGCTCGTTGAAGAATTTCCTTAGATTAGATTTGGTGAAAGCATTGAGAGTTTGTTTTGAAAAGTGAATAAAATAGATATGATGAAAAATTTGGATTTCAGCTATTAGCGATTGTAATTAAATTATTTTAATTCATGATAATAAAGCTAAAACATTACGAGACATCAAGTCATTAACTAAAAAAGATTGTATCAAGTAGAAAACTGGTTTGTTTACAGTTCGATGGAGCAAACGTCGAATCCTTCCTTCAATTGGGACTTGGTGGGCATGCTTCCGGTAAGGAAAAGACGAGAGCATTGAGAAACAGTTGGATCTTTCATGATGCTGCTGACACTGACAACCTTTTCTCCTTTCGTATAAAACATTGCGAATTTGTAATCAGGGACCGATCCTTGAACAACGATATCATCAAAGCCTTCTGCAGCATTGTTTCCGCAGTATCTAATTTGCTTGCCCTGGGCAGACCAGAAAAAGGGAGTAAATGTTTTCGTGGTGTATTCGGCGTTTTCGCCCAACAGAATGTGATTCGCGGCTACACGTCCGGTATTTCCAGCAACGTCCCAATGTTCGATGCGTGTACTTACGTTTTCAGGTAGTCCTGCATAAGGAGCATGGGCGATATCACCAACGGCATACACATCGTCAAGACCTTGGACACGGCAATTCTTGTCTACTTTCACACCTCCGTCTTTTTCGAGCTCAACATGGTCAGCTATATAGCTCAGGTTGGGCTTGACGCCGACTGCCAATACAACAACCTCAGCAGGCAAGATTTCGCCGTCTTTGAGAACGACTTTGTCTACAATAGAAGGATCGGCTAAAGACTTCTTGGCCTCCTTTATGGAATTCTTCAAATAAAAGTGGGTACCGTTCTGTTCGTGTAAAGCCTTGATGGCATTGCCCATTTCTTCACCCATAATCTTTGCGAACGGGGCAGAGTCCATTCCGACAATGCTTACATTGTGATCCTTCAAAGCAATGGCAAGTTCGAGTCCAATAAAGCTACTTCCAATGATAACAATATTCTTCTTCTGGCCGGAATCGTTTGTGGCAGCTGCCAACTTGGTACCATCTGCCAGGGAACGAAGACAGTAAACATTGGAGGCATCGAGACCTGGAAGAGGAAGTTTGTTGGCTTCACCACCAGTAGCTAAAATGATCTTGGAGTAGTTCAAAGATTCGTTGTCGCCGTAGTAGACAGTCTTTGTCTTTGGATCTATTTTGTTTACATTAGACTTGAAACGGAATTCAATGTCGAGATCATCATAATACTCTTTCGAACGTAATGCAATCTTTGAATGATCATGCATCAACGTTTTGGAAAGCTTGGGTCTATCGTATGGAGTGACATCTTCACGAGTCAAAACGGTGATCCTTCCTTTGTAATTACGTTCACGAAGATACTCGGCAGCTACAGAAGCTCCCTTACCACCACCGACAATGCATACGTGAGGTGCAGCGGCTTGAGTTTGGACGCTTCCCTTCTCGTAAACCTCGGTGGCCTTGTTCCTCCAGCAACCCTCGGGCTGTAAGAACTTGGAGCCACCGTCGCCCTCATCTTTCACCTCAATGAAAAGACGGCCGTCTTCTGTTGAGGAAATCGGAAACGTACGCAACGCTGCAATGGCTGGAGAGTCTTCGACGTCTCCCGTCGCACTATTGAAACAAGCACCGTGCCAAGGGCACACAATTCTACCGTTCGAAGTGACAGCACCGTTCACCAAAGGCGCACCATAATCTAAACGTTGGTATTTGTTAGTATCGTCTTAATGTCATGATTACCGAAAGAATGAAAAAGTCTCAGGAAATCGCAAGAACGTCTATCTTGTCCAAACACAATATTCAAACTTGAATTCCAAAGACAAGCTGGACGTGTTTCAAACTAAAAATTCTAAAATTCTAAAATGATTACGTACGTGAACATTTTCCAGCAGTAGCAAAGTATTGATTTTTCGCTCGTACTAAAAGGACATTAAAAGCGGTACCTAGTACTTTAGCTTCCGTTTTTGTTCCATTCCTAGCGACCTTTGTATGGTCAAATTCCAACTCGTATTTACGGCCTTGGACGTTGTTTCCTTGGCTTCCAGTTGAACTGCTCATGCTAAAACTTTGACTTTTAATTAAAGGTTGCAATGGTGGTAATAAGAGTCTCGCTTTCGAGAATTTCGAAATGTGTTGTAGTGGTTGGAATTTGATAAATTTCAAAGCTCCTTGCATCTTTTAAATCATTCTTTTATAGCGGAACTATTTCAATTGTTGCGTTTACCGTAGTACGCCATGTTAAATGCTGCAAGATCTGTTTACGTTATGCAACCCAAACGTAACCATTTGCTTCTCATATTTCACTTTGATGTCAGGCTTCCTTTTCTATTTATTTTCTTTGGTTCCGTCTATGATAATACTTGAATTCCACTCTTTTTTATTGGAATTCGCTCTTTTCTTAGGCAATTCTGTTTAACCAGTTGTTGAGGTAAGAGTTCATCCATACAATAATCATTCAAGAAAGAAAAGAGAAGAATGAACTGTTGAACCACGAATATATGAACAAGTGAGACCGCGCTGCAAGAGCTATTTATTCACATGTAAAACTAGAATAGTTTCCAATCCATGAATTTATTATACATATATCATATATATGTTTGATTTATCACGATTTAAGAAATCCGAAAATCGACGTTCCCTTTGTTGGTTCATGTAAATAAATGATTTTTATAGACAATACAATGGGTAAGACACAGACAGACACATTGAAACTTTATGCATTCAAAATTACTTTTTCAATATCTCTGTTTGAACGGACGTAAATAAAAACGAGAAAATAAAAGATGGAAAATATAAAACAACAATTTTTTAAATTCTCTACTTTTTTCATTTCTGTCTTTGCATTTCGCTTTCACACATCCATTCCTCCTATTCATACATGTTCACCTTCTATTAACATTAGTACGCCATGATAGAATATATACCCAAGCTACTACTACTACTACTACCACACAAACACTACAAAAATTACTTCCAACTCTTTATCCTTCAAAAAACAATATTAATTTCATTTCTGAAACATATGACTTCAAACGGCATTTCTACTAGCTCGGTTTGACTGTGCATTATTTATTTAACGCACATGTAGCAGAACCATATCCCATTAACCAAGCAATAGTTTAGTCGTTCCTCCTTCATGCACATTACCACCACACAATATCATCGGTAAGAATTTCACGCGGAAATGCAATTTGACTCATCTTTTCAGAACTGCCCAAAAAAAAAACAAAATCTATCATTTAAAATACATTTTTAAACAAGAATCACACGTTATGTGGTCTTCTGTTTACTTGCAGACCTTGCCGTCAGCAACTTCACGGCCAAACATAGGCTTGTCCCAGGCCCAAGCGTCTTCAATGAAGGCCTTGTCTTCAGGCTTAGAAACATCAAGCTTGGTGAAGCTGTAGGATTCCCAGTCAGGAGCAACCTCGAATGCGGGAACGTGGTCTTGACCCTTGATAACGAAGGCACCAGTGATGGTGTTGTCTCCGTTCTCACCAATGACCAAACAGCAGCCAAAGATGAACTTACGAGAAGCTTCAAGTCTTTGGAAGAAACCACCAACCAAGTTGCAAGTCATGAAAACGGCTTGCTTCAAATCTTCAGGATAGGCATAGTCAACCTTCCAAACAGAGTAGTTCTCGGGATCAAAGTGGTCAAAGAACCAAGGAAGAGAACCACTGCGGGTATCTTGGTTGGTATAGACACGCTTGAATTCCTCAATGTTCAACTCACCGTTGGGGAGAGCAGCAAGAGGGTGCTTGGCAGGCTTAGGAGCGGGAGCGGCAGCCTCAGGCTTTTGCTCCTTAGGAGCCTCCTTAGGCTTAGGGGCTTCCTTGGGAGCAGGCTTGGGAATCTCAGGCATCTTCTCAACGAAGGTGAGAGCACCAATGATGCTGTCCAAACCGCTTTGGTGGTACATGGTAGCGTAGTAACGTTGGACATGAGGGTACTTAGCCAATTCACTCTTGGTAAGGACGAAACGAATGACACAGCTCAAAGAGTTGACGGCAAAGACATCAGCCAAAGAGAGACGAGATCCTACAAGGTAGGTCTTGTCGGCAAGCAATCCGTTCAAGCGAGTCAACTCAGCAGCGACGGAAGCTTGGGCTTTCTTTTCAACATTGGCGTTGTAGGGTCCCATCAAACGGCCAAGAGTCCAGGGAAGGCCAGCACTGGCAAATTCAGAGTTGAAGTAAGAGACATATTGGAAAATCTTAGCCTTGTCCTCAGCAGTTTGACCAAGGAGAACACCGGTCTTGTCAAAAGAAGCGACTAAATTGTATTAGTAGAATTTTCAAAAACAAGTTTGATAGAAAGATCATGAGGTTTCGGGAAAACAAAACAAAAAAATTTTACGCGTGTTCAGATTTACCGGTCTCAACACTATTTTTTAGACAGGGATAACTGTAAAAAAAATATTCTCATCATATACAAACAAAATCCTTCGAAATGATCCGAAAGTTTTGTCCACGTAAAATTTTTCATTTTTCTAGCCTCCCATCATCAAAACCCACTCTTTCGAAGAATTTTTTACTTACAGTAGACGGCAATAGCAATAGCTTGAGAAAGCAAGTAACCGTCTTGACCAACGAAGACGGGAACCTTCTTTTCAGGGAATTTGGCAGCAAGGTCAGCTGGGAAGTTACCAAAAGCAACTTCTTGGTTGTCTACCTTGACGCCGGCAGCAGCGGCGGCTGACAAAACAGCAGACACGCGAAAAGAAAGAGTATTTCCGTAGACAGTACCGACAGACATGGTGGTAGTGGTGTGGTGAAAAAAGAAGAGACAAGTTCCTTAAATAAATGATTTCTGGTGCAAAAGTTGACTAAAATTCAGTTGTTGTGGCAACGCAAAGCAGTAAATAAACACTCCAAAAATAAAAAAAATAAAAAAAAAGGAAATTATTGTATGAAGGAGAAGAAAAAAAATGAGAATTCAGTGAAAAAAAGCAAACTTACAGAATTGATTTTTAGTATTAATCGAATAGTGCATGACAAATTTTGAGAGTACCGTAAACCGGCGTGAAATCTAAGCAACTTCAAGGAGATGAATACTTTCATGCTAGAGGAATGGCTTCTTGTTTCTCATGTTATACATGTTGTGGAAATAGGATAACGGAGAGGGGGAAATGATCAGAAAAAAAGGGTTATTATGTGGGTATAAGGTAGGAAGGACCTGAATAGAAAGAGCAGTTTTAACGTTTGACCCAGGTATACTTCTTTCTTGCCTTTGGTTGACCGGTCTTTTTCCGTTCTACCTTTCGCTTGTCGTTTTCGACACAGCCAGCTTGACGTAGAGGACCTTCCAACAGAGCGTTCTGTATCTTCAGTGCTCTCGATACTGCAGAATGGATAGCTCCGCTCTGACCGGTCGGTCCACCACCATGGACAACCATCCAAACATTAAATTTATCAAGAGTTTCGGTAGCCACCAAAGGATATATAGCATGTCGTCTATGAACAAGGCGTTGGAAGTATGAAGCCAGGGGAATACCGTTCACAAACACTTGTCCGTCTCCCCGGACGATCTTTACCGTCGCTTTACTACTTTTACGTGTCCCTTTTGCCATAGCTAGGCCATTTTCTTCAGGCATAACCTTCCTTTGGTTCTGAAGTCCACTAGAGGAAGGACGAGTAAATCTATCAATAACCTGTTGAATGGATCCAGTTCTATAAGAAGGAGATATCTTATTTAGAGAATCAAGAAGTTCAATAATCCTTCGATAACCCACTCGCGACGTTTTTGGATCCGAAAAGTCTTGCTGATATTGCCTTAATGTCTTCCATTGAATTTCGGGAGGTGCTTCCGCGTAAATTTTCGGAGCATACTTTAGAAGATCTTCCAGATACAAACAAACTTCATTGAATCGTGCATTCGACGTAAAATACGACGAACTTTCCGGAACAAGATGAACCCCTCGAAAGCTCCATTTAGGAGTCAATGGCACAGCCACCGGGTATTTAAATAGTCTTGGCAAACTCCTTATGCGTGCCAATGTTTGGAACATTAGACTAAGCCTTCACAAGTTCAAATCTGAAATAAATATGAATCCTGCTCCTGCCAGGTCGTCTTACAAAGTGCGTAAGTAGCACCCTTCGTAAATAGGAAACTCTACCAGCACACGCTAAATGGATCTATAGGGACGTTTAGTACCAAAACAGATTAACAATTATGCCCTTCATAAATTCTATAGCTGGAAAAATAAAGACTAATGAATTATTTTATATAAGTATCGTTTACATATATACATATACAGGGAATCCCTTTCTCACCCAGTTGATTATGTATTCCATGGTGTCTACAATAGATGACAAGCATAATATCCAAAAACTTTCAAATATTGTTATTATAAACTAGTGAGTAGGCTTAACTCAAATGTTTCTTTTTAAATAAGTCAAAAGGAGCATAAGAAACACAAAAGATCCTCGTGATCTTGACGAAAACAGAAAAGTTATGAAAGGAGAAGTTTTTCATTGTTAAACTTACACCGCTAGAAAGACTGCCAAAGCAAATTTTCCAAAAAAGACCCTTAAACCAAACAATATAGAATTATTAATTCTTTTCACGTGATTGAATAATTCACATTCTTCAGCATGTTTACTCAGATTTTTTCTTTTCCTTTTTGTCTTTCTTCTCCTTTTTCTCCTTCTTATCTTCTTTCTTTTCCTTCTTTTCCTTCTTTTCTTCCTTCTTCCGCCGTTTCTCTTCCTTCTTAGCGGCCTCTTCGTCTTCGGATTCAGTCTTACGCTTCTTAGTAGACTCATCCTTCTTTTCAGCATCAGCTTCAACAGCAGGAGCATGCTCAGGAACAGCCTCGGGAACTGGAGTTGGGGCAACTGCTGGGGTAGGAGCAGGAGCGTTAGGATCATTGTAATCAACGTAGCTCTTGGACCAGTCGGAAGGAGTATTTTCGTTGGGACGGCCAAACTTGTCAAGCTTACCTTCCTTCTTCATACTCTTCTTCTTCATGCTTTGAGGACCAAGACCCCAACGTCTGGGATAGAGATCACGTTCCATGATGCAACGCTTGACCTTGGCAACAACGCCGTGGTCGCAAGTCGAAAGCTCAACAGTAGACATTTGAGCGATACCGACAGCAATAGCTTCACCCTTAGTAGTCATGAGGACGACTTCGTCATTAACCTCGATGCCAGATTCATAGCGGAGAAGACCAGGAATCATCAACTTGGCACCGTAGCAAACAGCGTTAACAGCACTGTCTTTGACGACAACACGCTTATAGCCAACAAGGAGAGACTCCAAGGGGCGAATGACACGACGCAAGTAAGATTCATCACGAGTGTTATCATAAACCCATTGAGCATCCAAAATATCGTGCATGGTAACTACGTCGTCGTTTTCGGACAAACAACCAGAACGGACACGACGAAGTTCTTGCATATGAGCACCAACACCAAGCAACAAACCAAGGTGAACACAAAGGGTACGCATATAAGTACCAGCTTCGCAACTAGCCCAAAAGATGGCAAGGTTTCTCTCTTCATCAAATTCAATCAATTTGGACTCGTAAATGCTACGAATACGCAATTGACGTTTAACAGCGGAAATTAAAGGAGGACGCTGGAACAAAGCACCGGTGAGGGTTTCAATAGAGGAAGCAAGCTTGCGCTCGTTCTCAATAGCATCGTGAAGACGCAAAATGCAAACATACTCTTTACCAGCGCTTTGCTGAGATTTGACAAGACGAGTAGCACGGTCATTGCAAATGATCAAGCAACCAGTAACCTTGGGATCCAGAGTACCACTGTGGCCAGTCTTCTCTACACGAAGAATTTTTTTCACCCAGGCGACAACTTCGTGAGAAGATGGGTTTGCTGGTTTGTCCAAGTTCATTACACCAGATGAAACATAGTCAGCAATTGGGCGTTTCAAAGGGTTGCTACCACAAGGAATAGGGGTATAGTGGCCAGTACGGACAAGAAGCTTGTCAAAGTTTTTCAACAGCAAAGGCCATTCTTCGGTGTTGATTTTGCTAGCCGAAATAGCTTCAGGCTGGATCTTAAATTCAGTCTCGGATTTCGATTCTGCCATTTTACTATCGAAACGATGGTAAAACCGGGTTCTAAAATGTAACTGTCCTGAGACCAGCGATGTTGGCAGGCGTCAGAAAATATTTCTTCGTTGTAAGGTCGTGACTACCATGGTCAACACGCGTCCCGTGCATCTCGTTATGTCTATTCCGAAGTTTTATCCTGTGGTAAACTATTTAGTGATAAGCTTGATATAATACGTTAATAAACATACAAATTTTTCTAAAACAGCAATTTAAGAGTTAGTATAGTTTATGGAGTCTTTATCTTTTCATTTTGTTTAAAATGTTTTATTATTTGTAAGTTTTTTTGCGGGTAGTAGATCTTGCAGCCATGACTCATATATGGATGCAAGACACTATACAGTGTGTAACTACGGTTTTCCTAGCGATACAATATCCATTAGTCTTTAATTTTATCTTTCATAATTAGGGAAACTAAAAAAGTACAAAAATGATGGGAACAGTGTCTGTGACGAGCTAATTATGGTATTTCTGTATTCTTTTTTTCCTTTGCAAAAATATAGAGACGCCTGAAATGAACTGCTCGATTCATTTTCAAAAGTTTTTATAATTCATTTGTTTCTCTTATACTGGTTTTTACAGCCATTACAACTGATACTGTTGACTATTTTTGCATCGTTTCGCTCAGTTATAGGGTATACCAAAGAAAAATGCCCACAGAAAAGACATCCTGAATTTTTTGAGATTTTTATATTCTTCGCATCCATTTTTTAAAAAAGAAATTTCTTTTTATATAATTTACATGCAAATACGCTGTTTCAATAAAAGTAAACTTTCGTGTTTGTTTACACGTCTCATATATGTCACCTTGTCTAAGTGTTTTCGTCACCTTCGTACGTTGCTCTTAACTAGCACCAGAAACTTGCTGCTTCCCATTAAACAGTCGAAATAGAAAAATTTAAAGCTGTCAGGGTTTATTTGGATTATCATTTACGTGTTTGTCTATATTTCGCAGTTTTCCAGACCTAAAACTTGAAATTTAATCAAAAAAGCAGACAATAAGAAAGATGGCTCCTTCCAAAGAACAGATGGATGAAATGAAAGAAGCGTTTACTCTTTATGATATTGATAGAGATGGACTTATTCCCTCGAGCCATGTGGGCTCTGTATTACGAAGCTTAGGTATAAATGTCTCAGATGCTGAATTAACAAAGCTATCCAGCGAGCTCGGTGATGCTATTGATGAAAAGAAGTTTATGAATTTTGCTAAATTCAAGTTGAACGAGACGGAATCTGAAGAGGAATTTGTGAAAGCTTTTACAGTCTTTGATGCCGACAACAGTGGTTACATCGAAACTGCCAAGTTTGCCGAGTATATGATGACCTTGGGAGAAAAATTACCTGAGCATGAAGTCCAGCTAATGGTTCAGGAAGCCGATCCCACCAATTCAGGCAGTTTCAATTACCACGAATTTGTACAACGCATTATGGCCAAGTAAACTTCAAAAACATTTTCTTGGTGCGTACCTTGCCGATCTAGGCTCCATGGGTTGTACCTTTTTCTTCACTATCCCTTCGTTATAAAATTGTCTTTCGACGTTAAATTCTTCCGTATGCGATCGATTACATATCTACATGAATTATGAACTTTTCTTTATGCTATGTGTCCTTCCCTTTGCTTATTTTATTAGCAATAAATTATGTTTCCATATCACAATTTCTTTACTTTACTTGTTAAAGTAGATTCGTAAATTGCCACAGAACTTTTGGTAGCGTTGTAATAAATAAAAGTAATGATTTTGATATGCCCTTTATAAATCTCCTTCTGGTTTGGCAGCTTCGCGTTTTCTTTTTAAATATCTTTCTCGGGCAGATAAAACTTGATCTTGCGTCGTTGTCTTTGGTGTGTGAGCTTTCAACGCATATTCTTTCTTTTTCTCTTCCTCTTTTTGCTTTTTTAAATTTTGTTCTTCTTGGTATTTTTGTTTTTGTTCCTCCACTTGTTTCATGGAGTAGACATCTCTGGATCCTTTAGTATTGTACCTGTTCCTTCTTGTGTCATATTCAGAAGCCTCTTGTTTCCTACGTGATTCAGAAGGAGAGACACGAGAGGACGATGAAGAAGATTTCGTAGCAGGGGGTTTTGGGACGTTTAAACCTGCTGAAAGTACTTGTCTCTGATCAATAATCTCATTGTTGTCGTTTACTTCAAGAGATATATCCGTCTTTGGAATTTTTGGAAAAGCCTTATTGTTTGAGTCATCTTCAAGGTTATTATGTCGTTGACTAGAGGATTGTGATGGGGTGCTTCGCATGGCTTTGTCGTGCTCCTTCTCTTGTTGTTCTAACATACTAGCGTAAAAATCTTTCATACCACCTGATCGGGAATTTTTAGCTTCTAATTCTTCATCTTCTCTTTTTTTATCTTCAATTTCTTTTTCCATTTCTTCACGATGTTGCTTATAACTGCCTGTAACGAATTTTTCAGATCCATCATCACCTTCTAATTCCCGTTGTTTTTGTAAAGCCCGCTCACGAGCAATTAACATATCTCGTTTTCGAGTTTTGGCTGATTCAATAAGCTTTTCCATATATTTTGGACGCCGCTCTTGGGCTTCCTGTCGTCTTAATTCCTGCTGTTCTCGCTCCCCGCTCTTCATGGAATCATAGTATTCATCATAACCATATACTATGTTGTCAATTAGTAAGAATTTAAATATAAAAGATAACTTGAACATACCAGAAGCGTCGCTCTCTGTTGTTCCATTCCCTTCAACCTTTTCTATAGGAATTGATTGAGTAGTCTGAAAACTGGAAGGACGTGTTGCATCTTCGTCAGAAGAATCTTCTGCATCTTCCATAAAGTTTATTCTTGTATTTTTGTTCTCTTGACTGGGCTTTTTCATTAAATTCAGCCCATAGCGAAACCCCGAATTTGACATATTACTATAAATCAAAATTGAAACTTGATAATTGTTCTTTTACCCGAAAAACAGCGTTTTAAACAGAGAAAATAACAAATTGAATACAAACGTTAACTGGAAACCCTTTACAAAAATTGTATGCTGAGGTTGTACCACAAGAGAAACATATATCTAACGTTTCAAAAAGAGTAGTTGAGCTTCTACAGCTCATAGTACCTTGCCATCGAATTGTTCACTATAAAACATTACTTTTAAAAGGGAAAAAATAAATAAAACTTTGGCAGCCGAATTCTGCATTATAGGGAGTAAAAAATAAAAGTTTCATTCATTAACCGGAATCGTTCGTAAAGTACATCGAAAGGGTCTTGCTTGTTTTAATATGTCGTCGGAAAGCTTTCAAAGACGACTTACTCAACATACAAATGCTCTTAATGCCTCTATAGATGGAGCTACGCAAACGCTTTTGTCTCGGTTTCAGGATATTGCAGACATTGGAATGAACCAAGGAAAGGATAAAAATATAATATCATCGGAAATATATCAAATTGAATGTCATACGCTTTCAATGATACGCGCTGTGGAACAGCTATTGGATATTTCAAGACAACTGAAATCGTTCTGGTTATGCAATTCTTCATCTACCAGCGTACCAAGTTTACAGTTCAACGAAACGGATTTAGAACTACTAAAGTCAAAAATGACTTCACTTCAAAATATTGGGCTCGATGTGAAAAGCTCCTTGACTAACGGCATACATGAACCAGAAGAAATGAAAAATGACCTCGCAAGTTAAAGAACTTGCTTATATACTCCTCACTTGCTTTCCAACTGTTCTTATAGGAATGTTTTACTTCAAAATATTTACTGCTATAATCTTGTTTTCATTATAGAAATTTTGGATGACTTCTAGTCTCTAAGTGATATTTATTATAGAGGTCTTATTAATTAATATTTTCCAAAAGACAAACAGAACCTTGATTTGTAGCGTAGACGAGTTTGTGTGGGTCTTCCATCCAGGCTAAATTTGAAATTAAAGAAGCCTCGACCTTGCTCACCAGATTCCAAGACTTGGATGCTTTAACATATGTATGAATGTACAAATACTTATCATCAGAAGACGCCAAAAGTTGACAAGTTATGTCTAACACAGCGGCAGAAGTGTTGGCATCTGTTGGTACCATGTGAACTAACTTGGACTTCCCTAAATGCCAAATGGAAGTTCCCTTTTCATTGGAAGCAGTAACAGCTAACCAGTATCCATTTTCACCAAATTGCAGCGATTTAATTGAGCCATCCTGAGGACCAAATTTGGCAGCTAAAACACCACTAGCGGCTTCAAAAAATTCTATTTCACCGTTTTCTAAACCAACAGCAAAAATATGTCCATCGGGGTGAAAAGAAAGAGTGGTTATCTTATTTGATACATTGACAGAATAGACAGCTTCTTTCATGGAATATAGAATGCAAGTTGTGTCTGTAGCTGCGACAACGTACTCTCCACTTGGATGCGAAGACAAAAACATCAGGTTTTCATTTTCGACAGGAATCGATAATGAAGGTTCAGAAATTGATTCAACTTCTGGTGGAACATCATAAACTTCAATCTTCTTCGTATCAGCGTTCATAAGTGCAAATTTAGAAATATCTAACCAGCAGCATGCGGTTATAGATGAATCAAAGGACTTTAAGGGTTTATTGGTAGCACAATCTAGTAGAGAAACCCGGTCGTCAACCGAACAAAGAGAAACACCTGCACTTCCAGGTCGTGGAATTAAAAGAGAATTAACATCCTTTTCAGCGGAAGACAAAACGGTAGCGGGTGAGCTATGTGCAAGTTGCTCGAGAACCTCTGGTGTTGCCCAAGTAGGCTGTAGTTTGGTTTGCTTCCTTTTTGAGGAAAGTTGCTGAAGAGTGTTATCTACCGTAGAATTTAGAGTTGCTTTGGTGTCCTCATTGTTATCCTTCATTTCTATATCATGATTTTCAGCTCGGTCAGCTGGGGGCTGAGAGATAGACGAGATATTATCGGAAAACTTGGCCAATGCTTCCCTTGCTTCATCTCGTTCCTTTGCCAGCCGAGAAATAACTCGAAAAGCAGCGTCTAATGAATAGAGAGATGTCGAAAGCTCTTGCTTCGTTTCGCTCAGTTTTTTCCGTAAATCGAACTGTTCTAATGCCAAAGCATCCCATTCTTCTTGGAATAAAGAAAGCAAGGCTGGCAATGAAGTTGTAGAAGGAGGACGGGGCTTGATAAATTCAGGTACTAAGGAAATATGTTAATATATTATCAGAATAGAAGCTTTTGCAGGAATCCACATGGAAAAGCATAGAGAAAAGGATAATATCTCCAACTCCAAGTGTCAAGGGGGATAATCTCTTGACGTATTATCATTCTTTTGGTCTATTGTTCGTTTAACGATAAAGCATGGACGCGTTCGACGTATCCTTTCTCATTCAATATTATTCCTCCAATGTTTCCATCTGTTGGTTGATTATCCAAATTCCCATTATCCATACCTTTTACAGGAACCAAATCATCGAGTGAACACTCCTGTTGAGTGACAGGGTCCTTGGAAGTTTCATTAATTGCTTGTACTATTAAGCGTCGTTCGTATATGTTTCCTACAAAACGCGTTAGTAAAGGCTAACTTGTCATTGTTCTTACCGCTAACCCGTGAAACAACCGGTTCTTTCGGCGTTTCTCCACTGATTGAACAAAACATTCGGCTCAAAAAGTTTCGTTCTGTGCAAAAGGGCCTTCCTAGTGTTGAGGATTGTAATCAACGAGGTTGAACGATATCCATAAATTGGATATATTTACCATTGTTAAAATATGGTAAAAGGGTTAAGAACGTGCGTTACTAGCCATTAAATAGAATTTATATGATACGGTAAGAAAGATAATGAATTACAAAGAGTTTTTAAGAGGTCATGCGTGCTGATAGATTTTTGATCTATTCAAATATTTCCCATTAACATAACACAGAAAGAAGAATTCATTCATTGAAACTACGCGGAAAGTGAATTTATAGAAGGAGCGAAAAATAATAAAGAATACAGAATGGATAACACGACATTATTGACGCGTGGTGATAATGTCTACAATAAGAAACGCGGACGTAAGCAACGCCAGGAAGAAATAGTCTTCGACAAAGCACAGAGACAGTAAGTTACTACGCCTAAATAAAACATTGAGTGTCAATTAACTTGCATTAGAGAATTTTTAACCGGGTTTCACAAGCGAAAAGTAGAGCGTCAAAAACATGCTCAAGCTGTCGCAGAAAAACAACAACGAGAAGACAAGCGTCAAATGCGAAAGACGGTACGACAGTGAACATGATAGCAAATCAATTTTTTAGGAATATTTATTAACCTGTGATTCTCTATAGATGCGACAACAAAGAAAACTACAACTTCAAGAGAGAATTGAAGCTTCCAAAAAATTATTAGGAGCTGAAGATACTTCTAGCTCGGAGGATGAAAATTCAGATAACGCTGAAGTTGAAGCTGAAGATAAAGTGGTAATAGAAAACGAAGATGAACCTCGTACTCGTGAATATGAAGATGATGATAAGCACGTTTCTGTTGTCATTCAAGAAGATGACGGAGAACAAAGCCAAAATGAAGAGGAACTGGCGGATGGAATTCATACTCCACAAACTGATCCTCCGCCAAGTGTTCCGATCCGTCCTCACAAACAAAAGCAAAAGACAAATAGGTTTCGTTACGAGTCCAAAGAGGAAAGGAGGATGAATGAACGAAAATCTAAAATTAAAAAGCTGAAACATGCAGTCCATCATCGTCGTTAACCCGGTTGGCATTTTGGGAACATATCATTCTGGTATTTAAGCATTCTTTTTAGTTAGGTATATATGTTAATATAGGAGAAGCAATACTTGTGCGGATTCTCCATGAATTTATCAGTAAACATTAGATAATTTTAAAACTTATTTTCTATACTAAATTGTTTTACCAATTAACTCACAAGCAAAACGTCTCAATGAAGTATATGAATAGCTTCACCAACCCATTTATGCTAGTTCACATTATTTTACTCCGAAGTGAATTTATTTATTTTTTATTTTTTCTTTTTTTTTTCATTTTTATTTCTGTTTCAGTATAAACCTGCGAATTCTTTTCTTCGCATTTACCATATTATACCCTCTCATAAAAGTTTTACCCTTCCTTCTTGGTACATCAAACTTGGCAACCACATAACCTTCTAAACTCGAGGATTTAGCGTTGCTGGTTTTATAAGCACCCAAATTCTTCGATCATGACTCTGCAATAGAGCATGTCTTCACCTTTAAAAAAACTGAACCACGCAGTATCGCATCGTCGTGATTCTATAAAAACTCGCGGGCGAGATAAAGGCAGGTCCCTTTACGTGAAACAGTATGAGCGGTACCTGGACGTTTTGCAGAAATATTTGAATGAAGTAAATAGAAAAGATGTATCAAATTCAGAGGAAGCCGTATGGGGAAATTTAGAAGGATCTTTCGTGGGTAATACTTTTTGGACTTCGGATGAAAAACGTTCTTTTTTTCACGGACTGGCGAGATATGGGAAGAAAAACATAGACAAAGTGTCTTCTATGATTGGTAGCAAAAGCCCTTCGCATGTTCAGCATTATATTGACATTTTGGATACCGAATTACGCTGGCTGAGAAATCATGTTGATTCTTCTGTTCGTAGTCGATATTTAATCAAGTACCAGGAAATTCCTGCTGCTTCGGAAATGAGTAATGAATGGGTTGAGTGGGAGGAGTCTTGTTCTCAACGACTTATTGACGCTTCAAAAAAAATAGCCTCCGAGGATAGGGAAAAGGAATCTACGCATGTACAAGCAAACCGGGAAAGTCATGGAGACGATACACTAAAGCCGCAAGATTTGTTTAACGTTCCTTTGATGGAAAAGCTATGCTCTCAGTTTTACTATAATGAAACGTCTGGATTGGACAATAAAGAGAAAACAGAAAGTTTCTATACTTCCTCGGTTTTAGAGGATCTTGTGAGTTTAGTTAAACAAAAAACAAAAGAATTGGTTTTAAACTCGGCCTTTTTGGCTGAACTCCGATTTGGCAAACTGGAGTCAAGCGCTGTGTTTCACCGAAAGGCGTCTATACGTTACCGAGACGTAGAACTATCGACAAGGTTGTCCCGGTTTGATCGGTTTAACATTCCCGGATTTTGGAAATACCTTCCTTTTCGTCAAAAGCTGAGGATTTTAAAACAGAATAAAAGATTGAAGCCTGAAACATTTATCGAAATCCTGAGCAAAGATGAAGACTTTATTCGCCATAAACAAGGAAGAGCAAGACTCAGGAAAAGGCATGATTTAGATTCGGAGGAAGTGCTGTCGCTCAACTCTAAAAATTCACCCCCGATAGATTTAGAATCGGTAGAACCTCCTACTCCTCCTGAGGCTAGTTCTGACTCTGCGGATGATTCTCCGGCGATTACGGAGAGTCATTCAAGCATGCCTGAGAGCGATGATAGTCCAGTTGAGGACGACGAAGAACAAGACGACATTAATTCGTATGATACGGCACAGTCAAGGGCATACGAAAAGTCCTTAATCGATTATGTTGTGTGTAAAGAAACCGAATCTTTAGGTGAAGAATCCGAGGAAATTGCTTTACTTGAATTAGTAGCTCAAAAAAAACTCGTGGATATGTCCAGTTTAAACGATCATACCTTTCGTGATGCATCGACTGAGTGTCCGCGCAGTTCACATAATGTCGATGAGGAATCTGATTCTGATGATGATGTTCAGCCAATATGTTACTACTATAAAGACCCCATGCTGATTGACTCCAACCCTGAGGATAATCCTTCTGAACGGTTGCAGAAGCAGTATGTGGGTTTAATATCTTATGATATGGATTATCATCAGGAACGGATGGATCCTCATGAACTCTTAGCTCAGCCGGTGTCTTCATGGGAATATTCTCTCCATAATTCAGCTGAGTATGATACTACTAACGAAGAGGAGATTGCTAGTATCAAACCATAGATATTACTTCTCACAAATGCTCTACATCATATTATCTGATTACTTCTTTTCGTTTTATTTTTCCTACTTGTTTATTATGTATATTGAATTCCTCCGTGCTCTAGCTCTATTTTTTGGTCCGTTTATTATGAATTCTGAATATCGTTAATTTCTCTTTTCGTGTGCTCATTCGTTTACATAAACAACATTGCTCTTTGAGCGCTGACAAGGCAGCTCTTCTCCAACTCGTATTTTAAGATCAATTGTTCGTATTATCTGAATTTTGTTAGCTATTTTATTTAATTTTTTACACTTTACTATATTTAGCCAGCCATTTTCGTAAATAATTAAGCTTAAAATAGCGAGCTATATGATACTGTAAGGTATGCTATGATAGAGCATAATGTCATAAGACCGGCAAGGTATTCTGGCAGAATTCATGATGTGCGTGAATTTACTTTACTAACTACACCCACCATCATTTATTGATTGTTTGCGAGTATACCTCGGTAGATATTGTAATTTTACAATATCAATGGAAACCTGAAACACGAACAGTTTTATCCGCGTCGTTTGGTTGCTTGCAGTAGGCTTCTAGTTCCTATCGTTTCATGAAGTTTGTTGTCGTTGATAAGTCTTGAAAAGAATAAGAAGATGGGGTTTAGAAAAAATTTGCCGTTAGGAAAGAGTGGTAATTATTGTACTCGTTGTGAACGCGAGTTTCAGCGAAAAGAAACTCCGATTTCGTTCGGAGGTAGACTTTGGCATAACAGTTGTTTTACATGTGCGAAATGCTTGAATAATTTAGAGCAAAGCAATCAATTGCTGATTCAGACGTCCGACGGAAAGCCGGTTTGTAGTGATTGCTCACACACCTGCACAGTTTGTCAAAAACCCATTCAAGACTATGCTCTTATGAATGGTTTTGATTCCTATCATCGCGATTGCTTTAGATGCTCGAATTGCAGAAAAGTTTTTAATAACTCGGAGTTTGTGAAAGACGGTCGAACCGTATATTGTAGTGATTGCAGCAGTCAAAATTCTTCCTTCATTTCTCCTACAATGGAGAATGCGCCGTTACGTACTATAAGAAGTCATGAGAAAGCTTCTTCTCAGGATTCGAATCACTCCTCGATCCCCGAAATAGCATCTCCTAAGTCAAAGTTTTATGCTTCTGAAAACAGATCGAATGAGCGTGTATTACATGCCAATGGTGAGGCTACGCTACAAATTAACCAAACCATTCCTACCGAATCAGCCTTTCAATCTGTTGACTCTTTATTTTCGCCCGAAAAGAATAAAAGTTCAACCTCTTTCAATAGCTCTGGTTCGCCTAAAAAAGACAATGTTCATTTGAATGCTCCTTCTCCGTCCAGTTCTCCTCTCCATAGACCATCCGTATACGCGAATGACCGGACTCTTACTCCCAACAATCCTTTAGACAGGAAAGCTCCCTCTCCTTTCAAAACCATTTCCTCATCCAACAAAAAGCCTTCTACTGATGAATTTTTGAATGACTTTGGCTTTGCCCCTCATCAAAAGCAACATTTCTTTACTGCACATCTTAACAGATCTCAGTCTAATCAGAACATTCATTCTTTATCTGAATCAAACAGCAATTCTCATCAACCGTCGTTTTTATCTCCCCATAATCAATATAGCGTTTTTCGAGCCGTGAGTCCAAAGTCGCAAGTTCACCGCAAGTCATCTTCTCAACCGTCAAATATTTATGGACTTCCCCATTTCGTATCCTCCCCTGAGACAGTTTCCGCAGGTAATGGTGAACGTAGTACTTCTAATGGGTCTCTTCATGTACATTCTGGCTCATCACTACCCACTCTCGTTTCCCCTTCGAATCCTCCATTTGAGACGAAAGCGCCCAAGAGTAATAGCAACACTCCTTCTTCTGATTCTTCCAGCCTTTTTGAAAGCTACAGGATAGATATGGAAGCGCTAAAGTTACAAATTAACAAACTCACGCATTTAACGGAATCCATCTCGTCAAGATCTATTGCTTCTGGATCGGAAAGTTCCTTGGATTTGACTGAAAAGAAGGACGCATTACGTACACAGAAACTGGAAGTCTGTGAAAAGTTTTTTTCTTTTGCTGATGTTGCCGACGATCCCATTTTGAAAGATCCTCTCCATCAGAGCTTAGTAGCTGCGGCGAATGCTTATATGAAAATGCTGCGCGATAATTTTTCACAAGAACTTACAAATCTGCTAGAACGACGAAGTGAGCTCCTTCAGGATTATTCTAATGCACAAAAATTGCTTAACGAGTCATTAGAAGCCTCAGTTCACTTGAATGCTAAAAATCTTGAACTAGCTGACTTGAATAATAACCTGGCTAAACAGATACAACAAAAACGAGAGACACCACAAGAAACACCGCAAGTTCCGTCCGGGCCGAACAAGCTATTCTTAGACACGAAATCGTTAAAGCCACATTCCTCTGATTCCGGAATCAGTAATCCGGATTCCTATCAGCCGTCGACATCTCCTTTACAGGCCAGTTTTAATAAGCTTGAACTTCGGGGGCTGAAGTTGCTGAACTCTGGGAAAGCTAACAATCGAAAAAGTCATTTCAAGTCATTTCATGCGAAATCCAAATCTGCTGATCCGGTGATCGTAAACGAAACGCCAGTATGCCAACATGTCTTCCAGGTAAATGCTATATTCAAACCATCTCGTTGTTTTATTTGTTCGGAGACGATATGGGGATCAGAGGTGCGCTGTATGAAATGTTCAGTTGCTTGTCATTCACGTTGTCTAAAGAAGCTGTATTCTGGAAACGAAGAGTTAAAGTTTTTTTCGGATGAAGAGACAGATAATAATAATAGTAATAATAATGCTAACGTCCCGGAGATGCCTAGCAGACTACCTCCTCCAGAACCATCTCCTTTGATGTTTGGTAGACCTTTAGAGGTTCAAGCAAAGATTGACAAACAATCTGTTCCTAAAATTGTTCAGATATGTGCAGAGTGCGTCGACGCTCACGGGCTACATGTCGAGGGTATATATCGCATTTCTGGAAGCGCTTCCCAAGTTCGTGCATTCATTGACATGTTTGAACAGAATAGCATACAAGTGGAAAGTTTAGCTTCAGACATAACTGCTTGTACTTCCGTTCTAAAAACGTATTTACACAAACTCCCAATGCCAATAATCCCAGAAGAACAATACCGGAAACTACTGAAAGCCGAAGAGCTCGATGACGGTTTTGCGAAGGAAGAAATGTTTCGACTGATTTTACAAGAGCTTCCTGCTGAACATATTAGCATATTTAAATATTTACTCCAACATCTTTTGCGTGTTGCTGACAATGCAGATAAGAATTTAATGACTAGGAAAAATCTTGCTACCGTCTTCGCTCCAACTCTCATGAGAGAGACAGATATGCATCTTAATTTGAAAAATGTTAATAAACGAAGTGCAATACTACAATACATATTGGAAAATTATGAAACCTTTTTTACTGACACTTATGTTGCGTGACATACCCTCTAACGAAAATTATGCATCTTCATGATCTTGCAGAATCAGTCACTAAATACTATTACAGCATAAACATATACGTTTATATGTATATGTAAACATTCTACTTGGAACAAGATTAATAGGGGAAGAAAACATTTTTATTTATAAGATAATGAGTTCATGATAAAAAATAACGGAACGTGTTCCTCCAGATACCGACTCCTTGCATGGCATATTTAATGATATTGGTATTAAAGATAATCTGCACTGGTCAGTTTTCAATCACATAACAATGGTGTTCTTATTTCAGAATATACTACCTAGTAAATTTAAGTCGCGCTCGTTGCCTTGATCTCTTGAGATTTCCTCGCTATCTTCTTCTCCAGAGTTTTCTGCAGACCCGCCTTTTAGATTCTGTTTTCTTTTAGGCTTCGATGAAAAGATGCTTCCCAATGCGTCAAATGACATTAGGCGCACTCGTCCGCGATCACCAGAGGTTTTGTTTGATGAAAGGGAAGATTCATCACCGACTTCATCAGTGATAGATTCTTTTCTATTGAGCGTTTGGTATTCTTCGTCCTCGGTTAGAGGTCCAGCTTCCGGAAACTCGTTGAGATACTCGTTGAAATCATTAAGTCTTGATCCTGTATGACTGCTATACAAGTAGTTTCGGTTTCCAACGGGAGATTCTTGTTTGGAAGTAAATCGACGCATCACTATCAGCTATTAATAAAAGTTTGAATTTGTGAGATGCTGTTTATTTTTCGCATATACCTATATTTATGTCTGATGTGGCCAACATGACGCCTTCATCAGTTCCGGGAACCTTTTCACTCATGAGGAATCCCTTGAAAGAATGTTTTTTTTGAAATCATGTCAATCGTCATTTGTTACATGGATTGTGGCACCCTGGGATTGTTTATTGATTTGTATATACTACGAAATCATCATTTGATGGGCGGAATTGTATATGTCAAACCATTCACTATAAAATTCTTAACAATTTTTCTTCTTTAACAAATTATTGTTAAGTATTTTATTTAAAAATCTTAGCAATTTCATCAATGTCGGCTATAAAGTTGATAGACTTGGTGGAGACGTTCCCCATTATACGAATGTGATCAGTATGATGTCAATTCAGTGAAAAAGAAAGAAACGCCTTCGGCTCTCTCATAATCAACATTAATTTGCCTATACTGTTTGGTTCAATTGAGACTTGCTTGAGAAGCTATGGTCTAGCTACACTGCTGAGCTTGTAACGGGATTCTGTATGAGTAAGTAATAGCCGAGGAGAAGATCGTCTAGGAATACCTTTGCATTATACTGTAGAACAGAATAATCTTATGTTGACATGCCGAGCTGATAATGTTTGCTTCGTTCAATGATTTACAGTTGTATCCTTCTTTGCTTGTTTCTGTTACTAATTACGTTGCAAGGATGAATATTTTTTTCACACAGTCTGTCATGCTTGATGAATTTAGAATTTGAATCACGGGATTTTTTTTTTTCTTTCTTTATTGCTGCAATCTGCATTTTAGTGAATATTTTCGTTTGCACAACAACGTAATGAGAAAAATTTTTGATTGGTTTCGTCTTTTTCTACTTTATGGATGAAGGATACGCAGCTTTAACTGAAATACTAGATACTTTGAGTTAAGTTGGATTATTCATTCGAAAGTATGATAAGGCATATCGATTCTAAAGACATAAGAAGGTAAAGACTCAAATAATCTACTAGAGAGTGATACTTTATGTATCTTACATAAAGAACCAAATCGTTTGGTTGTTTGAAATAACGTCTTAATATTCTTGGGTATAGAGAGAAGTTTCTTACCCAATGAAAACTAGTTATTGATGTGAACGTTTGCCGTTGCAATGAGGTTTAATGCATCTTTGATGAAGGATCTTGCATTCAAATAACTATGGTGGAAAAGTCTCAGTTTTATAGACTGCGCCGATGGTGTATATGGTATAGCAAGCATAGAGACTTGTGCGAAGTTGAAGACCGTTTAGTCTTGGGAGTCCTTTTTTTGTTTTTTTTTTTTTTTTTTTTTTTTTTTTTCTTGGTCATACACATTCAACGTTCGTTTCTTAAAATCAGTTGGTCATCGGGCTTTTACGTGACTACGATTAGAGTATGAAGAGCGTGCTTTATTTTATTCATTAATTAGTTAAAGTATGCTTTGCTTTATAATGAGGCGGGATATATCGTTTGAGAAACCCCAGGATGAAATAAAATTGTCGCCGAGTTAGACCACCTAAGTGAGACGAAGTCATCAATACATTAATCTTTTGATTGATGCGTGTCTCTTTTTTGCATGGTGAATGGTGATACCGACCCTCTTAATGTTCTGATTTATCTTTCTTTTTTTATTTTTTTGTTCTTTTGTATTTTTTAACGTATACTTTCTTTTTAACAAGCCTTATTCGAAGTCGAAGAATCAAAGAAATGTCATGAAGCAAATTTGTCTAATTCTTGTCAAGTAGATTTATCATAACTATTTATGAGTACTACTTTGGTTGGTTTGTAGGGCTTGAATAGAAGCATTTGCCTAGATTTGCTCGTTTCAATTAACTTTAGAAATTCTTCTCTTAATCGGTTTTTCGTGCATAGTGAAATGATTATTATTGTTGTCTTTTATTTATTTATTTATTTATTTATTTTTAAATAATACTTATGATAAATGTGCTTTCTTCAAGAAGTCCTTTTAGTCTACATACATGTCTTAATTAAACCATGCCAGCTACCATTGCCAAGCAATTTGCTGTACAATGTAGATAAAAGGATTTCCATTCTACTTGTTATTACAAGTTAAAAAATAAGAAATACTGTTAGCTTTGGTTACTTAACAATTGCTCCGTCATACCAATGGATAGCATCGATCTCAGACGAGCAACAGATATTCATCTAAACAATCTTTTGGTGTAGTATGTCAGTCTGTGTAAATTAAATCTATCAATCTTCATTTTGAATATAACTCCTCCTTATTGAATCAATTTAAATTGACTTTCTGCCTTGCTATTAGTTTCTAGAGTACTTTTCTTAAGGCCTTGAAGACGTATAGACGATGAACCCTTCAGAAACCCATCTGTCATTAATTTTGTCGGACGCTGCTTTTCCACTCTCTTCCTTTTCATATTCATTTGGTCTCGAGTCATACCTATCTCATCAACCTCGAAGAACTACTAGTGCCTTCTTTGACTTTCTGCCATTGTCACTAAATTCATTGCTGTACACCAACCTGCCAACAGTTAAAGAATCATGGGAAAATCCGAATAGTTACCCGGAAATAGAAGAATTCTTTGAAAGCACCCAGACCTGTACGATCGGTCAGAAAGTATCGACCATGCAGGGAAAGGCTTTACTCGGAGTATGGGTGAAATCATTTTCTACATTCGTGAATTCAAATGAAATATCAAAACTTTTAATGAACTATGATTACTTGGTCCGTCATCGAAAGGCACTCGGTCACTTCCCAGTCATTTGGGGTATCTTATGTAGAGCACTTGGAATATCTTTAGAAAGGACATGTTATCTTTATTTATTAAATCACACAAAGTCTATATGTTCTGCTGCTGTCCGCTTGGACGTATTAAGTTCTTTCCAGCATGTGTCCACTCTAGTACACCCCGAAACCGAAACACTTTTGAAAGAGTCATTAAACGTTGCATTAAGTCTAACATTGGAAGATACTTCCCAAACTTGGTTTCCACTAGACCTATGGCAAGGTAGACATAGTCTGTTATACAGTAGAATTTTCAATAGCTGAAAACTCACGATCAAAACTTGAATAGATAATTGATGCAAATGTTCTTGTTTCAGAGTCATGGGATATAGAATCAACAAAACTTTCTTTAATGGGTGATTCAGCGATAGTGCCACTGAATTTCGTGAAAAAGCTTAACATTTTGGCAAATCTGGCGTCCTCAGTAGGAAGAAAAGTTTTCAAATGGGATAATAGTAGTCGTGTTTGTTTGGAAACAATGACTTCTGCATCTACTTCTGTCACAAAATCTTCGAGCTCATCCAACAATTGGGAGAGACCGCCAGTGACAACATACTTTTTTGAGATTTCGGAAAGGAGTTCTTCACGATCTTGTGAAAATACAAATTTATACCTTAAAAATAGGTCGTCGACAGTCCCTTCTAGTAGGGCATAAATATTGTCTGCTTTCATAATGTCTGTAGGGGAAGTACTAAATACATGTCAGCTTTCTTTCATATAGATCAGTTTTTAAGTTACCTTTCAAAGAACTTATGAACAGAAGAAGAAACATGCTCGATCAAAAAGGGCAGTTGTTTTTTTTCCAGTACGTAGACAATTCCCATGAGAATAGCAGGATCAGACTCCTTTTGGAATGTATCATGAAAATTGGCACTGTAATTTAGGGAAGCACGTAGACAAAAGTCTTTGCGTCCCAAAATCGTCAAAGAAATCTTGGTCAGCATATTGCATTCTGCTATCACACATAAAGTCGTTAAAATTCGCACAATGGATTGAATCTTTAGCTCGTTCCACAGTAAAAGCTTTTTTTCTCCATCTTGGTCTACGGAGCGGGAATCCCTGAGATTTTGGACAATTGAATGTAGAGGAAGCTGTTCCTCGATTTCACTGACTATAGCACTGAAAACGGAATTTGAGCTCGATTGACCATCTGAAAGAGCTTTTTCAAAATTTTTTGTGTATCTAAACCATGATAGTTAGTTCAAGTTTATGCTTCCTATATACGCATACAAAAGTTGTAATTCGCGTTGTTCAGCAAGTTTGCCGATCGCCGTTCTCAAACTTGAGTCTGCATAACAAAGAGCCAATAGTGGAATTGATGTTCCCAAGAAAAAATTGCAACACTTCTTTACGTATCTAGAAACCGACATACAGGAAGAATTGGTGTGAGTTTTAGCAATGGCTTAAGGACTCGTGAGCTAAACGGTGAATAAAATAGGCTTACTCAACGGATGTATTGTTTCAAATCCTGACAATAGTGTTGAATGGATTGTTAAAATTGAGTCCTGATTATAAGATACCAAAGATATTCAACCAAAAGAGATGATTGAAAATAATGCGAGTTTTTCAGTACCCGATGATTAGATGTCTTATTTTCTGTTTGTTTTTCGTTTTGATTATATAAGAGAAACCGGAAAAGAACGATTCGTAGGTATGTGAGTTTTCTGGTAATCGGGGACTCCTCTATGAACATATGTTTCAAGCGATGTTAGAACTGCTTGCAATGGTACATTGAGAATTTGATCTTTGCTAAATATGAAATTCGTAAGTAGTACTGTCTACCATTAAAGCGGTAAAAATGCGACGAAAATAATTTTTCACCGGGATACTTTTTATTTTTTTTAGGATTTTTGAGGAATAGAAAAAATAAATAAATAAATAACACATAGACTATTAACTGCAAGAATTTAAGATGCTACA
Source organism: Schizosaccharomyces lindneri (assembly GCA_029532395.1). Classification (NCBI taxonomy): domain Eukaryota; kingdom Fungi; phylum Ascomycota; class Schizosaccharomycetes; order Schizosaccharomycetales; family Schizosaccharomycetaceae; genus Schizosaccharomyces; species Schizosaccharomyces lindneri. The sequence goes on along the minus strand of JARFMH010000009.1, from coordinate 99,767 downwards.
TAAGTTGTCACTCAAGTTCAACTTTTCCCTTGGTTTTCAGTAGTTGACCTTACCAACAACACCTTACACCGAAGGCTTTTCTAAAAGCGAGACGTTAGCGTTACTTGTAAGATATACTATAAAAACGAAAAAAAAAATTAACAAACTAGAGGTTTAATCGCAGGGATTCGTTGCTCTTAGACCTGTAACTGGGAGACATTATAACGGTCAGATAAGTTTTGGAAGTTACTTTAAACTATTATACACAAGATGTTGGACATTAATTTATTTCAAACGGAAAAGGGAGGAAACCCTGAGTTGATCCGTGAATCTCAAAGAAAGCGCGGTGCCGATGTTGGAGTGGTTGACCGTGTTATTGAAATGTACAAGGAATGGGTTGCTCTTCGTTTTGAGCTTGATAACACTAACAAGTCGATGAATCGTGCTCAAAAGGAGATCGGCATGAAGATGAAGGCAAAGGAAGATGCTTCTGAGCTTTTGGCTGAAAAGAATGCTTTGACTGAAAGGAAGAAGAACTTGGTCGAACAAGAAACCGCCAAGAACAAAGAAATGCTCAGTGTTGTCCAATCTATTGGTAACATTGTCCATGACTCAGTTCCCATCAGCATGGATGAAGATAACAATGAAGTAATTCGCACTTGGGCCCCCGCTGGTGTGACAGCTGAAAAGAGAGATTGCCTTTCTCACCACGAAGTATTAACCCGTTTGGACGGTTACGATCCTGAACGTGGTGTAAAGGTTGCTGGCCACAGAGGTTACTTCCTCCGTCAATATGGTGTCTTCCTAAACTTGGCTTTGATCCAATTCGGTTTGGACTTTTTGTATCAACGTGATTACACTGCCTTACAAGCTCCTACCATGTTGAACAAAGACGTCATGGCTAGAACTGCTCAATTGGAACAATTCGACGAAGAATTGTACAAGGTGGTTGATGGTGATGAGGAGCGCTACTTGATTGCTACCTCTGAACAACCCATTTCTGCTTACCACAGCAATGAATGGTTTGAAAAGCCTGCTGAGCAACTTCCCATCAAGTATGCTGGTTATAGCACTTGCTACCGTCGTGAGGCTGGATCTCACGGACGTGACGCCTGGGGTATTTTCCGTGTTCATGCTTTTGAAAAGATTGAACAATTCGTATTGACTGAGCCTGAGAAGTCTTGGGAAGCCTTCGATGATATGATGAACCATGCTGAAGAGTTCTACAAAGCCTTGGAAATTCCTTTCCGTGTGGTTTCCATTGTCTCTGGTGCTTTGAACAATGCTGCTGCTAAGAAGTTTGATTTGGAAGCTTGGTTCCCTTACCAAGGTGAATACAAGGAGCTTGTTTCTTGCTCCAACTGTACAGACTACCAATCCCGTAACTTGGAAATCCGTTGCGGTGTGAAGAAGATGGGTGATCGCGAGAAGAAGTATGTTCACTGCTTGAACTCCACTCTTTGCGCTACTGAGCGTGCTATTTGCTGTATTATTGAAAACTATCAAACTCCTGATGGTATCAATGTTCCCAAGGCTCTTCAACCTTATATGGGTGGTAAGACCTTCTTGCCTTTCACTAAGGAGCTCCCCAAGAACTCTACTTCCAAAAAGGGAAAGAATTAATTTGTGGATAAATTTGGTTTAGTAAATATATATGCATATTCTATAGACATAAAAGTTTATGCTACAATCAAATTGGGAAGACTCTATGAGACTTTGGTCAAATAGAGCCAACTGTAGGAAACCCACTATTCATAATTTATACCATGCTCATTCACATTACGGACATATGACAAAGGATGTCACGAGAACTCATGGTGTCGCTTAAACTTATTCTATATTACTGGTCCATAAATTCCTTTCAAGTTTCTAATCTTTCTTATTCATGCTTGTCAAAATTCCAATTTTCCTGCGATGACCTCTTACCCCAGGTAATATTATATAACTAGCTATATAATCCCATGGAGGGAATTGCTTCTATTATACACTCTGTAAAACAATTTTTTTCTTTTTCTTTTTCTTTTGTTTTCTTTTTTCTTTTACAAAGGTAAAATGAATTCCCTTGCTGCATAAGCAGAAATGCTATCTCCTTCCAATGTTTACGTAACCAATGGGTGGGTGCTAAATATTGGTTTTTTGTTTTGTTTTGACTCGCAAAAGCAGTCACTATAACCAGAATTTCTCGTTTGTTTACGATTTCAAGACGGATACTTGGTTCTATTTTTTATTAAAATCGCCAATTCGAATCGTCTCCAATTCTCTTACTGTTTTCTTCAACCGCCGGCCATATATTTGATTTTGAGCAAAATCATTGTTTTGATAGATCTTTTGTCATATTTCATTAGTGAAGTGTAACGCAGTTGAATGCACTTCATTTAAGTATTGTGCGATTTGTAAACCTCAGCCTCATTTGACTTGGGAGTTGGCAACTTGCAGTCATCCGTTCACTACATACCATAAGTTATTGGCAACACCAAAAAATCAGTTTGTAGCGGCTTTCAGGGCTTTTTTCTGCCTTTTATTTGTTTCTTAAAGTCTCAAGAGATTTTTATCTCTACAAAGAACGAGACGAATCAAGAATCCGACGAAAATTGCGAGTTGTTCGGATACAATAGCACATATTTATATTTTTTGGAGGAACTTTTGTGTTTAAATTAGCAAAAAATGGATCAAGTGGAAGACATATCTTCCAAAGTTGCTTCTTTAGGGGTGAATTCAGTGAAAAATGCATCAAAGCAGATAGCGGACATACCTGAGCATCATCACCGTTCAGATGCGAATGCCGATGCTGAACAAACGAATGCTTTACCATCTTCGAATGGAAATGATATTCCTGCCGAATATAACAATGGTACTGCTACAAATGAACATCCTGAAAAACAGATGAATTATGACGAACCATTGCAGGGCGAAAAGCTTCGTTCAAATGATAACTATGGTGTTCAAATGGTCCATTCACCGGTTCCCTCCGCAACTCCTAGTCGGATTGGTTCTGTTGATGCTATTGCACCCAATTCGTCAGCAACAGCTCAGCAGCCCAATGCAACGTCCAAAACTCCGATATCCCAAACTAGATCCAAAGACCAGACTGCCATGCCTCCCCCCACAAAACCATCTCGCTCGCCTGCATCCTTTATGTTGGGTAATCCTCATTCAAAACCCCAAACAGGGCCTGCACATTCTCCTATTGTCACACCCGCTTCCTCTGCCTCTGTTTCTCGCGCTAATTCTTCTTCCAACACTCCTCACAAACCCACAGCCCCAGCAGCTCCAAATCCAAATGGTGCTGCCAACGGTAATAGTGGCCCCGTCCCTGCACCGACTCCTATCTCTACTACCGCGACTCCCTCAAAAAATCCTGTTTCCAGACTACAGCGTATTTTTTCACAATCGTCTGTTAATCGCCAGAATGCTAAAAACAAGCCTTCTGCAAACGCTAACACTGAGGAAACAAATAGCACAAATGGTAGTGAGACTGGAGCATCGGGTGTCGCAAATAGTTCTTCGGGTGCAAACCAAAATGCTAAACATTCTCGATTTACTGTTTACGATGATGGTAGTCATACTCATCAACTTCGTCCTGCTAAGCGCCAGGAGAAGTTAGGCAAAATGCTGAAGGACTTTCTTGCTGGAAACAGCAAAAAACGTGAAGAGGAACGTGCTGCAAAGGAGGCTGCTGCTGATTCGCAACATCAGCTCAGTTTGGTTCAATCTTGGATAAATGGATATGGTCAGGAGAAGCTTGCTGATAAAAATTTCGGCAAAGTGTCAGCTAGTTTTGTAGAAAAGTATGGACGCTGTCAAGAAGTCATCGGTCGAGGAGCCTTTGGTGTTGTACGGATATCGCACAAGGTCGATCCACAAAATTCTAGGTCAGAATTGCTTTATGCGGTGAAAGAATTCCGACGCAAGCCGACGGAATCACAGAAAAAATACACAAAGCGTCTCACTTCGGAATTTTGTATATCTTCGTCTTTGCGCCATCCTAACGTCATTCATACATTGGATTTGATTCAGGACAACAAAGGTGATTATTGCGAGGTTATGGAACTTTGTTCTGGAGGTGACTTGTATACTTTAATTATGGCTGCTGGACGGCTTGAGCCTATGGAAGCTGACTGCTTTTTCAAACAACTCATGCGAGGCGTGGATTACTTGCATGATATGGGTGTTGCTCATCGAGACTTAAAGCCAGAAAATCTATTGCTTACCATTAACGGCAGTATCAAGATCACAGATTTTGGTAATGGTGAGTGTTTCCGAATGGCTTGGGAAAAAGAGGCACACATGACATGTGGCCTCTGTGGTTCTGCACCTTATATTGCGCCTGAGGAGTATACTGAAAATGAGTTTGACCCTCGTGCTGTAGATGTGTGGGCTTGTGGTGTTATTTATATGGCCATGCGTACCGGTAGACACCTATGGCGAGTCGCAAAGAAAAGTGAAGATGAGTATTATGCGAAGTATTTGATGGATCGAAAGAATGAGAGTGGATATGAGCCGATTGAAATGTTAGAACGGTCACGGTGTCGAAACACTCTATATAATATTCTGCATCCTAATCCTGGCTATCGTTTGACCGCGAAGCAAATTATGAAAAGTGAATGGGTTCGTTCCATTAAGCTATGTGAATATGGTGGTGCTGGATTATAAAATGGTTGAAATTGCAAATGCTGCCAATATCAATAACTGCCCCTTTTTGATTCCTTGCAAGTGCACTCATCTTATAATTATTCTATTGTTTATATGTTAATGCATAAATGTATTTTTGCCAATTGAGAGTTTTCAACTGACATATTTATTTTGTATATTGTCCACTGTTGGAGAATACACAATGATCTAAACGCTACTCAGTTTATTTAATAGACTTTATTTCTGCTTTTAAAGAAATGCTTTCTTACTGTTTATAGTAATATGTTCTGTTTGTATGGTTAAGGTAGTTTTTTCACAACAATACAATGAATGTAGCAGTAAGAATAAAAGGAACAGAATTTATTAGACGGATCGGATCTGCTTTCGTAATTCGTTTATGAGCTTCAAGTAAATTAAATAAGCATGATTATTGTTTCATAGGAGCCGTAGTGGTTCACTGTTCTGTGTAATTTCACCTTTACATGGTGCATTCCTTGAACAAGGAACGAAATGAAGGGATCATTCTACCAGCTCATTCATCGTTGAAATTTTTTGGTAGTCGACTAATAAGAGGGTATGGTATGCTTAAAAACACACACGAATAAAGAGATACCATAAAACAAGGAAGGCTTTCGTAGCGTAGTTCATGAAAAATGAAAGGATGTAGGTCTTTCAACTTCAAAAGAGACGGATCAAGCAGAGGATAAACCGACGTAAAACGCCGAAAGAAAACTCATTTTAAAACAAGGGTTTGTCAAAGCCCAGTTCCTTATACTAGTGCAAGTTGACTGGGCTGGCAAATGTTCTGAAACGTTTGTACCAAGGTCACCAAACCGTTCAGTCTGGCCGATAAATCTGCTTTGGATTCGAGACCAGTTAATTCTAATCAGGCCTTTTGTATTGATATACTGCATATAGTTAGCATTTTACCTTGTTGGCTTGACTTGAGGCGAAGGACATTACTCATGATGAGTCCTGACACGCTCAAGTTGAAATTGTTTTTCTTACAGCAATGGTAGCAAGGACACTTGAGCAAGCTACAATGAACAGCTGACCAAATTTTCCAAGTGCAAACCCTGCAGCTAATCCAAGAGAGCTTCCAGTGAAGATTTGACGGTAGTTCAATTTGAAGCGATTCGTAGTGTTAATGGCAGTAGCGGTTGGACCCGATTCGCATGAAATTGAGCCAGGAAAAAATAGAGACAAAGAAGAAAATTGAGAACGGAAGGAAGTCATTTTTAATGTCAACAAAAAGGCGATATGAGTAGTTTCTTGGATACCCTTGGCAGTAGATGTAAAGGATAGAACGTCATGGGCGTAAACATTCAGACGTCAAACCCAGACAGAGATCATTTAAATTTCTATTTATTCTTTTAAATAACAAAAATATAAAAGAAAATGAAATGAAATGAAATATAAAGGTATTTGTAAATACCCTTGCGGACAAAACAAGAAAAAAAGGTATTTGTCAGAATTGTGTTGAGTAAATAGCTTAGGCTTCTACTAGCTATCGAATAGAATGTAAAGATTGAAGCTCAGCATGAACTTTCTATGGCTAGCAAGCGATCCATTTTTTAAAATATTTTGTTTGTAGGTCTAGTAAAGGGAGGGTCATAAAAAGTCTCTAATCTCAGTACGAAATTTCCTTCATGTAGGTGATGATCAGTCTCTTGGGTCAGGATAGACATTAATGAGCTTTATTGGGAGTGGTGATAGACCACAACTATTAAATTACTGACTGTCAGATTCTCAGTGGACAAGACTGTCGAATTCCCATGTGTCAGTCGAGTTGCAGGGTCAAATTCTCCTGGATGAAAAATTCTTGCTTAGAATATAAAAATATCAGGAACTAGTGAAGAATTTCTCGTTCGATATGTAAAACAATGGTATCCTTAGCTGTTAGAAATGCCTCGAAAAACATCATGTAGGAAAGAATTATGGGGATGGTCGTCTTTGCGAATAAACGAATTACCAAGAAAATAATTCATTATGAGACATTGCATACCAATCCTGAGATCGATCATGAATAGTTTGAGACAAAAAGTTAGAGCTTGAGAACATACCGGTAGAATAACTAATAAAAATCGATAGGGAAGAAATTCTATGTATTTCATTTGTTACTAAACCATTGATACAGCAATGGGTAAAACATTCAGGACGAGCTTGTAAAGTTCAATGGGAACCACAGAATGACTTTTTCTCAGGTAGGCCAAGACATTATCGAAAACTAGTACTCTATTTATTTTGGAAACATTTATTGAATAAAGGATTACGTCCAGGACTGAGCTGAACAGACTTTGCTAGGTTGTTGTTTCATACAACGGTGGATGAGACGCGACTTACCAACTGCCATAAAACACAATTTAGGAAAACAAAATGGCTGTAAGTGCTACTGCTCAGTCAGCCAAGCAGGTGCAAGCTTCAGAGGAAGCAATTAATCAAGAAAAATGTATTAATGAAGGTAAGGTCTGACGAATTGGGACGTGCGAATCTGTGCAAGCGCGTTTTAAAAGACAGTAGGTTAACGACTTAGAATATAAAATTTGGAAAAAAAATTCTCCTTTCTTGTATGATTTGATTATTACGAGGGCTTTAGAATGGCCATGTGTATCTCTTCAATGGTATCCTGATCAACAACTGTGAGTTCATCAATACAACCGAGTTCAAAGTAGATTAACTAACCCTTTTCTTAAGATTTCCTGAACATGGATATACAGAACAAAATGTGCTACTAGGTGTTCGTGCTGACGCTGGAAAATATTACCTCGCAATCGCAGGAATTCAATTACCTTACCTAAATCAAAATACAAATCCTACTACTATGGAAAAAGACGATCAGGAAAGTTCTCTTCGAGTCAATGTTCGTGAGCTCTATTCCCATCCAGAATCAATTAGCAAGGCGAGTATAATGCCGCAGAAGACTAGCCATGTTGCTACTATCGGGAATAACCATAATAATGTTTTGGTATTTAACGATTCATCTTTTAGTTCTTATAATTCTGCAGATGAGAATTCAATCCGACCTGCCATGAATCTACAAAAACATGACTTACCTTGCACATCTTTATGCTGGAATTATATGAAACAGGGGCAACTCGTGTCGGGCTCTCGAGACTCCACTATCTGTCATTGGGATATTGAGCATTACAATGAAAGTAATCCTTCTGCTGCCTTGAAATCCCAGATATCTACACATGAAAAGCCCATTAATGATGTTAAGTATCACTTCAAACACGGAGATATTTTCGCTTCCGTTTCTAGCGATCAACATCTTCACCTTCATGACAGTAGACGGGCAGATTACTCAACAACCCCGTTGAAAAGCATTCACGCACATTCAGCAGACGTGAATGCACTTGCCTTCAATCCTCTAAATGATTTCATTATGGCTACATGCTCAGCGGACAAAACCATTGCTCTTTGGGATCTTCGGAATTTGAACAACCGCTTGTACACACTCGAGGGACATGAGGATCATGTTTCCAATGTCAAATTTTCTCCTCATGAGGAACCCGTATTAGTTTCTACCTCTGTCGATAGAAGAACTTTACTTTGGGATCTTTCACGCATCAATGAGGATCAATCCGCTGAAGAAGCTCAGGATGGACCACCTGAACTACTGTTCATGCATGGTGGTCATACCTCATGTACCATCGATATGGATTGGTGTCCTAATTACAACTGGACTTTGGCTACTGCTGCTGAAGACAATATCCTTCAGCTTTGGACACCCTCCCGCTCAATATGGGGAAATCAACATTTGGAAGAAGATGCACAAGCCGCTTGAACGACAAGTGCTCTTCAAAACTGATTTCAAAATATAATTAGAAGTTTAAATAAATTATACCGGTTACGTATGGAGTCTATCTCTTCTAACTAAACGATCGTAAAGAATATGCTTTCGTTAATTATAAAATGAAATAAAGAATTAAAAACGGGCCTGCACCTAGAAATACGATGATGAACCGATAAGACATAGGTAAGAAGACAATTTGTAACACCTTAGAAACCCAAAATTGGCCTGCTAGAAGGCATATAAAAAGGAAAACAATTGCGATAGTTATAAAAGACGTAACATAAGTCTCTAAAAATCCGTTAGTATATTGAAACGTTGAGTATTTCACTTACTGTTTTTCCATGTAGGCGTAAGGAACTCGGATTTCTGATTAATGACAATATTTACTACAATGTATTGCAAGAAAGTTAACAAAAAAGAGCAAGAAACTAGAATATTTTCGGTGTCTGATTTTCCATCCTGCCACGTTGGAAGAGTGGTTGACTCAAACTTTACATATAACAGATTCAATAACCATTGAGACAATATGACCACCCCTGTAATTATTCCTAAAAAATACAAACTCGATTTTTCAAATAGAGTTGTGGAAGGCGCGTTGGGTGTAAGTACGTCGCTTGATGTAAAATGGCTCATTGCAGCAGACAAGGGAAAAACGACTGCAAAATCCATAAACAGAAACTGGGAATCACTATAATTAAAATTTTTTAAATATAAAAAAAAAGTTCCTGAAAACTGGATAATCGCACTCATAACCATGTATTGAAAACAACGATAGCTGGTGACAATAGAACACCTTCCTTCTAATATGATTGTTATTGTGTCCATGATAGACTTCTTCTGGCTTATAAATGAAGCGGCAGCACAAGCCTCCGTATCCGATAAAGATACACTCACATCGGACCGTTTAAGAGCTAGACAATCATTTGCTCCGTCACCACAGAACCCAACTGTATATCCGAACATTCTACAAAGCTCGACATACTTGAGTTTATCAGTCGGTGACATCCTTGCCAAAATTTTCGTCTTCTTTATAACACTTTTCAGCTTCTCTGTATTAAGAGACTCAGTCAATCTTTGCAGAAAACATCCAGTAATCGCCATAGCTGCATTATCATCGTTTATTATAAAGTCAAGAACCATAGGAGTAGGATCTTCAATGGGTAAATAGCAATCCTCCTTGACATTGTATAGTTTGAATTTTACTTCATCATCGAGTGATTGGTCATATTCAAACTTTTCTTCATTGTCCATAACATAAATAAGGGACGAGGAGCTAAAAACACCCGATTTTTTACCGACGTATAAACTAGTATATAAACTATCACCAGAACATACAGCAATATGAATGTTTGCTTTATTAAGTGCATTCATCACACTGTACGACTCCTTTTTTATTTTGCTTTCGAAAACCAATAGTCCTTCAAAAATTAAATTATTTTCCACTGACTCACGGGATATCTGCTGAACGTCTGTGTCGCTTCTGAGAGGTTTCCATGCACATGCTAATACCCTGAACCCTTTGGAGGACAATTCTTCTAATAAATAGTAAAGATTTTCCGGAATCGTCTTTGAAGAACAAATGCTCAAGATTGATTTAGCCCCACCTTTCGAAAACAGCATTGGGGTCTTTCTATTATCGCCAACAGCGACGACAGACATTCTCCTAATAAGAGGATCAAATTCAAAAGATCTTGCTACACTATAAACAGCGTCCTGGCCTACCAGCCCACTTGTTACAGTAAATAAAGCATTGCGCAAACCAGCATTAAGTTCAGAAGAATGTATAAAGTGTCCTTGAAAAAAGGAAAACAATGCTAATTCCAAAGGATCACCTACAATACTTCCGTTTATTATTTGTAAGGACTGACAGCAAGTGCTTATATTCGAAATAATCGTTTGTGACGCAGAAAAATCGTTAGCACACCGAGCCATCTCCAAATTATTATGTGCATTTTTGATATATGTGCAAGACAACTGAACATTTTCTTCGGTTATAGTACCTGTTTTATCAAAAACAAATATATCGGTATTTCCAGCGGTGGATATGCTAAAAGAACACTAATTAATATCTGAAATAACATTTGATACGAACTTACCACTCCGGATTTGAAGTTAATATACATTTCTGAGAGAGTCTGTAAATGGCATTTGCAATCCCAATAGAAAGGGTAGCTGGTAATGCTGGAGGAATTAAAATGGTAACGACATCCAACGATCGAAGAATTATATGACTGAACGAAGCTCTGTGTTTGTATAGATACAGAGAAAGGAAAAGGACAGAAAAGATAGAGAAGGTGATCATTAACTTTAGAAAAGACATCGAATCTTTATACAATTGCGAAACTCTTGTCTGAGGATAAAGTAAATCTCGAATTAACTGTCCTCTTCTGGACGAAAATCCCGTCCGAATAGCTATAACATAGCAAGGATCTTCCAGGGTGCTATTTACTTGTAAAAGTTTAGTACCAGCATGAAGTACATGCGGTGAAAACACGGTATACGCACTATCAAGAAAAGATTCCAAGGATAAGTTATTTAAAGCATATTTGGTTGCAGGTACGGATTCTCCTGTAAGCATGCTCTCGTCTACCATGCAAGTACCAGAAAGTAGGATACCATCAACAGGGCAAGTTTTGCATTCATCACTAGTCATACAAATTAGATCTCCATTTACCAATTCGTCTCCGTATATATATTTCTTTCTATTATCCCGAATAACGGTCAATGTACCAGAGTCACCAATGATGGAATGTATACGAGCGTCAGAAGTTTTCGATTCTTTAATAGCAAAGTATATGCTATATAGCGAAACTATAAGTATACAACAAGAATAAAAGATGAATTTATCGCAAAGCCATACTATCACGGAAAATAGTTGGAATAAATAAAAAGGATGCAATACCTAGAGATGTATATTAGTATTTCAGCACTATCGCTAACGAACAGATGGTAGTCATACCTCATAGCAAAGAATGTTTGCTATTGTTTTTTCTTCTAGTCTCAACAAATTTGGTCCATATATTTGTCGAAGGTTGGAAACCGTTTGAGTATTCAAACCGTAATTGAGATAATTTGGTTGAGACGCGAAAAAGTGGTAAGCGTGTATCTCTGGTGAAAGCAAAACCCATTCGGACGTTACGACATTCAGATAAATATCTAAGCTTCTGTAGCTGAAGTACGGAATGGATCTTAAAACTGGTAGTTGCGAGTTTGACAGTGGTACAGGTTGTTGAAATGATCGTTTACACACCCTTTCAATGGAGCTATTCCCCTTCTGATCAATAACTTCCACATACTTTATATCATCAATCCCACATGCCTGGCTGATCCAGCTAACCCTATAGTGAGGAAACCATAGGAGGAATAATTTATATAGTCCTAAGGAAAGAATCTCCAATATGGTTAAAATAAGCGCCCTTTGAGAATTTTCTTTATAAGGATGAAGAACAACGCTTTCTTCTGCTGACAAAATTAATCTTTGGTTCAATAAGTAGGGATTCGCATATTTTGAAAACTCATCTGATCCTAGGTTTTGCAATTGGATATCCATTTTCTACGCAAAAACCAGATTTAATGAAGTCGCTTTTAGGATTGACTACTTGAATGAGAAACCCATCAGAAAATTACATCTAGTGGTGTTGAACTGCTAGCGGTGGAATTGTTCGTGATTGAAAAAGAACGAATGAACGAATGTATTATATATACAGGATTAATTGTTGTTCGTATTATATACAAAGTATACAAGGTCAATGCTGAAAAGATTACAATACCAACGGTATATGTATAGTAGTTATATCCATGCTTGGAAAGAAGTACATTTGAGCATATACGCCAGTACGTTTGGGTGCGTAATAATATGTTAGCGTATCCTTATAACACTTAGCGTTCTGCAGCAGTAAGAAGAGATTCAGTGTATGTTGAAACATGCCTTCAGCCTAACTGGATCAAAATTTAACCATATAGCCATATCCTCCATTGAGGAGCTTATACAAAAAAAAGTAAGGAAGGGAAGATGTCTACCTCTAATCTTGCCTTTCAGAAGGCAAAGGCATGCACAGAAATTGTTGCAGAGCTAATTGCCTCTGAAAACCAAAACAAGGTTATCAACTTGAACGCGTTGAAGATGAGAATTTCGAAGAAACATCAATTGCCAGAGTCCCCTAGACTAACTGATATTATTGCTGCGATTCCTCCGGATGCATATTTAAAAGATTCATTGATGAGAAAGCTACGGGCGAAACCGGTGCGAACAGCTTCCGGTATTGCAGTCGTGGCTGTAATGTGTAAGCCTCACAGATGTCCCCATATTGCAATGACGGGTAACGTATGCGTTTACTGCCCGGGAGGACCAGACTCGGATTTTGAGTATTCAACACAATCATATACTGGTTACGAACCGACTAGTATGCGAGCCATTCGTGCTCGCTATGACCCTTACGAGCAAGCAAGAGGACGTGTAGAACAACTTCGTTCTTTGGGTCACAACGTTGACAAAGTTGAGTACATCATCATGGGTGGTACGTTTATGTCTTTGCCCGAATCGTATCGCCATCATTTTATTGCCAATCTCCATAATGCTTTGTCGGGTGCCTCTACGGAGGATGTGGATGAAGCAGTTCGTTTTTCTGAGCAATCAGAAACTAAATGTGTAGGAATAACTATAGAAACCAGACCAGACTATTGTTTGGACCAACATCTTGATGAGATGCTCCGTTACGGCTGCACTCGTCTTGAGGTCGGTGTGCAAAGTGTATATGAAGATGTTGCCAGAGACACGAACCGTGGTCATACGGTAAAGGCCGTATGCGAGACGTTTCAACAAGCAAAAGACGTCGGTTACAAAGTCGTGACTCACATGATGCCTGATTTGCCGAACGTAGGTATGGAACGAGACATTTTCCAATTTCAAGAGTACTTTGAAAACCCTGCTTTTCGTACTGATGGACTGAAACTCTATCCTACTCTCGTGATTCGTGGTACCGGACTTTATGAGTTGTGGAAGACGGGTCGCTATAAAAACTATACCCCCAATGCTTTGGTAGATTTAATTGCGAGAATTCTAGCTCTCGTACCCCCTTGGACTAGAATTTATCGTATTCAGCGGGATATCCCTATGCCTTTGGTTAGTTCTGGTGTTGAAACGGGTAATCTTCGAGAATTGGCATTAAACCGAATGAAAGACTTGGGTACCAAATGCCGAGACATTCGTGCTCGTGAAGTAGGTATGCAGGAAGTCCATCACAAAATCCATCCTGAACAAGTCGAATTACTTCGTCGTGATTACACAGCCAACGGAGGTTGGGAAACATTTTTGTCATATGAAGATCCCAAGCAAGATATTTTGATTGGCTTACTGCGATTGCGAAAATGCTCTGAAGCAACCTATCGTCCAGAATTACAACCCCAACAGACTTCATTGGTACGTGAATTGCATGTTTACGGGAGTGCAGTTCCTCTTCACAGTCGTGATCCAAAGAAGTTTCAACACCAAGGATTTGGTACGTTGTTGCTAGAAGAAGCCGAACGGATAGCCCGTGAAGAGCATGGCAGTAAAAAACTGAGTGTTATTTCTGGTGTTGGTGTACGTAAATACTATCGTAAGCTGGGCTACGAGTCGGACGGACCTTACATGTCGAAATGGCTTTAAAGCGTTCGTTGTATATTTAATTGGAATGGGTTGATTGGTAAACGAATTTAATTTTTTGATAAGCTTTATACATAATACATCAATTATGTTAATTCTATTTTATGGTTGCTACTAGAAGATCACAAGAGAAGGTGAGCAATTATAGAAATTGAAGTTTAGGCATAAATTTACAACTCTACAAGATAGCTAGCAAGTATTCTTTAGTCATATTCGTAAAGAGAAAGAATTCCCTTCAGAAAAAAAAAAATTTTCAAACAAAACATATTAATTCCACCATCATTTCTCTTTTCAATATGTGTTCCAATCATTAATAACGCAGTCGAAGCAATTCATTATTCATATTACCGATCTCGTTGAAATATCTTACAGCACTACCATGTATTTTCCAGAGACAGTATGGTGGTAACCACCAAAACTACAGAAATTTAACGATTTGCAAGAATCAGCAATTAGCTGTTCTAAGTTTAGCGAAATTGGTAGCTTACAAATTATCAGCAGAATAATTTCAATTAAGAAAGTAAAAATTCGCTTTTCTTACATGGTGTGAAGTGAAGTTTTTATTTAGCATGGCATTTGTTGAGAAGGAGTATAGTAAGAGTGATACGGAAGAACTGTTAAAGAAATGGAAACAATTGAAAGAAACAGGCGCGACGGAACGCAATAATTTCGCGTACGCTCAAATTTGCGATGAATTAAGGAATGTGCAAAAAAAAGTTCAGACTAAAAGGAAGACAAAGGCCTTATTGAAACAATATGCATGTTCTACCAACGAGGAAGTGGAAAAGAAAATTTTGAGGGAGATGGTGAAATCATATCGTCAGTTATCTTTGAATTTACCTGCGGCAGGCAATGAAGTGTTTAGAGTATTATTAGACGAGGAACGGAAAACAAAACAAGAATATGGGAATGATTTGGAAGTATCGGAGGTGCAGACGGATTTGTCACCAATGCCTAAAAACGATTTCAGTTTTGTTGAACCGGAATACCTGCAACCATTATCCTATCGACATAGAGTTCAGGCGCACAATCAAAAGTTACAGGACATGGCTGTCCATGTTCGACTAACGAAACGGATACATGAATTGGAACGCATGTCCGCGGCAACTGAAGACATACCTAGTTTACATCACTTTGACGGAGATCAAGACCTTCAGCACGTACATTCCACAAAAAGAAATGCTTTATTGGAACTGAAAATGCTCCGGCTAGCGAAGCGACAAGAGGACTTGCAATCACAAATCCGTCACTGTAAACCATATATGCGTGTTCTTTTGAATACAGCTGATCGTGTCGCTTGCAAGCTTCCTAAACCAGCACCCCAAGCTACGCGTCTAACCGAGGCGTTAGAACGACAACAACGTAGCGATCGGGAACGTCGACAAAAACAACGCCAATATGATTACCTGCAAAATATTTGTTCTCATGGGCGAGAACTCGCCGCTCGTACGAAAAATGCTCAGGCTAGAGCTCAGAAATCAAATCGTGCTGTCTTGGCATATCATTCACATATTGAAAAGGAAGAGCAAAGACGTGCTGAACGCAATGCGAAGCAAAGATTGCAGGCTCTTCGAGAAGATGATGAGGAGGCATACTTAAAATTAATTGACCAGGCTAAGGATACCAGAATTACTCATCTCCTTCGGCAAACCGACAGCTATTTGGATTCCTTGGCAAGCGCCGTCAAGGATCAGCAATCTCAGTCAGGTGGTGCTTATGACGAAGACTTTGATCGTTCTGTCGGTGGTGAAAGTGAAAAGAAAGTGGACTATTATAACGTTGCTCACAATATTCAAGAAGTTATTGTTGATCAACCATCTATTCTAGTCGGGGGTAAACTGAAAGAGTATCAAATTCGTGGTCTTCAGTGGATGATATCATTGTACAATAACCATTTGAACGGTATTTTGGCTGATGAAATGGGTCTCGGTAAAACTATTCAAACTATATCTTTGGTTACTCATTTGATTGAGAAGAAACGCCAGAATGGTCCTTTCCTGATTATCGTTCCTTTATCTACCTTAACGAATTGGGCTATGGAATTTGAACGTTGGGCTCCTTCAATTTCAAAAATCGTCTACAAAGGACCTCCTTTGGTTCGTAAGGCTTTACAGCCACAAGTCCGTCATGGGAATTTCCAAGTTTTATTAACCACTTTTGAATACATCATCAAGGATAGACCCATTCTTAGTCGTATAAAGTGGGTTTACATGATTATGGACGAAGGCCATCGATTAAAAAATACCCAGTCCAAATTGACTAGTACATTAATGACCTATTATTCTTCACGGTTCCGTCTAATTTTAACAGGAACTCCTCTTCAAAATAATTTGCCTGAGCTCTGGGCGTTGCTTAATTTTGTACTTCCTAAAATTTTCAAGTCTGTCAAGAGTTTTGATGAGTGGTTTAATACTCCGTTCGCCAATACTGGAAATCAAGACAAAATTGAGTTAACGGAAGAAGAATCTTTGTTGGTGATTAGGCGTTTACACAAAGTGTTGCGTCCATTTTTGCTTCGCCGATTAAAGAAGGACGTTGAGTCTGAGCTTCCGGATAAAGTTGAGAAGGTAATTCGCTGTCAGATGTCTGGACTGCAGCAAAAATTGTATCATCAAATGAAAAAGCATGGTATTCTGTTTGTTGAGGATGAAAATAAAGGTAGAGCAGGTATTAAGGGTCTTCAAAATACGGTGATGCAGTTAAAGAAAATCTGTAATCATCCTTACGTTTTTGAAGACGTTGAACGGTCGATTGATCCCACTGGTTTAAATTATGACATGTTGTGGAGAGTCTCTGGTAAATTTGAGTTACTAGATAGAGTGCTTCCTAAATTGTTCCGTGCGGGCCATCGAGTCCTTATGTTCTTTCAAATGACCCAAATTATGAATATCATGGAAGACTACTTACATTACCGACATTTTCGTTATCTGCGTTTGGACGGTTCAACAAAAGCGGATGACCGATCTAAGCTGCTCGGTGTCTTCAATGATCCTACGGCAGATATTCAGATATTTTTGTTGAGTACTCGAGCAGGTGGTCTAGGATTGAATCTTCAGAGTGCTGATACAGTCGTTATTTTTGATTCTGACTGGAATCCTCACCAAGATTTACAAGCACAAGATCGTGCTCACCGCATTGGTCAAACGAAGGAAGTTCGAATTTACAGACTTATCACTGAAAAATCCGTAGAAGAAAATATTCTTTCTCGAGCTCAATACAAATTAGACATTGACGGAAAAGTTATTCAAGCTGGTAAATTTGACAACAAATCTACGCCAGAAGAAAGAGAAGCATTTTTGCGATCCTTATTAGAAAATGAAAACGGTGAGGAACATAATGATGAAAAGGGAGAATTGGACGACGATGAACTAAATGAATTACTTGCACGTAATGATCAGGAACTTGAGCTGTACAGAAGGATAACTCAAGAGGATGATGAAAATAGTCCATATAGTAAAAGCAAAGGAAAAGAGAGACTTATTCAAGTGGAGGAGCTTCCGGAGTTTTATCAACAAGAACAGCCCGTCAAAGTTGAAGAAGCCCCACAAAACCTCGAAGATTTGGGACGCGGTTCTCGACGTCGTATTCCTGTGGTGTACGACGAAGCTGCTAGAGATGCTCAATGGCTTAGCGAAATGGAAATGGAACCAGAAGTAAAACCAACTCGTGGCAGACCTAAGAGGAGTTCAAGCGCAGTGGAAGAACCTCCTCAGCTTGGAATCAATGGGAAGCCTAAACGCAAGCGTGGCCCTGCACCTGATACGTTGACTTCTGAACATAGATCACTTCTTCGTCGTGTTTGCCTTGAAATTTATAATGCAGTTTATGAGTTGCAAGATGAGCATGGCAGACAGATAAATGCCATGTTTTTAGAGGTTCCCAGTAAGAAGCTTTATCCGGATTATTACTTAATAATTAAAGCGCCTATCGCTCTTGATATCATACGAAAGCATATAAACGGAACTTATTATAAATCGTTAGATGCAATGATTTCAGACTTCATGACGATGTTTAATAACGCTCGTACGTATAATGAGGAAGGTTCTTTTGTGTATGAAGATGCCAATTACATGCAAGCTGCTATGGAAAAGAAGATTCAGGAATTCGAAGAGAATGGCACGCTTACAACTTTACGTGGAATGGATTTAGAAGCAATCGCACAGCAAGAAGAACGGATAGAAAATGAAGCGTAGGCTCACATGTACTATTTCTTTCATGGCTGAAATATCAGTTTTCGAGTTTCCTAGGAATTTTTCTTTCAGTTTTGATGTTCATAAAGTTTGTTATATTTGGGCTTTTTTATGATCGCTCAATTTTTTTTGTACACTATAAAAACTAATTATTATAAATAGACCGTTAATGAGCCTAAATCGCCAAAAACAATAAATTAAATTTTTCTGTTCGCATATATGTTAATGTTTACTTTTAAATGTAGTGAAGTCGTTGGTTAATTGCATGGACTATTGTTTACAGGCCACCCGGTCTGTTGATACAGCAGAGTCTGGGTAAACAAATGAGTATGAAAAAAACTTCTTCCCTGTAAATACTGTAAAAACTGCGTTTTATATGTTTAAACTTCTAAACAGAAAGAAGGGCGTTTCTCGCTCGCCTGAAGAATGGCTTAAATATGCTAATGCACGATTCAATGAATATAACGTTTTGCAGCCATGGGAAGACGCTCAGAAGAATGAAATGGATAAGAAAAACAGAATTGAAAATGAAGACAATACAGAAAAGCCGATTGAGAACAAACCAAGTTCGAAAAATGAGGAAGAAAATAAGCCGGATCCAAAGTCATTGGCTAGAGAAGCAACTTGTGCAGAGAATTCATCTTCTACGGATTCTAATGATCATCAGAATGACAAAGAAGAAAACATATCTGAAGAAAATCCGGAAAAATCTTTCCTTAGTGGAATTAATCGAAACCTGGCTACATTCATCTTCAGTAGCTTATTCATGTTGTCAGTAATTACTGAGTGGATCTGGTTTTAGTTTATTAACCATCATGTTTAGAAGTTCCGCAGATATGATTCAATGGAAAGTAGTCGCTACAGCGTTCGTTCTCGGAATGATCTTTGCGAAATATGGATTCATTAATAATTAAGGTACTTTCCCAAGAAGATCAAACTAAAGCCACTTATAGCCTGAAGTCGTCTATAAGGAAACGCGAAATGAGCTATTAAAAGGATTCCATGAGATTGTGTGTTAATTTTTCCACCAAGTTATATGCAATAAGAAAGGCATGCCTCGTCTATCCAGAAATTATTTATAAAAACGAAAGTACAAGAAATACTTTGGACTGCTTGAAGAGAACCATAGAGTAAGAGTCTCAATTCTTCATATAACACTCAATGAGAAGAATAGACTGTGCTTGAATGTAGCTTGGATTGGGAAGTATAGTAGACAAAGAGGAATCCAATTAATGTTAAATTAGTACATTTGGAAATCAAACACAGAAGACTTAAAAGCCCGCTTCTGTATAGAAATATAATGAAACAGCTGTGCTCAAAACCTAAACAGGCGAAAATGAATTAATTTCAAAATTTATTAAAAAATAAAAAACATGGCCTTGATTTTTTTACCCGAAAGGATTATTTTTTATTTTCTTTGGTATTCAAACGAACTTTGCCTTTAACAAATGACATCTCCTTCATCAGCAAGCGTACGAAGAATCAACAAAGTATGTGTAAAGTTAATGAATGCTTCTGGATATATTTAGTTTTGGAATTTTTTAAAAATTGACACATCGTGATTTAGGAATTTGCAGATTTACAGGAAAACCCCATTCCCAATTTGCGCTGTTCTTTGGCAAACGATAATCTGTATCAGTGGAACTGTACTGTCGCAGGACCTCGTGATTCTGTGTACGCCGGAGGCACATTCCATTTTACTCTAGCGTTTCGTCCTGATTACCCATTTCAACCTCCAACTGCTCAGTTTACGACCAGAATATATCATCCTAATGTGAGTACTTTTATCTAGAAAAAATTTTCTTCTATGTCTTTGAAGTAGGATTCAGTTTAAGTCTGCAATCGCGCTTGTCGATGGAAACTATTTTAAGGAGTTTTAGTCTCAAGACATAGACACATTTGCTATTTTTTTTGTTGTATACACGCTAACAAATTATCTAGTTTGACTTAGAAGGAAACATTTGTTTGCCTATTTTAAGACCTCAAGCATTCAAACCTAGTGTGAAGCTAAGGAGTATCCTTGAACAAGTCATTCATCTCTTAGTTGAGCCCAATCCAGACGACCCATTAAGCCCTTCCATTGCTGAGCAATACAATAACGATCGTTCTGCATTTGAGAAGATTGCTCGAGACTATGTCCAGCAGTTCGCCAAATCATGAAATAGAAGATGGGAGAGAGAATGAAGAAGAGGGTTTGGAAAACATTATTTTTCAATTCAAAAATTCTTCAGTGGATTTTCAGCCAATGGACGACCTTGTTATTATGGGTCTTGATACGCTTCATCCAATTGTCCGAATTGGGGGTATGTTTTTTCGAGGAACATGGTTCCATTGCATTGGCACGGACATTGTCGTTCCCGTAAGGAATTATGTTGAGTTATCAAATAAGGATATGCTCGTTTGTCAAAGAAGGCTTGTTTTGGAACAAATTCGCCTCATTCCCAAAAACCAACCAGAAAGCACATCACAAACTATGGATGTGGAAACCGATATGGAAATTGAAAATGTAAAACAACCGATTCAGAATGGCGATATAGATGACAATGTACAGCCCGAAAGCAGTAGTGGTCATAATGGGGAGTATGGCGAAGAAATGAGAAATGGTGAAGCTATACGTGACAACTAAACAACCAGATACTGTAAAGTACTATTGTGATTTAAAATGTTTTGTTTTAATAAAAAAAAAAGAAGATATCTATAGTCCGGAGAATTGCAACTGTACACTTGTAACACTAGTGAGTAGGTTAATAAAAGGAGTTATCGTAATTGAGATCATATGAGAAATTAAAAGAAGAATATCAAAATTATCCTCCATTACTTTATGGAGAAGAAGACGACGTGCCATGAGAAGCTGGGAAAGGTGCAACGGGTTGCCAAAGATAGTCTTTCAAGCTGATCTTGTATTCGCCGATACTTGTTTGCCACACATCAATTCCTTCCTCTTCAAGGCGATCTTTCTGTCGTTGTTCACCGCTTGGTAGATCGCGTCTGGAAATACATCCACGGCTGTTGACAACACGATGCCATGGGACATGGGATGCAGGATGCAAGAACTTGAGAGCTTGTCCTACATGTCGAGAATACGTTGGAGCTTCAATAACCTTGGCGATTTGGCTGTATGTGGAAACTCGTCCGTAAGGTATTTCACACACTGTATCATACACGCGAGTATAGAACTCATCCATGCGCATCTTTGAGGCTTTTTTCTCGTTGAATTAGGGGATGACCTGTTGGTAAATAACAAATAAATCCTTCTGAAACTTTCCAAAGCAGACCAAGTCTATATGAACCAAAAGTTACCAAATAAAGGACCGTCAGTTAATTCCTCTGAGAACGTTGCAGTGCTGTCAATATCTGAAAATACAAAGCTCGAGCTTACAATTATATAAAATTATAAGATACAGATCTTGAAAAAATGGAGTATTGAAGATTCCTGAAACTGTGACAAATGTATTCCATACACATGCAAAACCGAATTAGACATGAATATTCAGCTAAAGTTGAATTTCAGAATCTTCTTTCAGTATAAAAAAGAATAGTATTCCTACACTGTTAAAGTATGTACGCCGAATGAAATGAATTGGAATGCGATTTATACCATCTTGGCATCTCTAGTAATGGTCGACTGGAAGTACAGACAGGTAGTCCAACAGAGAATCATTTCCATAGTCTATATGAAATTGCAAAATAGTATTGTAGTAGATCTATAGGACAATTCATGCAATAGAATTATGTGAATGACATGTGAAAACCATCCAGTTAATAGGTTTCATACAATGATTTCCATGCTGCGAAAAATCGCGAATTATAAGCAAAATTGATTTGATTAATGTAAAAAAAACTAAAACTCACTACTAGATTACAATTCATTAAAGAGAAGGTAAAAAATAATTTTAATTTTAATAGCTCTTCATTTACTCCATTTTGTTTATTTATTAGTGAATTACTGCGAAACACATACTTCTTCACTATACGAAACAGGAAAGTCAAAGAGGGTAGGGTTGTGACTGTCTGAACATTGAAAAATATCCCGTGAAATATTATTGCAAATCTTTTGTACCAACAGCCGCCGCTGCCAAGTTCTGTGATTTCCGTTGGGTTCAGTCTTTCAAGAAAAACAAACAGAAAACTCCAAGATGTCTGCTCCTGAAGCTCCTCAAACCGCTCAAGCTGTTAGCCTCACCAAGAAGACTAAGAAGTCTGGTGATACCATCAACTCTAAGTTGGCTTTGACCATGAAGAGTGGTAAGTATGTCTTGGGTTACAAGTCTACCTTGAAGGCTCTTCGCTCTGGAAAGGCTAAGCTTATCCTCCTTGCCGGTAACACCCCTGCCCTTCGCAAGTCTGAATTGGAATACTATGCTATGCTTAGCAAGTGCTCTGTTCACCATTACAATGGTTCAAAGTAAGTAACAAATGTTAGATATTTACGAAGGTGATGATTGCTGAGATTGTTTGAACGATCTCAAACATGTCTGATGAAACATAAAACGTCTTGAAACTTAAAGTTTCAGCATCACGTCCTCCGTAAATGAGTCTTTTAGGAATTTTTGTCAATGTCTTTATTTCGACAAAGATCTTAAGTGGGAGTCGAATTGTAACATGCTAACGCTTTTATAGCATTGATTTGGGTACTGCCGCTGGTCGTCTTTTCCGCGTTGGTGTCCTTGCTATCATTGACGCCGGTGATTCTGATATCCTCAATCAGTAAAATGTAACGGATGTTTCCTTCCGCTATCATTCCATTTAAAAACTTACTGGTTAGAGGAATAAAATCTGAATAAGATTTACGTTTGGTGTTCATTTTTGAATGTGTATTCCAAAGGCTTATTTTTGACATATACAAATTTTGTTAGAGTTGTAAGAGTGTAGTAACATGGAAGTTGTAAGATACAGTAAGCAATAGAAGATGTTTTTTACCATGACTAGAAGCCGATAGGTGGATCGGGATTTTTTCAAGAATATGACAAAGTACATTCGTTTCAGCTGTAAAGCTCAAAGTCGCTATTGGCAGTAAACACACTTATTAAATATTCATTAGTTATTAATTCATATTAATTAAAATCTAATTCATGCAAATTTTAAAGTAAATAGAAACATTATCAACCAGAACGATCAGATAAACTGAAACTAAATAATTACCGAAGACAACCCAAAATTATCGTATATTAATTCCATTAAGTGATCCCTTGGCAAAACATAATTATTGGAATCAGAAGAGAAGAAGCCTGCTTTCTTTTCTGAGTCTATAGCTCCATAGGAATTGCGCTATTGGAATAAGTATCTTCTTCCGATTTCGTGGAATTGTTTAATAGATCAAACTCCGTACCAACCCTGAGTGCGTAAAGCCAGGGATCCATAAGTAAATCTGCTGCCGTAGCCCGTTTCTCTGGTTCTGTAGTGAAGCACCGCTTAAGAAACCTTTGACCCATTGGTGATAGCTGATCATCTTGTGGTATGATTGGGGGATTCAAAGCCGATATGTAAAACATGAGTGAAAAGCGATTATCTAGCTTTGGCCAAGGAGGAGAGCCAGTAGCCATCTCCACAATAACACAACCTAATGACCAGATGTCCATTGCGCCCACTTCATCCGTACTCGTACCAAGCAACAGTTCGGGCGCCATGTACATAGGAGATCCAGTTAAAGTACTGTTTCTATGGAAGTTAGATGTTGTAGGATCTTCAGGAAACTCCTTTTCATATTCTTCTTTTTCTTGCAATGTCAACTGCTCATATATTTTCGATGTAGTTGGAACTGAAATCTTCGCTGATCCAAAATCAGTGAACTTCATAACACCATTGTCATCGAAAAGAATGTTTTCAGGTTTGACATCTCGGTGAGAAATACCGCATGAATGCATGTAACTCAATCCTTCCAGTAATTGCAAGACATATACTTGAATAACCAGTTCATCCTCTATTCTTCCATAGCGCAAAAATTCAGCAAGAGTTGACCCTTGATATAGTTCCATAAATATGTTTATCTTTTCACGGTGAACCTCGATGCCGTAATAACAAACAATGTTTGGATGATCAAGTAATTCCAAAATAATCATTTCACCTCTAATCCGTTTAATCAGTGACCGTGAAATCCGCGGTTTATGTAGCGCAATTGTCTTAACTGCCATTAAGTCACCAGTATCTAAGTTTACAGCTCTATAAACAGTACCGAAAGAACCTCTTCCAATAACCTCGCCTTGCTGCCATCGAATGGTGATATTCGAATTCGCGGACGCAAGTTCCTTAAGCAGTCTATTTTCTTCACTAGTATCGTCTAAAACGCGTCCAATCAATTGTGATTGAGTGAGGAATTCCCTACGACGAACTTCAAGTTCGACAATGTGGCGCATTACTTCTTCTTTCACAAATTCACTACACTCTTCATCATTGAACTTCGTTTGTTTGGTACTGTGCTTAATCAGACGAGCAGGAATCTCTGTACCCTGATTCTCCACAACGTTATAAGAACCCATGACATCAAAATGTAAAAGTAAAAGAGCCACACACTTTCCGACTTTGTCTTTTAATTCTTCAAATGCTTTTCTTTCAATCATTAATATATTTGAACCGTAGGTCATAATCATAGCAAACTCTAATGCTGTTACCGTCCACCGATATGTATTACGGTCAGTGGGAGAACAGTCATCGTAAATAAACCCAACCCAACTTATAGCTAGCATAATCATTCGTCTTCTAATTGGTCCCAAACTGGATGGATCCAAAATCGAAAGTCTCATTAAACGTTGTGCGAATTCAATAGCATAGGAAAACGAATAGTGAATCAGATTTTGACAATTCCTACCATGAAAGTTAATCCGAATAAGATGAATAGCATCAAGTAAAGATAATGCTAGCTTAAGTGCATGCTTCTTTGTTCTCGTCATTTCTTTATTAACGAGAGAGGAATTTGCTTTAGATGGGTTTTCTAAGTTGACAGTATCACCAACCAATTCTTCGAATATTTCTCGAGCCATAGATAGCTGCTCTCCAGTAACCGCAGTGACCAATCTCACACGATTAGGAGCTATAGCTATTGAAACTTCAGGAACATCCAAATCCATCACACGCCCCGTCCAATATATGGAGGTATTAGGAGAGATTACGATTACATATGGAATCATTCCTTCGTATTGAAAGCGGTTTTGATTAAATGTCATAGAAAGAACCTCGCGTAGTACGTTCGGTGAGTTTTCAAGTTGACCAGGGACAATGACATATGCACCCTCGTGTTCGATACTTGCAGTGTATGTCAGTACGTGATTTGATTCACATAATCGCTGAACTAAAACCTGCAATGCATCTTCCCGAATAATGTACTCACTGGAGTTTTCCATACATGACTTCAAAGTTCTAGCAAAGCTCATTAACTTCCTGAAACGTATTCGAACGCAATCCAGGGTCTTCATGTAAAAGGAAGTAATCACTGAGGGGCTTGTCAAATTGGATTCTTCTAATTGATCGTTTAAGTATTGATTAATATTAACCAATATATCGCTCACGAACCTAGTCAAGTTCTTAGTCATTAGTTGATATCCATTTTGAATGAACGGACATATGCTCGATAAAAACTCCCATTCGTCTTCCAAAACCTCCGTTTCTTTAAAATAATGTAAAGCACATCCATTTTTTACTTTTCGCTTCAATAAATCAAAATATACTTTGAGAGATGTCACCAAAACATCATTCAATGTCTGACTTTCATCTGAGGTTAATTGATCACTGCAAATTTGATCGACAAGGATAGCATATTGCTGCATAATGTCAACAGCTAAGCTCATTGCGCTTCGGAGGTCGTAAAGGAGGGAGTCTATAGTGAATGGCGACACATTCATAATACTTTCTGCATAGGACAAACGCAAATTCAAGATTTCCTTTATTAACTTAGATGGAAACGATACCAAACGCATATACTCATCCACATAATGAGGAAGATTGCATTGCTTCAATTCTTCACGATAAGTTACCAACGTACTACAAATCTTTGTGAGGATGAGATTCATATCAACCATGATCTTAACTTCGAAAGAACGGATTAATCCGCATTCACGACACAGTCGTTCAACAAAAGGGCCGTCCGAAATTTGAGCCGAATTGCTAGACAAGTTCGATTTTCTTCTAGTTATATCTAGATCTTCATTTCCAACCCAGTTACGCAAAATGTTTATTTGTAGAAGTAATGCGTGTATACTATTAGAGTACGCGGTAAGGACGTCTAGCTTATGTTGGAATGATTCGGAGGCGTAAAGACTGTGATCCGCAAGAATTGCCCTTCGTGATGGATATAGCCTCTCGTATTTCTCTAGTTTATGTAACAATCGATCAACAGCCTCTATGGGTGACCCTTGATGATCCTCCTCCCAACGAAAATTCAGTATTTCCAGCAGTAAGTCAATCATGCCAGCTCGCATGTGTTTTAAATCTTCTTTCTGATAATCAATGGAGCGATGAGTAAGCCAGCAATAAATTTCTAACCACAAACTCTCAGAGTAGTTACTATTATCGTCTTTTTGTGAAGAAGCAATTTTCCGAAGGCGAAGTTTTTCAATTTTTACGATATCACTCGTGAGGACAGAATTTAACATGTACTGCCATTCAAAGCGTTCTTTATTTTTAGGATTAGTAGTCAAATCATTATCAATAAAGGACGGGATTGAGAGAAATGACTGTCCCCAATGATGCGCTGATGTCTCAAACTCCTCATCCTCATCTTCGTCTTCAAAGGGATCTTCACTGCTTGGCATATATAAACCAAGGCTGTCACGTTGACTAAGGATACTTTCTCGACGTCTTCTTGACTCATGCTGCATTTGTGAATCAACGTCAAACGTATAAGGCTTAAGATAATCATCCTTCGGTTTTGGCGATGTCAAAGATTGTTCTATAGCTAAAGGGTGCGAAGGATATCCGTTGACTTTCAAACTCTCTAATGAACTGAGATCCGCATTTTCAGCAATGGTAGGTGAGGCCGATCCAGGAGGTGTGACTAAAGTTTCATCTGTACGAAGACCCCTAGCCTGAAATAGACCTTTTTTGAAGCTATGCCGAAGCTGCAAAGGTGGACGGCTCATATGATTAGGTGTTTTTAGCAGAGGAGGTCCAGCTATAGTAGTATCACCCGGGCTTATAGCTACTGTAGGATCAATTTCATCCATGCTAACATAATCAGCAGATGAGACTTTTTGAAGCGCATTGTGGGCTTCCGAGTGCTGCGGATAGTCGCGTAAATATGAGCTCGAAAAATAGCCATCAGATTCATTGGGCTTATGTTCATTTGGTGTAAGAGACAAACCTTTGCGAGTCTCAGAATGAGAATATCGGTGGCCCGATCGGCTATGTCTCTGAGCTTTGATAGCTTCTTCCGTCTGTGTTTGGGTAGTCGAAGAACGACGACTTAAAGATTTTCTTTTTGCTTCACTAAAGATGGATGCTGAGAATTCTGAAAGATAAGTCAGGGATCGACGATGACTTTTTTCAAAAGAATCATCTGGACGATATGCGCCATCTGAAAGGGGATCCAAAGACTTTCTGCGGGAATTTACTGCATTCGCTCGTACTTGACGAGCATTCTGCATGTTATGTTTTGGATATATTGATATAGGTGTCAAATAAATAAGGTGGAAAGCAATCCAAACTAATCGAAAATTGAGGTGGGAGAATGTAAAGGAGACAGTCCTAGAAAACCAATTCAATAAATTAAAGAGATGCTTGAGTTCCTTCCTTTCTGATTATCTAAAGAGGAATTCGGTAAGATCCTTGAGAAGTTACAGCTTGTCGAGGGTAAGGAGGACGGAATGCTATTTAATGACTAATAACCAGTGATTAAATAGACATTCGTACTATGTTTTTTTCTGTTTTATAAACAAAAGCACGAATTTAAATGTTCCTGTAATGAACGAACGATTTTCAGATTGAACTGAATTTACACCTTGCGACAAGTGCTAACCTGTAATTAATGAAAATAATATACTGCAATTAATTAAAAAGTCTTCGTTTCTTGAATTGTTATAGCGTCTGGCTTCTTAAATATAGCTTGCAGTTTAACACAGGTATGTGCTGAACGTGGGTGCATATGGCAACAACTAGGAAGATGGGCTCCCTAAGGTGATTTAATATAATACACATTTAAAGACATGTCCAGCACTTTACGAGAAGATTAACTCTAGAAAAATTAATAGTTTAAAAAAATAAAGAAAACGCGCTGAACAAGATATTGAACGAGTGTTTATTGATTGAAGTATTACAGTAAGTACTATACAAGAAGCCAAACGTACCTTCTTCCTTGAAATGTGTAATCTTACACGTAGAATAGAAAGAATAAGTTAAAGGTTTCGTTAAAGGAAAGTCAGGACATGTACATCCACGTCCTTGGAAATCATTAAGGAGAGTGAGGGACTGGAATAGAAAACAGGTTCATACCAGTTATGAATAAAGATAGCTTAATAGACAATAGTTCGCAAAAAAAGAGAAGGTGCCAATGCCTTATGAATATAAAAGTAACTTCAACCGAGATTGCAAGTATTCAACATGTTGGATTAACTTGGGTAAAACGGATGCATCTAGCTCAACAGAACTAGTGTTTTCTATCGGAATATTTAATTTCGAAAATAATCTCTGAGTTGTCTTGTCTGTAGCTAGCGAAATATCAGACTCCTGATGAGACTGTAAAGGATCAGCTAGACTAATAATGGCTTCTGTATCTTCTACAATTGACGGTTCCATACTTGAAAAGTTCTGATGTTGTTTTGCTTTCTGAAACAAGAGTTCTAAGCCTAGAAATGATTAGCAAAAAATGTTGAAGTTTTTTGTAAGAAAAGTACTGTTTTGGCATATGGCCTAGCCTAAAGTTTACCATACCCTGCATATCATGTTTAAAATTTTTAATACTGCATAATTGTTCTTGCACTGCCACACCTGTTTTGTTAACGCTTTCAGGTATATTCAAGGCGAAGCTCGAATCAACTTGGAAATCCTCATCCCAGTCATTATTCGAAGAATCTGCAAACCGAAGAAGATCCGGACTTTCCCTATCATTGGTATCGTTGGGATTATTCACTGAAAGGGATACTTTGTCCCAGTCAATATCGTTTGATGGATCCTCTTTTTGTTCGGAGTCACCTAATTGCAATGCCCTTTCACCATTGTCAGTCACCGTTTCCTTGTTACAAATATCATCAGAACCCGCTGAAGTCAAATCAGACGGGATGACTAGAGAAGAACGAGTCTTCTTCGAGTCGGAAATGGAATCTGGAAAAACTGATGTATGTTTCACGGTATTTTCCGAAAAATCCAAAGAAGGATTCTTTGATTTCGTTTTGAATTTCCATGGCCAAGCTTTCATGGACAAAGAATCGAACCTTCGATGACGAGTAGCAGGATTCCTCTTGCTCTCACCCGATTCCTTGTGCGGCATTTCATGCAATGTAGAATTTTCAGCTGAGGTATTCTTTTCTGTCGTAAACATATTCGATGGCGACCTGAATGAAGAAATTATCCTTCTAGAAACCTGTCTAGAGACATTCCGAATTGACTCAAACGTTGACGGCCAGCGTCGACTAGTATTTCTTCCCATATCCTCTTCTTCTACATCCTTCCTGATGCCAGAAATATCCGTACGAGTCCTTGCATGTCCTCGAGGAGGCATTCTACGGTTTATCTCCGTACCGTAACTTTTTCTCGGTTTTGGAAATGTTTCTTCCGGAAGATCTCCATCCTTTTTATTATTTTCAAAAGTAAGATCGGATTTGTTCAACATTCGCGCTTAGAAAGTCACTTCCTAGACCGTAACTCTTAATTTGCTAATCCCTGTCTCATAGATTTTTCAAATGTATCTCTATTATAGATAATCAAAAAGCTAAACCAAAATACAACAAAAACTCAAATTCGTCTACAGTTTATATATGTTTTCGTTATTTGTAAACAAACGCGCTCGTATTCTTTGGTTGAAGCTATATGGTGTTTTAGTAGTACTACTCCATCGAGACTTCCCTAAAGTCATATTTAGAATACTTATACTAAATTCAAAAGTCAGATTAAGATTAAAGAAAGACAAAAAATGATTAAGAAAAGTTGTAGAAAAGTAAAAACTGAAGGCTAGTCTTGAAGACGATGAAACAACTCACAACTTGTTAAAACTCATTCGGATTTCACAATACCAAAACTATACTCTACGACTTCAGTGAAGAGAAACAAATACAATCGGTCATGCGTTCAATAATACGCTCTTCATACATCGTCTAATTACTATCTTTGTACTGTCTATCCACAACCCGAGAGTCCTTGATATTTTTCTCTTTTTTTAGATTTTCAACCATATACAAGCCTTTATCATATCCTACAGAACCATTCTACAATGAAGACCACGAAGATCCAAACAAAAAAATTTATAATCAACCAATCCAGCCTTTTATTGTGCAACATAAGCAGAAATCCAGTGTGCTAGAAAAATCAAACAATCTTCTAAGCAAAAGACACTACAACTCGCCCTCGGGGATCAAGACCGTGATATTCCCAAGCGCACACAAATAAAAGAAGTATTAAGAACGTAAGGCAAAGAAAAAGAGAAAAATAATAACGGTGTTTCCAACCTATCGAGTCGTAAGAATAGGAAGCAGACGAAGAAAATCGATGACATCTAGTGCACGGAAACTTTTTAAACATTTTTAGATCAAATCAGCAATGTTCATGGGCATCTCTTCAATTTGGGTGTTGTAGAATTGCTCAATTTCGCGCATCATACGAACATCTTCGCTGGTGACAAAGTTGATAGAAACACCCTTACGACCGAAACGACCACCACGACCAATACGGTGAATGTAGTTTTCACGGTTGGCGGGGAGATCGTAGTTGATGACCAAAGAGACTTGTTGGACATCGATACCACGAGCAAGCAAGTCAGTGGTGATAAGAATACGGGAAGAACCAGTACGGAATTCGTGCATCAAAGTGTCACGTTGAGATTGGTCCATATCACCGTGCATAGAGGAGACAGTGAAGTCACGCTCAGTGAGTTGCTCAGTAAGCCAGTCGACCTTTCTACGGGTGTTGCAGAAAATGACAGCTTGAGTAACAGTAACAGTTTCATAAAGATCGCAAAGAGTATCGAGCTTCCACTCTTCCTTCTCAACTGCGACGTAGAACTGTTTGATACCTTCCAAGGTAAGCTCATCCTTCTTGACAAGAATACGAATGGGATCACGCATGAATTTGGTGGTGACCTCCAAAACGTCTTGAGGCATGGTAGCGGAGAGCAAGACAACTTGAGCACTAGGAGGCAAAAGTTGGAAGATGTCATAGATTTGATCCTTGAAACCACGAGACAACATTTCATCAGCTTCGTCAAGGACGAACATTTGAACGGCGTCAGTGGGGAGAGCACGACGTTGGATCATGTCATGGACACGACCAGGAGTACCAACAACGACGTGAACACCAGCTTGCAAAGCAGCCATATCATCACGAACAAGGGTACCACCAATACAGGCGTGGCACTCAACGTTCATCAAATCACCTAAAGCAACAACAACCTTTTGAATTTGTTGGGCAAGCTCACGAGTGGGAGCAAGGATAAGGGCTTGGCATTGCTTCAAGCTGGTGTCGATCTTTTGCAAGACAGAGATGGAGAAGGTGGCAGTCTTACCAGTACCGGATTGAGCTTGAGCGAGGACATCACGCTCACCCAAAATGGGCATGATGGCTCTCTGTTGAATAGCAGAGGGACGCTCAAAACCATAGGCATAGATACCACGGAGAAGCTCCGGCTTCAAGCTCATGTCATCGAAAGTATCGATAACTTCATCGTAATTGGTTTCAATAACCGAATCCTCCAGTTGCTCTACCATCTTAGTAAATTTACTTCACTTGGTGGTGTGTTCTTGTTAAAAAAGTTTTGTCCCCAATTAAATAATGGAGTTAACACACAGTCACAAACCGAAATCTTCTACCTCAAATTTCAACTTTTGTCAACTTCACAAATACATAACTAGTTTTTTAAAAAACTATCAAATATATAATCAAATTTAATATGTATCTTTTCTTTTATGGATGGTGGTTTCCTTAAACGCACCTTAGGTGGCTTTAAACTTTTGTGGCGAGTCGTCATAGTTGATATCTACTCGTTTAACGAGTAGTGTTAGCCATGTTTGAGCTTATTTAACGTATTTACTTAAATTTTCTGTAAATATATTACTGAATCGCACAGTACTATCGTTCATAAACAAAAGACTTGAAGAAGGCTATTCTATGCTAATAACAATCTCTACTTGCTAAAGTAGAACATCGCTGGAAATATGCAAATAATTTTTATTGAAAATAGAATGATTCCAATACACAAATTAGTATGTGTAACTAAGTCAAAACGTGTGTCTAATGATTCCACCTTCACAACACGATGCCCTTGTAAAAGAGTGATCTGTGAATGCAAATGAAAGTTGACATGTGTTGTAAATAATTAAGTGTTCAAAGAAAGAATATTAAAATGCAAATTCTGGAACGTTAAGATGCAACCAATAAGACAATAAAAAAACATTAAAAGGTATGACCAAACAATAGAAGAAGCCACCAGAACGGTCGACCAAGGAAATCACGAATGACAACATCGAACTATCATTTATGTATTTCGTTCCTCTTATTAAACATCAAAGAAGAGGTAAATATTACAAAGCAGGGCCAGCTGCATTATGAGTTGGAAGAATCAAAGAACGGACAACATCTGTGTCATCCGGATTAATCAGTGAACTTCCATCGGTGCTATACAAGATTTCTCCACCTTCGCTGATCAGGCCTCGACCATCTGTTAGAAGCTTGATATTATGTCCTTTAATTATTTGAACAAGCTCTGTTGTTTCGGCATGTCGAACTTCAATAAAATCTTGCTCAAAACCTAGTAGATAAGGATAACAAAGTGCAAAACTTAACGGTTGTCCTTCCCAATGAATCAACCAACCTTGGCGACTACGCCAGCCGTTCGTATTTACAAAGAATGCAAATTCGGAATAGCATAGTAAAAATTCACCCTTCAATCGAAACATTTCAATAGGACGCACATTCTCCTTCTTTTCCAAAAATCGGAATGAGGTGTCCGCTGGATTTAACAATGATTGAAATACTGCACTTTCGAGACTGACAATGTCGAACCCTTTCGTATTGCCTACACAAAGCTTTGTCTTCAAAAAGTGAATAGAGAGTGCTTCCATTGGCATTTGTAGTTCCTATTATGTGTTAATACCTTTTAATAAAGGACTTTCATAATGTACTTACAGTGAATATCTTTAGTGTCGTAGAGCCTCCAAATGTTTTCTTCAATGACTGAGACCGCTTACTCTTCGACGAACTACCGGCTTCAAAAATTCGAAGAGTTGTGCTTAACACTGTAGATTTTACTGCACATACAAGCACTCTTTGCAAACAGAATCCACTCTTCACAAAGCTCACATGGCCTGTAATACGGCGAAGGCTCTTCACGCTGATTTGTTCTGCATTGGTAAGCAAATCAAGTGAACACTCATAGAGCGTCCTATCAGCTACAATGAGCAACAAGTTATGTTCTTCAATCAAATCAACTTGCGAGATGTTTGTTATCGGAATCTTCAATCGTGGTCCGAGACAAACACCATTACTACCTTTCCGTAACGACATGTATAAGCCTCTATAAGTGCCAAAAACTATCTTCCGCCCAGCATCTGCTCTTGTTAGTGTTTGCCGAATTTTAAACAAAACATACCATAAGTGATTGCAGAAGTAATCTTGTTATTAAAAAAATGAGTTTCATTACAAAGACCGACTGTCTCAAAAATTAATCGTTTTGTAAACAATGCTTGCTGTTGGCGCTCTATATGCTGTTTCCATTGATCACGAGCTATCAGGGTATTTAAGTAAAAGTCGATTTGAAAACCACGAGAGCCAAGAAGCTGTAAATGTAGGCCATAAGATTTGATAGGCGAAGATGAAGTACCTTTCGCGATTAAAATGGGGTTAGTCAATATAGTAGAAGATGGACGACGAGAAACTGAACCACGTGATGAAGTGTCGTCTATGCAAGAAACGACCAGCAGTTCTAAAGGAAGGGGTCGCAGTTGTAACTTGTGTTGCTGACGTTTATAGCCATGCTTCAATTTAGTCAATAATAGATAGTTATCCAGAAGGAACATATGTATGCCACCTTCCGTGTCATCATACGCGTATCCGCTAGCTTTTAATTTGACAGTTCCCTTGAAAATAAGTAATCGAGAGTCATCAAGTAAACCAAGGCGTTGTCTATCAAAGTCACTGCAAGAAAGTTGCTCATTTAGTTGGAGTAAAGCAAGACGATTCTCAGTTTTACCGGTTTCGTAGTTTAGCTTCGTTAGAAATTCACGTAGCATTTCGATAACTTTTGGGATATTCTCTAAATCTGGGTTATCCTGTTCAGTGTACTTCAGAACCCCATTTAACAAAAGTGGATACCTCGCCAATCTGGTTACAGGCTTTGTTAGGTATCCATTAAGTTCTAACTTTCTTGACTCACGAAGTCTTTCAACTTCATGAGTGTACTTTGCAAACGTGGGATTAGAGCCTTTTTCCCTCTCAAACTCAAACTTTGCAACAGTTTGGTTAGCACCATATCTAATAAAAGGTTCAAACTTGGGAACGTAATCCAAAAAGATGTCACCAACAGTATGAACAACCGGTTGCAAAGTCTGCACTCTATTGAGTGCATTGGAAAGTCTAGAATTTACAGCGTGCACCTGCATAATGTTATGAAAAACTGTCCTAATGAAGGGTTGTCGGAGCTTTTCAGGTATTACATTAGAAGAAGAAAGGGGTTTTATCCAGAAGTCTCGGATATACTCAATATCTCGAACAAAGTCGCGTTCAGTATAAACAATCTCGAATATAATCTCCTGTCTTTTCCATTCACGGTTATCGATTTGTTCGACAATATGCTTAGGAACATTGTCAGCCCAAAGACGGTGTTCCTCTTCTTGTTTATCTAGCAGGTAAGAAGCGCCGGCTTTAAGCACGGGCTGTACCTTCATATGTAAACGGGTTTGCTGTTCTAAGCGACGTGGACAAGAAATGGAATAACACAAGCGGTTTTTACTGCATGTTGGAGAGTAACAATCAGTAAGGATTGTGAAGATTCCTTTCGGATCCTTTTCGGCCTCGAGTTCTTCATCGGACTCTACGCCTTTGATTGAAGGATTGGTGGAATTCACGTAAGGAATATGATTATTATGTTGTACAGATGAAGATGGAGCGTAGGAAGCCTCAGAAACGATGGAATCGACAGAGTCAGAAGTCAAGGTTCTTTGTTTAGGATAGACAAAATGATTTTCGTAGGATGCGATGACTGGAGAAATCGATGCCATAGCCTCTGGAGGTGGAAGAGTTCTTCGAAACTGATAAACTTCTTTACGAGAATCACGCAAACGATGAGAGTAAGTTACATCGTGAAACAACTTTTGAGAATCCAACGCTCGACCCAAAAGTAAAGCCAGGTTTCTGTCATTGGTTCGAATAATTTGTAATAATACGTCGACAGCTTCACAACCTAAGAATGCATCTTTGTACAGTAAACCATCTTTGACTCGATCGCCTACTACGAGACGCGTACGAAACTCGGCAGAAACTTCGGCTAAAAAAGCAGGGTGGACTTGTGGTTGGCGAACGGAAGCAGAACCTGAATTTGTAGGAACAACAGAAGGCAAACTAGATGCAGATCTGGAACCACCATGACGCCTTGACGATGAAGCAGGTGGTCCTTCAGGATATTCTGCAACTGGCGTTATAAGGCTTGTACTACTCCCACGCATATGAGAATACTTGCTCCGACTAAGGGAATCATGTGGGGTAATAGTTAGTTTGTAATATTGATCACTGATACTAGATTTCCAGCTTGTATTATCTTTTCGGGATTTATGTGGCGTGGAACAAAAATCGTCTGCAGCTGTAGGATTTACTTGAAAAGGATTACCCTCCGTGGAAGTGAGATCGCTGTTTGAGGAGGCATGTCGTTGTCTGAAATAG
This sequence comes from Schizosaccharomyces lindneri, assembly GCA_029532395.1. Taxonomy (NCBI): domain Eukaryota; kingdom Fungi; phylum Ascomycota; class Schizosaccharomycetes; order Schizosaccharomycetales; family Schizosaccharomycetaceae; genus Schizosaccharomyces; species Schizosaccharomyces lindneri. The sequence continues at coordinate 63,520 of JARFMH010000009.1, read as the reverse complement.
GGATAAGCGGGACTGGAATCGGGACGTTCAATATTTCCAGCCATATCAGCCAAAGAAATGGCTGACGAGGATGCGCTAGATGTATGACTCAAAGAACTCGGGCCATTACTTGTTGACGACTTTCGTAAAGGAGAAAACCCTCGAAATTTGATAGGCGTTGAACGAAGGGATTCGCTACTTTCAGATTTTAGATTACTCCTAAAACGTCCTCCATTTCCTAGCATTTTCTATTATACTAAAAGAAATATTACGGGTGACAAAGAGAAGCAAAACCGAAGGAATACGACAACAAGCCAAAGTCTGAAACAGCACGAGAATTTCTCTAACAAAGGAGGGATCAAAAAAATCTAAAAGAAAGTAAAAAAAGACCGACTATGATAATAAATCATGTAACAATAATGGATTTAAAGCGAATAAGAACCAAACAAATTTCTACAACTATTAACCATACTAATTTCGAAAGCGACGTTCAAGACAAGCTTACCTCCTTTCTACCATCTACTCATTTATTAAGGAAAGAGAGATAAATCTGCAGGTTTTTCAACCACAATTGTTTTCGTGTGTGTTGTGTTTTCGATAGGATTTACTGCGTATACACGTATGTTTTACGCTAGTGAAATAATTCCTCGTTGACTGATAACAAGCTGATCTGAATATTAACCTTACGAAGGAAGAACACCAAAAGAAACCTGGAAGAGTTTATATTTGTTTAAAAGTATATTTCGTGTGTGTTTTATTTATCGTTTTCTCTATTGTAGAAATTGGAAGCGGTATTGTAATTGAATCGATTTGCAAAGACCGAAGAGAACATTTACAATTTGTATAGCATTTAATTGCTTTTTTTGTATTTGGATTGCAAGAATTGTATATAAAATAGGGAGAAGGACCATCAAAATATGCAAACATGCCAAAATTCCGCATCAAAGATATATTAGTTGCGGGAACAACAATTTCCTTCATCTTCTTTTTGTTTCAATATGGAGGTGGAATGGATGGTATTAAGGATTTGAGTGAACTTTCGATGCCTGAAGAGCAGCAGAATAGTTTCGTACAAGAGGAAACAAAGGAAAAGCTTCCAAGCGATTCAGCAAGTAAAGATGAGAATGATGAAATAATAAATGAGCAGGGTCAATATGAGATACGAACGCTTGCAGCATATGGAAGTTTGGGTGAATTCGATGAAGTCCAAGAAGCAATGAAGGTGAAACTATCTCCGGCGGCTTATGAAGCGTCAGACCAAGAAGGCAAGCAAATACCAAAATTCATTTGGCAAACAGCCAAGGATCCAATTGAGAAGGAAGTTCTCCAATATACACGTTTTTGGGGCAGCAACCACCCCAGCTATATTCATAATGTCTTGGATGATTCACAAAGTGAACGCCTTGTAATCAATAATTTCGGAGATCCGTCCATTTCAAAAATTTCTTCTGCTTATAAAATGATGCCGTTTCCTGTCTTAAAGGCTGATTTTTTTCGATATTTGGTTTTATTAGCCAGGGGAGGTGTTTACACAGACATTGATACAACTCCCATCAAACATATCAATAACTGGATTCCAGAAGAGTATCGCAATAAAGGTGTCCGTCTTATTGTTGGAATCGAAGCAGACCCCGATCGTCCCGACTGGCATGATTACTATGCACGACGAGTGCAATTCTGCCAGTGGACCATTGCAGCAGTTCCTGGGCATCCAGTGCTGTGGGAATTGGTTCACAAGATCACTCATGGCACATGGTCACTTCATGAGAAGGGCGAATTACTGAAAGATACTGATGCTGTAATGGATTGGACAGGGCCCGGAATTTGGACCGATTCAGTATTTGATTATTTAAATTGGAGATACGGTCCCTTTAGCTGGGAAAATGTTACGGGAATAGAAACTCCACTGCTTGTTGGCGATGTTCTCATTCTCCCCATCACTTCTTTCAGCCCGGGTGTTTATCATATGGGTTCCAAATCAGTGAATGATCCCACAGCTTATGTAAGGCACTACTTTAGTGGTTCTTGGAAGGATGCTTAAGATGTACATATTCCATAACTTCTAATGCTTTTTCCTTTGGCATGATACTACTACCTACACTATTCATGAGATGACAAATATGCTTTTCAAACTTTCTTTCTTCCGTTTCTTTTTTTTTTCTTTTTATTATTTTTTTTTTAAAAAAGCCTACTTCCAGGTAACGTTGCTATGTCTGACAATGGAATAAACATCTCTTTTTTCAGACTATAATGGGTAGCTAATCCTTGATATCTTCTTTCGTTTATAATTTCTTCAGTCGCAAGTTCTCTCCACTGATGGCTTGCTAGAACTTTTCTATAATTATTTTTTTGATAAAGCTTCGATTGTTTATTTATGCTCGATTTGTTTACAAACAAACTAGCCACAGCTAATTCATTGAGGTAACAAGTAAATAAATAATCATTTTTTGGGCATGAATGCGTAAAAATAAAAGAGAATGAATACATTTAAAATCATTGAATTCAGGGAAATGTACGCTTGTAAATGGTTACCTCTGTGTAGACATGAAGACTTTTCATCACATCGAATCTTTGACAAATGCAGTAGTGTCTCCAGGTTGTAGCCTGTCTGTTTTTTCTTAGTTTCTTATTTAAATTGTTGTTCTTTCATTATTTCTATACTTTTTAGATGGTATAGACAGCAATTGGAAAGATTGTTACCCGTAATTGGGTTTCTTATATAAGGCTTTGTTTACAGACGCGTTCCTGTCTAAAGCAAACTATCTCTGGAAGAGGTAAAGCTGGCTGTTCTTCCAGAATAGAACAAATTAGGATATTTGAGGAAGATAGAACTTTAATATAAAGAACTTGATCTTAATCGGAGATTCGTAACGTGGCCATTGAAGGTCAATTGATTTGCTGAATCTAATTTTCAATATCCCGAACCAACTTAAACATGTCAATGGAGAACTTGAATAATCAAACAATAAATCATTCTACTGCCGAAAAATTTGTTGAGCCAATCCGTTATGGAGTGAGCTTGAGTCCTTCCTATAACAGTAGATGGTCAGCACCATCTGACATTCTTTTTCAAAGATTTCATACTAGTCCAGATGTCCCTAAGAAAGTGGATGATATAATTCAATCTCTTACTTATTTAGATGGAAAACTTACGGAGCTTTCGAAATTGGTATTACCGATTCCACTTCAAACAGGAAGTGCGATTGATTTGGAGCAAATTCAAGTGCTTTTCAAAAACAATTGGGTGTTGAACGATCCCAAATATGCAAAGTTTGAATCTTTTGTTAAGCATTTGAAACAAAGCCTTTTAGAACTTCAAAATGAGAAGCAGGATAGTTCCAGCCAGTCGCCTCGCGATGACTCATCAATGAGCAGGGTACCTAATTCATGCGGTGAAAATGATCATGGAACAGATTCATTTTTAGAGCCTTTAGAATGCCAACCGTCTGCAAGTCCGAAGATTGATGGGCTGGCTAAAGCAACTTACATGCTTAACCAGATTATGTTAGAATATGGTCGTTTAAGTAACTGGAATCACTCGAGAGACGCAACGGTATTTGAGTTCGTCTCCTGTTTTTCCAAGGAAATTGATAAATTTCGTAAATCTATCAATTATAGCATTATTCACACGAAGGAACAATATTTAACCCTGGAAGTCGAAAATACTCAAAGGAATAAAGAAATGAGTGTTATTAAAGAATCTCTAATGCAAACGGAAAAAGCTCTTGTTTCTAAAGAAAAAAGATTAAAGGATCGCCAGGTTGAGACACGGGCTCTACAACGAAAAATTGAGAGTTTAAGGAACTTAAACTGGGGACTTACCTCTAGGGTAAACCAGCTTTCAAAAGAAATTGAAGAACACCAGCAGTCATCTGAAGCTATCCTGAAAAATTATGATACTTTGAAGCAAGAATCGGAAGACTCGTTAGCGAACAAGAAAAACGAAGATTCAAAACTAGTTGAGCTCAAAGCTTTGATAAAGAGTTTAGAAGAAGAGAGAGCTAGTAATTTGAAAAAAGAGGATGAGTTTAAAGAAACACTCATTAAACGCGAGAAAGATGTGGAACAGCTAAAAATCTCACTCAACTATGAAACGGATTCGAAAGCTTGTTTAGCTATGCAATTAGAGCAACTTCATTTACAAATTTCCCAACTAAACAAGGACATTAAACTAAAGGATAATGAACTTTCTGAAGTAAAAACGTCTCTTCACTCAAATACGCATTATATAGATGATGTCAAGGAAGAACTGAACAAGCAGAAAGCTGATTATATCTTTCAAGTAAATGCAAATAAACAAAGATATGATCTCTTACATGAAAGTTTCGAAAAAGAAACTCAAGAGAAGTCCGATTTGGAATCTCAAAATCAATCTTTGCATAAAGAAATCAATCTTCTTCAAGCTGAAATTGAACATCGTGATTTAGAATTATCTAAACTCAATGAACAACTGAATAAAGATGAAACTAGAATTGATGAAACCACTAAGAAATTAAACCGCTTATGTCGGGAAAAAACTGATTTATTGTCTAAATTGCAGGTACAGAAACACGCTTATGAACTTCAAAAAGAAAAGTTTGAAAAGGCGTTAAAAGAACTTAATCTTAAAACTCAAAATGAAACTGAATTCAAAAAAGATAAGAGCCGACTAGTATCAGAATTGGCATGGATTAAATCAGAAAAGGAAACGATGACTTGCGAAATTGCCGACGGTGTAAAGAAGCAAAAAGGATTCGAAACGCAGATTGAGGAACTAAAAAGTGAACTCTCTAGACTGCAATCTAAGCATCAAGATGTGCTCTTGAAGTACAGTACATTACTGAATTCATCAGACGCTTTGCAAAAACAAGTGAAGGACCAATCCGTGTTTCAAAAGGAGATTGAAAACTTTAATCAGCAGAAGGATACACTGCAGCGATTTTTACTTTTTTCGGCTCAATGTTTCGAACTGGACATTACTGTAGATGTCAATGAGTTTTTCAGGGATCTTAGGTCTGGCATGAAGTGTTTTCAATTGTTATACAATATGTATAAAAGGTTATGCAAACAGTGCGATTTGCCTTTTATAATGAATACCAAACAGCTAAACGAAAAAGAGTTGACGAGAGACATTCGGATGTTGTCAGCAAAGGTTAGTACTTTACGTGAGTTGTATGTTCAGAAGTCCAAGGAAGTGAAGAAATACGATCTAGCATTAAAAGCGTTTATTGATGAAAAAGCCTTATTGGCAAACACAGTTGCAACGAGCCTCGAGTCTCCATTTCGAGAAATGGAAAACAAAATGACAAATCATGAAAGCCGAGTCAGCCAGCTGATTAAAAGCTTTGATACACCCCGAAGCTCTCCAACCAAACAATCGTCATTTGATTTGATGTTGAAATCTCCTCCATCATACGAAGAGTCAACAAAAGTTCAAGCCGAGCAGGTATCAAAGAATGACAAACAAGGAGCGATTGCAATTAATCAGACATTGTTAAGGGAAAACAAACTTCTGAGAGACTTAGTGGATCGCCTCAATAAAGTTACCGGTAACACTTCATATATCAATACAGAAGTGAATACGGGCGTGGAATGCTTAACATACAAATCATTAGAAGCGGCCTTTGAAACCCTTTCCGATAGCAAACGTACACTTCTAGTCGACCTGGCAGAAACAAAGAACCAGTTGGAAGAAGTTGACAGGAAGTATCGAAATTTACGACTGGTACTTAATGAAGAACCTTCTTCCAATATGGACCATATACTAAATAATATTTCACCAGATAACGAGCATATTGACAGCGAAGTTCTAATTCGAAAGTGTCAGGAGCAGTTACTAGAGGAGCTACGCAACGTTCGTAACTTGGAGAAGTTATTGGCGGAAGAAAGAGTTAAGTCCAATGAACTTTCTTTTCAGTTAGACAGACAGCATGAAGAGTTGCAGCTATACAAGTGCAAAGGGAAAGTGGAGTAAGACTTCGAAAAGAACTTCTATTTTCCGGTTGAGTATTTAGTAATTTTCCCATTCGTTCATCGGAAGTATTGATATAGTAAAATGTACACACCAAATGAATAAAATAGTGCGCTTAATTAGAATAATTTCTTCGGTTCATCAGCGGTTTATAAAAACCCCTTTGTTTACCATTGTAATTCATTATACATCACTAGACGTCTTTACATATCAAATCTTTCATCGCTATCCTATAAGTAAGAACCCAAACAAAACAACAACTTCTGACATTTACACATCTCAAGGTAGATTAGTATAGATGAGTAAAACAGTAGATCTTAATGTTTTGCGTCAGAAAGCTTTAGAATCCGCAAGAAAACATTCCGAAGAGGAGTCAGACAAAGAAGATGGAGAAATAAGTGAAGACACAACTGAATCTCATAACAATGGTATGTACTATATTAAGATGGAATGGACTGTAGAAGGAGTCAAGCTATGAATTTTGATATGCTCTCTTTTGATGATTGTTATAGCAGTTGTATAATATCGCTAGGTATTTGCGTTCACCGTACTGTTCACTTCAAGTCCTAGAAAAGATATTCAGTTGTTTAACCCGTTTAGACCCAATTCCTCCTGTAACACATCCTAATCCTTTCCCATCACAGCCTCCTGTAGACGGGTATGTTTGTAAAGTGAAGTGAAGATACAATAAAAGCCAACTATTTGATACCTTGAGGGTGAATCATCTGTTTGCTTTTGATTTGATTGGGAACCAATCGGATTTTAACATATTAACAGTTTTAGCTTTACACCACCGAATACGTTTCCATTTCCATTTGCACCACCCTTTATGCTTCCTCCAGCATTTTTCCTTGGGCCACAAACCACTCCTCTCGCAACTCCAAATGAGGTGCAAATTAAAGAGAACCCTCGCTGGTCGTTTAAGCCGAAAAATGAGAGTTCGATTGCTGGTGGTCGCAAATCTAGTCTTAATAGAAACAAGACTCCTCGCATGGAGAAGTCAACCGAACCTCGCTCATCACCGAATCGAAAAGACTCGAGCAAGGTGCTTTCTGAAAGAACCGATGAAAATAGAGTAAAGAAAGTTGAAGCTGACAGCCGTTCGCCCGACATTTCACCACCAACTTCAAAACGAAATGAGGCGGAAAATGCAATTAATCAATTAGTTGGTTTTGGTGTTAAGTATAATGATTTCATTGCTGAAGGTATTCATCCTTCTGTCGTGCGAAGCCTTTTCTCTAAGCTGGGCATCGAACTTCCATCTATCACCGTGCCTTCCTCTGCGTCTCCTTCTGAACAGACTACTAGACCTAGCAGTACCAAGCAACCTCGAAAAATAGACTTACCTTCAGATGATTCTGCAATCCTTCCTGGTGATAGCGGGACTCCGACAATTCTTCCGCAAAGAAAGCGGTTGAAATCCTTACCTCGCCCTCCCGTAGACGATTGGCTGAACTCCTCAAAGCCCTTTGGAATTTCGAGCCCTTATATTGTAATTGAACTCGATTCTGAAGATGAAATGACTTACGAAAATGATAGCTCCTCGACATCTGAAATATCGATATCGACAGATCAAACAGCAACTTCGCGGTTTGATTCTCTGGCTTTGTTGCGTAAGAAAGAGAATGAAATTCGAAAGATGACGGAGATGATTATGAAGTTAGAATCTTCAAAAAAGTCTACAAAACCTGCGATTCCTAAGAAATCGTCATCTTTTGTTTCTACAAAAGAGACTGATCAGGAAGAGCAGCCTTCCAAATTAACGATGGACCCTTCAGATAATGAGCAGACCAAACATAAGATGGTTCAGTCAACTTCAAAAGTCACGGAAGATGCGTTGGAAGAAGATGCAGGTATGCAGGTTAACGACGCAACCGAGGAGAATGTTCCTTGGCTTAGAAATGTCGATGATGGCCAGTTTCCAACAAAGCTACAATCGCAATCTGAAGAGAATCAGTCGCTAGTTACACAAAAGGATGAACTGGCTAAGGTAAATAAGCTTATTGAGGATGAAGAAAAGGAATTAAGTAAATTTAAAACAATTATAAATTCTAAAAAAGAAACTTTGACGAAGTTATATTTCAGAAAGAAGGAACTCCTTTCGAAGGTTGGCGTTGAACTTTCCTCGTTGCTACGCTCTGAGTCAATTAAAGACGATACTGCAATGAGCAAGGATAAGTCGCCAGATGGCACTAACGTTAGTGAGAATGGATTGAACGGAAACGGTACTAAAGAAGAACATAAGGAAGCTCCTATAATAGAAGCGACTCCAGTGCCTCCCGTGAATTACATATCTCCATTGTATAGATTCAAAGCTTTCCGATTTAACAGTCAATTTTTGGAAAAAGTACCCAGTGGATTTCGGTCCGTCAAGTATAGTAATAAAGCGGACCCGGCGAGGATAATGTGCAAATACGAAACTACAGGAGGAGTTTGCAATGACGAGCAGTGTAAAGGATTCCATTTCAGGGATTTAATTATGACGGGTTATGGTATTTATTGTACTGGACTAATTACTAACTCAACGTAGATAATGAGATAATAGACGATTTGGCAGAACATAACGTGGGCACAACCAATGAAGAGAAGGAATCCTTCAGCAAAGCTATTCGGGAAGTTATCGCAAAAGAGAAGGAGAAAGATTCCGATTTTAATACTATATGCCAAGCGATTGTTGATACGCATAGTAGGTGGAACGCAGAACGTTTAACGATTCCCATTGCCAAAGTTTCGATTTGAGTTTCTATTGTTCTGTCTTTCATTAAACACTTTCAAATTGCACGATTATTGAACACGTTCTGTGGATATGTGTTGTTACAAGTCTACTGGACGTGAACACTTAAAACCTTCCACATACTATGAAGATACATAATTATTTTAGTGTAATATTGTCTAATGTTTTAGAGTAATTTTTGGTTAGTTGAAAAGAATCTTATATGAGGTCGAAGATAAGTTAGTACTCTATTTTTTTTCTTTTCAACTTGTTAGGACTTGAAAAAAGTCACATATATACAGGTGCAAAACATATTATCTTTTTTCATATTTATAAAAGACATAAAAATTGGTATTTGAAATACTATAACATCGTAAGCCAAAAGTCTAACAGCATGTTTCCATCCCTAGTATATTTTCCAAAGAGAGATCCGAGAATCCTTGCTAGCTAAAGCAATGATATTGGATAATGAGCTGAAGGATACACAATTGATCATAGAAGAATGATATTTTAGGACAGCCAGAACAGAAAGGCTTTTACAGCTGTAAATTCGACTACGACCATCCCAACCTGCAGTAGCAATAATTCGATCATCTCCACGAATTTGCAAGCATTGTTGCCCACAATGTTTGGAGTGAAATACCCTGGGTGTTTTTTTTGTAATTCCATCTAAGGATGAAGGATGTTGTACTATCCGGTCATCTGCACCGGAAGAGTACAATTCATTCCCTGATCTATTATAGTTGACAGATAATACCGGTTGAGAATGTGATTTTTCATAGTAAGTTATATCCCAAACGTCTTGAAAATTGAGACACACATTTCTCACTTGGCTAAGTTTACACTGAAACTGTGCTACATGACCACTTTCATAGCCGGCCGCCAAGAATAAAAACTCCTCAGAGGAAGCAAAAGAAGTCGTCATTAATGCACCTGTCTTTTCATTATTAATGTTGGGTTTTAATTCGTTTTGAAGTCTCGTCCCGTGATCGCCTTGATTCGTGTTCTCAGATAGTAAACTTTCAGCTTCGTAAATATCAATACCATCAACATTGATGGTGTTTGAAACTGCAAGAACTTTTGCGTTTTTATCATATGAAAAAGAACAAAAAGTTAATGCATTGATATAAATGCTCGAACAAACAGTGATAGAGTCATTGTTCATGCCCAAATTAGTCTGAGACAATCCATTTCCCTGAGATTGCATACTGCTCAACTCGGATAAAGCCAAAGAATATTTAATCTTTTCAAAGTTTATTTTCCAGACTTTTAAGCGACAATCTCGACTCTGTGTACACAGAGTGTCAGTATCGACAACTTCCATTCCCAGGATCGTTTTCGAATGAGCATACCAAGCCTGAAGAGGCCGCATATCTAAGAGAGACCAACATATTATAAATCCATTTTCGTCGCCTGAAAAAAGATGGTCTTTCTCGTCGAAAGCAATCGCAGTGACATTGGATGAATGTCCGCGTAAAACGTAAAACGGAGTCGGTACGACCATGAAAGCGTATTTTTTTTGTTTTTAATCTACCAAATTTTTTTTAGTTGAAGCTAAGCATCTCAAAATCGTCAAGAAGTACTCTTTACTGGTTTGGTCCGTACGTGCAAGAGTTCTATGTCTGTCTACCAAGTACTATTGAAATCATAGTGATACATCCAAACAGAAAGATACTTTTCTGCTCCTTTTCGTTAGGAATAAACCAAAATATGAAAGGTTTTCTTTTTGAATTGCTTGTCATTATTTACATTTGCTACGATGCACTGTTTCTTTAAAAGCATCCTTTCATATTGTTTATACTCTGAATATGTCAATTCAAGAAACTGGATATGAAATTTTGCTACAAATATGGAGCCTTATTTTTCCTTTACTAAGAAAAAAATAAACAAAAAAAAATTTAAAAGTCGAAAGCCGTCACTTTCGATATGAAATTGCTTTTTTGGATGAAGTCTTATTCTTGCCTTGCATATGCCGACAGGGCTCACAAATGCGATATGCTAAAATAGTTGTCTAGCGATAACTGATTGTACCGAAAAATAGACCAATTCTTTATAAAAACCGTTGTCTCGTAGACGAAGGTTTGATCACTTCATTAGTTTTCGTATAGATGAATGAGTAAGTACTACAAGATCTCTAAAAACGATACAAACAGCACATCCTGTTGACATTTTGGCTAACTTGTTTCATTTTTTTGAGAAAAGACTTTAGTTCCCGGCACTAGATATCTACTACTACTATTAGAAGGATGCTTGTTTGGATTTTCTGTTTTCTTGCTAACCTCATCCTCTGAGCTGCTGTGTTTGTTTCCTTGACATCTCAAATAGTTAGCGAATTTAAAAACTTTTCGGGATTTTCTTTTTCTAGTTTTTCTTGCTTGACTTCCCTTTAAAACATTTCTTAGGTATCTGTGGATAACGTTACTTTGCAAGTAACGTTGCCCTCGAATCGTTAAACAAGTCTAAAAAAAAAAAAAAAAAAAAAAAGAAAAAAAGAAAAAAAGAGGTATTAAATGTTGCGCGTGATAATTATGGCCTTGGGATTTCATCTGTTTTAGAAGAAATGGAGAAGAAAGACACTAATGCTCTTAATTAACATTCATTTCAAAAAGACTAAAGAACGAACGTTTGCTCTCATAAAATCAATGATTATACTACTTTTATATTTCCTAAAGTCAATGGATGGACAAGCCGCAATACCTTTTTTTTTGACTACTCTACTCGCATTGACGGAAATCACCTGTATTTTTGTTCTATCTAGTAGGCAAATATACTTGTCGTTTTGGTTTCTAGATTTGTAGGTAAAATAGACAATGCTGTAACTACTTACTTTTTTAAAAGAAATAAATGGTCATAAGGGAACTTTTGCGTATTTTGAACATTCCTTACACACCTCCTCGTATACATTCCTTTCTCTATTTAATATTCACCCTCTGTCTGTCATGGAAATTCAGCCTTCAAACAAGACATCAATTAATTCGTTTATATGGACAGGTAAATTTAAATACGCAAGGAATCTTTGGCCTTTTCAGTAGCAATTTATGAAGCCGTTTGAGTTTTACGATTTATGAATACACGCTTGGATTTCAAAACCTCTCACTACGAAATGATGAACTAAAATTACCAAAGCGACGTTTTCATTAATAGTAGTCTATGCGATTATAACTGAAATAGGATGGATTATCTTTGGAGAATATATATTTCAAGTTTCGTATTTTGTTTTCATTGTTCGAAATGAGTCCGTTTGGAAAGGTAGTTATTCGAAACGAAAGCAATTTCGTGAATAAAACTTCATTGGATGCACATAAATAGAGATTGAACATTATAAAGAAGATGATCATAAAACGAGTGATAAACTTATTCAGAGAAATTATTGAAAGCAAGAACGTTAGGGGTTCCTTCTGGAATTCCTTCCAATTTATCTGTCAAAGCATACTTGAGCATGTACTTTTTGAGATCAGCGGGCTTGTTTGCCAAAGAAGGTTCAAGAGAAATGTAGTAAGCGGCCAATCCAGCAACATGAGGAGATGCCATCGAAGTACCAGAAAGGAGCATGGAAGCTTTGTCAGATCCGATCCAATCAGAGAGAATAAGGGATCCAGGAGCAAAGATGTCGACACAAGAACCATGGTTACTAAAAGAAGAAATACCATCAGTCCAGGTCATAGCACCAACAGTCATGGCACTGCTCACACGAGAAGGAGAAGTGTTGCAAGCATCTTCAGCATCATTACCAGCAGCAACGGCGAAAAAGAGACCTCCCTTGATAGCAGCGCTGACGGCCAAATCCAAAGCTAAACTAGCATCACCACCCAAAGACATATTAGCAACAGAAGCAACGGAATCCTCGTCCTTCTTGGACTCCTTGAAGGCGAATTCAATACCCTTGATGATATCAGAAGTCGTACCAGTACCGTCAGCACGCATCACCTTGACGGCTACAATCTTGGAATTTTTAGCAACACCAAATGTCTTTCCGGCAATGGTACCGGCAACATGAGTTCCATGACCATGGTTATCAATGTCCTTTTCACCATTAGGAATAGTGGCGCCCCAAGAAGCACGGCCTTCAAAGTCTTGATGGTTAACGTTGACACCTGTGTCAATAACATAAGCGGTTACACCTTCGCCGGCGGTTTCGTTGTAATTGTAGCGAGTAAAAGTTGACAAGCCCAAACGGTCACGGTGAGAAACACGGGCAAGACCCCAAGGAGCAAAGCGTTGTTCGGCTGTGACGTGCATAATACGATCGGGCTCGACGATTGCAATGTCGGGGTGCTTTTTAAGCTCATTTACAAGCCAAGGAGAGAAGCGGGCAGCATATCCCATAAAGGAATCGCCGATTTCGAAGGTATGCTTGAGCAAGAATGTAGAGACGTCTTGCCAGTCAAGAGAACGTTTGTGGTGTTGGTGTTGAATCCACTCGTGATGACTATTGATTTTGGCTTTGTCAAAAGAGGGTTTGAACATAACGATATAATGGTCATTCGTTACTGAGGAGGAACCTTCCACATTTGTTTCGTAAGGCTTTTGAGAAGGATGATTCAAAGGAGGAGCCGCAATTTCGTCCCCAATTGGAACAGGGCCGTGAACATTTGGAGAGAAGGAACTATCGTCCAAAAAGAAGCGTAAAGGATTGAACGCAGTAGAAACACTACAGAGCTGAGCAGCAAAAACAAGCCCAGCGGCAAAGGAAACCTTCATGACGCAGTTGTTTAGAAATCTTCAAGGAAGGTATCTACTGAATTGTTAGAATGAAAGAACAATCAATCTACACAATGAAAACAACAAGAGATCGAAACTCAATTGCAGTCCAATGGCTTTTTTCAATTCCTTACGATGAAAATTACAAAAGAATAAAGGTGGAAGGTCCTTCAAAACGGAACAATTCGACTATTGTAGGACGAGTTGTGGTGGTAGTGATGTGTTTTGGTCAGGTTCAGAATTCCTCTTTGGAATACATTTATAGACTTCTAAGGAGGAATTGTTTTGAAGCAATCTTGACGTAGACAAAATTTCTCTTTTTTTTTTTCCTTTATTCTTTAAATCCTTCAAAAGTCTTTATTCTTTTTGTAGTTCGTTTTTTCTTCTTTTCGTTTGTTTATGTTTATGTTTATGCTCGTTTTTTTATTTATGCAAACATTACGCTAAGCTCTTCTAAAAAAAAAAAAAAAAAAAAATATCATAAACGATGTTCCACGGAAACATAGACTACATCGGGTTTTCTCAGCTTAGTAAAAAACAATTTGGTGAGTAATTGATTAACTAATCTATTAAAAAAATCTTACTATGTTTTGCTTCAACCGTGTTGATCGTCAGTACATTTTTCCTTGTAATTAACGATATAAGTGAGGAACATTGACATACTTAGGACATCGAAAATTTGTTTCTAAACAGAACCAACTAGTTGTCTTTGAGGAAGAAGTGAACTTTTAAAGTCAAAGTCTGAAGTACAATTTAAAACATTTATTTATATTTGTAAAGAATTTTTTTTTTCATCTTATTTCATTCCAAACTTGCATCATTCCTAATTTTTTTCGTTTTTATTCCTACCAAGTATACCAGAACCAAGATACTTCATCAATTTCGCTTATTCATTCCCTTGTTTCTATTTTTTTTGCTTAAAAGTGTTTTTATTAATTGAGCCAATTTTCAGTGGGTAATTGGTGATTCATTGGTTTTCTTCAAGTAATTGTTTTCTTTTTTGATACTGGTCTCACTATGGCTGAACATAACAATCCTCCAGGTACTTATCCCAACAAGGGAGCAGCTACAGCGCTTGCAGTCATTGGCACAGTTTGCTGGTGTGTGCAACTGATTCCTCAAGCCATAAAAAATTATCGCTCCAAATCCACTGCTGGTCTCGATACTCTGTTCATTTTTAGCTGGGTAATTGCCTCAGTCCCTCTTTCCGTTTATAACTTGGTCCAGGACCTCAACATTGCTCTTAAAATTCAGCCTGAACTCTTTCAATTGCTGTCTTTAGTGACCTTCTTCCAATGCCTCATCTACGGCGAAGGCTGGTCGGCTCGTAAATCTCTGTTCGTTGTGGGTGGTCTCGCTGCTCTTTCGGCTGGTTTGCAGGCTATGTGCATTCTTACCATTCAACTAGGCATACGTCGCCATATTGAATGGCCAGTCGAATTAATGGGTGTTTTAGCCACAGTCCTTGTTAATATTGGCTTTCTCCCTCAGTACATTCAAATTTTCCGCCAAAGGGCTGTCCGTGGTATTTCATATATTTTCTTGACTATCGATTCTGCCGGCGCTCTCTTGTCCTTCATATCACTACCCTTCGACCGATGGGATGTGCTAGCTGCCATCGACTATGGTCTCGTCTTTGTATTAGAAATGGGTATCTTTGCATTGGTCCTTATTTTTAACGTTATTCTTGGCAAGAAGGATGAGACATACGATGACAACGAAGAAAACGAGACTAGGGATGATGAAGAAACAGTGGAAGAGGAAAAGCCCAAGATTCTTGTCAGAAACCCTAGTTCGAGATCGGGCTATTCGGTTCATCCTCAAGAAAAATCAATTCACATCCCTTAATCTTCCTACTGTTTTTACTCTTACTCTTGAATGTGGAAAACCTCTTAGCTTCATCTGTTTTTGCTTTGCTACTATCTCTCATTGATGACTGGAATCTTGACACAGCTGAAATGTGCTAGTGTATGAGTTAGGATTCCTTTAACCTTTTTATTTACTCTCAAAGTTTCATTTCCTTTATATTTATTAATATCGAGTTTGCTTCTATTTGGGTTTATACAGCTGAATAAATAAAATTTGTATGGTGTATGTATGTACAAACGCGGTGTAACTTTTTCATTATCAAAAGATGTGTATTTTATTTTGTACAATCAAGGCTGGGGATTTTAGACTAGAGATTCTTTAAGTCGGCGTTCAACGACAGACCAATTAATACTTTGGAACCATGTATCAATGTATTGTTCGCGTTGAAACAGACCAAAGTCTGTAAAGTAAGCATGGTCCCAAAGACAAATGTTGAACATTGGCACATGGGAATAGTTTCGTGGTCTCGTACTGTGATCAGGTACAGAGGGAACGAGGTGAGGATCCTTAGATTGCGATCTAGTCCACAAAAACGGAGATCCTGCCTGGTACGTCCGCATCACCTGTAGTCTGTTGTAGTCATCAAGGACAACCCAAATCCATGCAGCACCAAATGTATTAGATGCGAGTTCCTTTATTTTTGAAAGCAAGGCCTCTTTAGACTCAAAACTTTCACGTATAGCTTGCTCAATAGTGGAATTATTTTCTAGTTGAACTTTGGGATCTGCCTTTGCCTTTTCAGCATTAACCAAGGACTCAAAAAAGAAATGATTGTTGTAGGCTTGACTTGCAAACTGAAATGTAGCTGCATGTTCCGGAAGCACAGCTGTTTGAAATATAATATTAAAAATAGAATGGTCTTCCAATCCAGTTCCTTTTACTCGATCATTCAAACTCTTAACGACATGTCCCTGGTGCTCATCCCAAGCTACCTTTATTCCACGTTCACTAAACAGCGGACTCAAGTTCCTTTCAGGTATTTCAGGAACTGTATGATAGCATTTGAAGGAGTTGCTCTGTATTCTGCAAGGTATGCTTTTCAAACACTGCGAAAAAAACGAATGTGTATTTGTGTAACGAACACCGTGAAATGCTGAAGGAATTCTCAAGAAATTCATCGGAATTTATATAAAGAATATAAATGCTACTGTAAGAAACTAATTAATGAGGATATTAATCATTACTTTACCAAACCCCGAAGTTCAATGGTAACTGAAAACGCAAGCTTCTGGTAAGCGGTTCTCACCACGAAACGACGGTTCAGCATCCATAGAAAGGATAATTTCTACGACTATTTATTTTAATTAGAATTATTATAACTTCCTAATAAAATGCTATTTTATGTTTACGCTTCTAATAAATAGTTTTAATCCTAGCATGAAATACCTGTAAAGTGTTCGTATACACAATGGTTTCATTTCACTCAAAGTCTTTCAAACGTGCATAACTAAGTTTTTAATTACAAGAGATAATCATAAATATATATTGAAACACCATACAAAAAAGTAAACATCTATAGATCACAGGATAACTAAACAAGGTTTCACTCACAAAATCATTATCAAAGAAACAAACAATGCAGCAATTATACTGTTTGTACTTGGCTTTGGTCCTGGTGCTTTCGAGGCTTGAGCACCCTCTGCATCTGATGAGGTTGACGAAAAAGACGAAGAGGGTCCTGAAACTGGAGTAGCAAACGATGTATCGATATCCTTGAAAAATCTGTCTTCCGTAGGAATACTGGGAGAAGGACAGATGCCAAGCTCATAACTTTTATATTCGGGGTACAGAATCATAGGATCGCCATTGTGGATTATAAAAACTTGACGATCGTCTTCAACGGGAACAGACTTGCAAGTAATAATGTCAATCCATTTATGCTCGAGAGCAGAGACAGTATAGTGAAAACGAATATAAAATGAGCCCAAATTGTTAAGTACAGTGATTACGTCTCCCCGCTGAAGCAACATTACTCTGTTATCAACAAGGCTAATATCGGATTGAGCCGACAAAAATGTTTCTCCATTGTCACTGTTTAACATTGCATTACGAAAGTTGTTGACAACAGAGGTAAAATAGTAATATGGATTTTTTTTGGGGAATCCCTTTTCCCAAAAAACTGGGCGATTATAAGGCTCAGTAACCCCTCTCAATGCAAGCTCTTGACCATAATACATAATAGGAATTCCATCTCCCATAAGAAGGTAGGCAATTGAATTCTTAAGAGCGGCGGGATCGTTGGTGATGGACGCAATTCTTGATAAGTCAGGACTCTCAACAAAATTTCCCAAAGATAGAGGGTCACGACAAAGACCACGAATATCTGTCATTGCCTCAGACAAATCAACCATTCCATTGAGGTTGCTGGATAGAAAAGCCTTTCTGGCTGCATCCTCAACTGGATAATTCATCAATCCTTCAACCGAGTTTTGCCCATCGCAAATTTCAATTGCATCCTGCGAAAATGATTCTGCCATACAAAACACACCAGCTGCCTCACAAAACTCGGGTATAAAATCTTTGGGATAATCTTTTGCTGAAGCAATACGAATCCCGTCGACCTTGAAAGCTTTCACAAATGAACGTATATATTCCTTTAGATTTTCTTTTAGGGAAATCAAATCTATACTGTGATCTGGAGGGTTGCATTGTTCGCAAGGAGCCCAGTCGTCCTCGTCACTTGTTTCTTCATCCTCGAGTACTAGACAAGTCTCATCGTCGTAATATTCTTCGTCCAAAGAATCATATTCGTCGTCAGTTATCTCGTCTATCCTTTGAAGATCATTATGATTAATTACTACATCAACCATCAAATACATGCCGCGCATATGTAGTGCATTAGAAAGCTCTCTTAACTCTTTTTCGGTTCCAAAATGGGAATTGAGATGATACGAATATCCATAGTAGCTTTTACCTAGATTAGATTGCTCAGAACTCTCAACCTGCTCTACGATTGGAGATAATAAAAGAGCAGTGAAGCCTAGTTCCTGGATATAGTCAAGATGATCTTGAATTCCACTCCAATCTCCTCCACAGTACTCTTGCAAACGAATGTTGCAACGGGGGACCACGTTACTTGTAGCAAACCGATCGGTTAAAACAGAGTATATAGATTGCTTTTTCCAGTCTTCAGCACCCAATGCAAGGACCGGGGACACAACACCCGACACGAGTCCGATTGACAATCCTATATTCTTAAATGACAACTTCATCTTTGTCGAGTGACGTGGACCGGTGAAGATGGTAGTCTTCTGTTTTTTTTTTATATGCCTTGCTTCCAGTTGTAAACAAATACGACGGCGGATTTTCGCTGACATATGGTGTAAACAAACAATTGTTTTTTGGAATATGAAACCAAAAAAAAAAGAAAAAGAATCAAAAAGAGTTACTAGAATTCATACTATAAGTATAACATTACCTGGATCATTTAAAAAGGGAGATTCATGTAATTATTGACCATCATACAAATAAGTCGTTTCCAGGAAGATGGTACCTTTCTTTGAATAAGAATCATTTAACCAGCTCGGCTTATACAATAGTTATAGTAGTTTGAATGAAACTCTAATAAGACTTGGATTCTTCAAGTGTGAAAATCTTCTATTCTGTGGTCAGCGTTCTTTTCTATAAAGACAAAAGAAGCGATGACCATTAGAGAACAAAAAAGAGAGCATTCTATACTTCCTATAAATTAATTTTTCCAAAAATGAACGTAAAGTCTTGAGAGGTTTCTTCGACTTGAGTTCTTCGAGATTTAACAATATCCTCTTACACTACGAATTGAGAGCCATGGAACAATTTGGCTTATCCAAGACTTACAATTGATTTGATCGAATAAAGGCTTTTTTTACATAAAATATATTATATTTCATTTTGTCAACTTCCAAGCAATTCTTAGATATTTTATATTTTCTCAATGACGGGAGCTTTTAGACCACGGGTCCCTTGGTAAGTTTCTATTTAGCTGTATTATTTCAAGCAATTTCTAATAATTCTTTAGGATTGACTATCTTGGTCTGCTCACTGCATATATCGGCGTTTACGCCGAATTGATTTTTCGTGTATTTATTTATTTGATCCCAGATCGAATTCGAGAATGGGGAAGAAGAAGAGTCATTCGTATTTATCATTATTACATTACCAAAAAGACGACCGATGGTATGACGGATGCCATCCAAAAGTGCAGAAATATATACGAGATTTGTGAAGCTTTTGGATACAAAGCAGAGGAACACTTGTTGCGAACTGAGGACAATTTTATTCTTTGTCTACATCGAATCACGCACCCTTCCAAAAAAGAAACCAAAAAGCGAGGTGTCGTATACTGTCACCACGGACTCATGACAAACTCTGATCTTTGGGTGGCAGTCAACGAACCTGAACGGAATCTTCCTTTCGTTTTAGTTGACAATGGCTATGATGTTTGGGTAAGTTGAGATTATAGGAAAACATTCTGTGTATTCTAGAGTTATATATCTCTAACAGTTTTTAGCTCGGTAATAACAGAGGAAATAAGTACAGCAGGAAACATGTTGTATACAAGCCTAAAGATGAAGAGTTTTGGAATTTTTCCTTAGATGATATGGCTATGTTCGATATCCCTAATACTGTCGACTATATACTTCATGAAACCGGAGAAAAAAAGCTTAGCTATATTGGATTTTCTCAAGGAACCGCTCAGGCATTTGCTTCATTGAGTTTAAACAATTCCTTGAATAACAAAGTTAATATCTTCATCGCTTTAGCCCCTGCCTTCACTCCTAAGGGATTCTCAAATCATCTGGTTGATTATTTAGTAAAAGCAAATCCAAAGATTATGTATAATCTCTTTGGTAGACGATCACTTCTACCTTCCGTAACATTTTGGCAAAATATTTGTTGTATGTGGATTTTCTTTTCCCTTGTGTTTCTACTTCTAACATTATAGATCCACCTATATTCGTTAAGATTGTTGACTTCTCTCTCAAATTGCTTTTCGATTGGGATTTAAAAAACATTTCAGCAAGTCAAAAACTATGTGGTTACGCTCATTTGTATTCGTTTTCTAGTGTTAAAAGTTGTGTTCACTGGCTTCAGATAATAAAAAATTGCACGTTTCAATTATACGACGACGATTTAGCAGTTATAACTGGCTATACAGCTCGCCACTACCAAGTTCCTTTGTTTCCTACGAGTAATATTAAGTGTCCGATTTTAGTTATATGGGGCGGAAAAGACACGCTCATTAATATGGAATACATGCGTACTGCTTTACCACCTCAGGCGAAGGAAATAGAGGTATGTTCCACTTACTAACTATAAATGCGTAAACTGACAGTTATAGATTAAACACTACGAACACTTGGACTTCCTTTGGGCTAATGATGTGAAGGAACAAGTGATTCCGAAAGTCCTTAAAGCACTCCCCAACTAGTCAGCACGTTTGATAATGCTACTCGTATTAATGCAAAATATATTTATTTGTGTTTCAATATTATCCTTTACCTATAAAACCTAAAAATTGATACGATTTGTAACGAATGCATTTTATGTAGTTCAAAATGGTTTTGACCTTTAATTTTCATAGACGGCATATTGTACTCCTGCTTTATCTTTTTGATAAGTTCTACTCCAGGACAAGATAAATCGTTTTCCGCTTTCACTTGGTTGAGTAAAAGCAATTTCCTTGTTGGATATTTTATACCCATAGATAAAATGAGAAGTCGCGCATTCTAAAAGTGCACGAGCAATTCCTTGTTTCCGGCGTGATGGAGTAACCCAGATCCTCGAAACTCCAAGAAGAAATCCAGTCTGTAATTTGTTTTCTTTTATATACACAGCGGATGAGAAAAATGTTTTCTCATCTTCTTTCTCACTAATCACATACGCGGAATTTATACGCTCTGCTAACAGAAGCCCGACGCATTTTTTTCCAGAAGTAAACAAGAAAATAGAATACTTATCAATACCAATAGTTTCCATCGGCTCACCAGAAAGTTCTTCATTAACAAAGTTTAAAGCTTCCTCGGCTTTCTTTTGATCTAACAATGAACTTTCAGCTGTAATCATATAGATTGAGTCGCCATTGACAGAGTAGCTGAGTCGTTTAATAGGTTCCGTCTGCATACTTAAAGTGATACCACCAAGCGTACGGGAATGAAATCTTGAGTGCAAATCCATGTCTTCCTCACTTGCTTTATTGTATTCCATAAGACATTCTGAACATGTAACAGTAGTTGACCCTAGGTCTAAATGCATCTGGGTAGCGCTTGAAGAATCGGAAGAGCCAATTGAATTATTCTTTTTGCGTAAAGAAGATGTAGACGACGTACTTTGATTTGAAGTAAAAAAAGCGTCAAGAAAGGCCCTTTTCGGTGATGGACTATCTACTGGTAAAGTAAAATGTTTATTACCAGTCCTGCGTCCATATGTCCTGCTCTTTACGGTGTTTGTTGGTTTATCTGTGTTAAATGCAGAAGATGGCTGTTGATCAACTAAACTTTCTTTACGAGAAAGATTTATAGCAAAATGGTAATCATCATGTTCACCCTTTTGACTAAAAGGAATAATATTTCCGCATTCATCACACGTATATGATTGTTGAACAGCAGGACTTGGATTATCCGAGATATCTTTGAACATTCCAGAAATACTTCTTTTCTTTTTCTGTGACGCTTCTTGGATTTCTTCGGACTGACCTTGCTGTCGAGGTTCAGTATTCTCATCCATATGAAGCTTTGGACTATCATCCATAGCAGAAGTCTGTTTCGGATGAATCTTGTTAGGACGCAGGAAAGACTCTATACCTCGTGAGCTTTTATCAATTTCAACTATGTTTTGAAAACTAACTGATAAATGGGCAATTGGATACACATCATACTCGTCTTGAAGCTGTCGAAGAAGCTTGATGCAATGACTAGCAATATAATCCACTGTAATATCAGCATCTAGAGGGATTTGGGCCGATCTCGATTTACGAAGAGAACCAGTTAAAACATGCAGGCACAAAGTTTTGGGCCTTCGGAGACCTTCTACTTCCATGAATCGGGAATGTAAATCGGAACCAAACACGCGAAACCAGTTGAGAACTGCGTGTTCGTCTTTTAGTTTATTTTGACTAAAATTTTTCGCTGATAGCATGGATTTTATTTGTATTTGAGTTGTTATTTCTGTATCATCAAGACCATGGCACATATTCCAAACAAGCCTACCATTCACTTGGCCAAGCTGTCGCATAACATCGTCAAGCTGCATGGACCACACATCAGAAATGGAGTCAGTACCAAGAATTCGAACCACTTCCTCTCCAAACTTGCCGCCCAACATTCTTATGTCGGTAATGCTTAATGATCCAAGATATTCCTTTATGCCGCTACGACATAAGGTTGCTTGCTTATTTGGTTTATTTCGAGAACTAACAAGCTTTGCAAGCATTGGATTAAAAGAGATTCCAGCGGAACATGTGTAATGCAACGATTGGAATATATCTTCTCGAATTGCTTTCACTACCTTCGTTGCATAATGGAGAAATATATCATCCCAGTCCTGTTCATATTCTTCACGAGCATTGCCTCCCTGCTTGTCAATTAATATTCCATTATCATGTTTCCACAGAAGCACTGGAGCAGCTGGAAGGGGAGTATCCAAATCGTCTGGCGGGGTTTTCAAGAAAGGGTACTCCTCCAAAACAAGCTTTTTTACTTCACCGGTGAGTTCTATGAAACATTCGTCAATACTAGCCTTCTTCACGATAGGCGCGTGGTTTTTTATAATGTTCAAAATCTTGACACTCTCGTGTCTGTATGGATCCAAGCAAGCTTTGAAATTACTTGGGTCGGGGTTTTCATGGTACTTGGCTTCTGTATCGCCGGCCTTCCAAGTTTTTACGTGTGCAACTTGAAGTTCTGGGCATTTTTTCTTAGCTTCTGTAATGGTTTCATGTCTTGAAACGTTTGCGTCTCTAGCTGGATAGTTTACAGCTATAAGACCTTGCCATTGTTGCACAGCAAAAGGAGTAGATGGATTAATTCCTAGTCTCACTATTTCCACTTGGGCGTAAAATGCATCTTGATCAATGTGGGCTACAATCCTCAGCGGGCAAGTTCGAGACGTCGGCTTGTCACAATACTCCAAATCTCTCCAAGAAAACTTGCTTTTCCTACTTTCCATTCAGTTCATTACTTTTACTCTCTTATTTGCGTAAAAGAAAACAATCGTGCAATGTTTATGAACAGTGGAACAGTTTTCATTAAAATGTATAGTGGTAGTACTTGAACACAAAACACCGAAAGCTATTTGAATTTTTGGAAGGGAAGAGAGCTGAAAGAGGTGGATTTTCTTTTTAAAAATGAATTTTTCGATTTATGAACCTTTTCTACTTTGGTTTATTTTCGAGAATCTAATCTTTCCCTTTTACCTTTTACAATGCATTATTATCTGTAGTATTAATAGTAAAAATCATAGAAGCGTAATGTTATCATTAATATATTATTTAGAATTTTTTTTAAAAGCCTCAAGAGAGCTGAGATGTTTCACAAAGGAGAGAGCGCTAGATTTATGAAACGATACTATACTTCGTATATGTAATTAATGGAACAACGACGCAGAAAGCACTATCGGGAAACAGACGAAGCATGAGTAAAATCCTCTGTGTCTGGGATAGACATATTGACAATATCATTATCGGAAAATTTCGTTTGGCTTTTGTAAGATTCAAATTCTGCTTCTTCTGTACGTTTCTTGAGTATTTTATTCAATTTCTCTTTGATTGAGCTATTGAAAATAACAAGAGATAAAAGAGTATAAACGTGAATTAAAAAGCACAATTTGCTCCAGACATAAAAGGATTCTTTCAAAGTTAGCAAAAGAAATGAAACGATCAGATAAGAGACAGTGAGGTTCGTTGCAATTATACCAACGATATCGTAAACATCTTTAAATGGGCCAGGAGTTTTCATATCTGGTTGAAGGAAAAAGGGTCGGATAAATCTCCGGTGATACTTGGCAATTGTTTGAATAAATGCAGCTGAAACAAATGTCATGTAATAGCCAGGAGAAACACCATGCCATAAAGCGCTGACTGTAAAGGTGCTCAATGTACTCTTGAAACCAGGACGTTTTCCTTTCTTGGCAACTCGTAGGTAGACATAATTTCGAAGCCACTTGTTAGTATTCATATTCCAAGCTTCCAAGGCGCCCTTAATGTTATAAGCAAATTCAAAACCAAAGGGATCAATGTTTTTTACGCGATCCCAACGGGGACGCTTTAATTCATCTACGCCATTATACCCAATACCAGAAAGAATGCATGCACCATCAGAAAGTTCCCAAGCACCATAAAATTTCATGCGTGCAATAAAAACTGTTAGCATAACGTGAGCGTACCTCCTCAACAAGGAAAAGGAGGCAAACTCGCGAGTCAAGAGAAAGCTAAGCGGAAATAGGGAAGAACCGAATAGGAAGCCAAGGAGCCAAACAACACCACGCCAACAGCGACCCAAAGCGGGCTTTAGACTATGGGGAGTGATTTGGGACTCCATGGGGTCCCTTGGAGAATCAAACATGCTCAAAGTAATAAAATGCTCGTAATCTACATAATCGAAAGCAGGGCCAACAAGGACAGAAGGAAAGAAGAATACATAGCCAAGAAAGAAGAAAGGATTAGGCATTTTCTTCAAGCGGCGCTGTTTTTGGTATTCCGATAAGGTCTACAATAATTAGCGATCATTTACAAAAAGAAAACGACACTCGTCTTGGTTGCATACATTTTCTGCTTGACGCCCATCATGCACAGACCATGCAAAGGCGGTCAATTTCATACAAAGCACCATTTGGGATGCGGTAATGTCACCACGATCCGAAGGATAGATATAGCGAATAACGTGGCTATTTCAGTGTTAGTTTATTTATCAACAGCAGATTATAATGCAAACGTACTTGTAGAATGTATGACCGAGGATGACCAAAAACACTAGCCATGGCATATACGAAGTACGAACCAATGCAGCAGTCAAGTAGGTAAACAAAGCATCGAATAAGAGAACATATGTACCAGTAGTCAAATGATGAACAGGAATCAAGTAGAAAAGACCAATGAGTATACAAAACGCATTACGCAGGAAAGGAGATTGAGGTAAGCGTTTGAGGATGCCCGAAAAAGGATATGAAGACAATAAACAAAACGGAATTTTGATAATGTCTCCAGGGACGCCCAACACGGAACTTAACCACTCAAAAGGAACATCCACCCATTCGAACATTCTGTTTCACGATGAGATGCGATGCTAAATAATAGAGTAGACACTGGCAAATTCCTAGGAAGAGTCAAATGGTAAGACAGCGCTAATGTCGGGAAATCAATACGTTACTAAATAAATCAATAATGGAGCGGAATTCACAAAAGAATCGACTTCTCGTTCGTTTCGTCCAAGTTTTGTGCGACCTATTACGCAATGTTTTTGTTGCTTTTACCAGAGAAGAAAAAAAACCTTTGTATGAAAAAGGAAAGCTCTTGGTCCAAAAATCTTGGTCTCGCTAGTATTTGGCTGGCATCTAGCAACTTTTCACTGGGATAAATGAGAAAACCGAATGATCTTTACCTTCTGGTGGAATGGAAATTCCATTTCCTAAGAGAAACCATATTGCGAATGTGAACGATATCCTTGAACAGGATTGCACAATACAGTCAATTTTTGTAAACCTCGGACATTCTCGTTATAGAGTAAATAAACAAAGAAAAAAGGCAAAAAATCATAAAAAAAATAAAAATAAAAATAAAAAATAAATCGGAATGGAATAGAATAGAATAGAAAAGGATAATTTCAAAGGAATAGGAACGGATTCAATGATGCAAATATCTTCTTTCTGTGCAGCGTTTCAGAGTCAGATTCATTTTTCTTTTGAGAATTGGCAGAACCAATGAGTAACACCTGATTGCTGGTTCGTGCCAGGTGAATTCTTTTTATGCCTTTTCATAAAAGCTATTCATATTCAAGACATAAACCATCACGGGAAGGGTCGAAATTGGAATAGAAAACTTTGGTCTTGTCAGTCAATGGGTGTAATACCAAACGTCCTTCCTAGAGTTCAAAGAAGATTTGTCTATTTTTCAAGTTTCCTTTGGATGATATATTGTTGATCCAAAGAATTGCCAATAATAATAGAAATTCCTTTGTTTTTTGGGATATCTCCAAACTAGGACGTTGTCGGTTCAAGAAAAACGAATCGTTAATATTGAGAAACAAGCAGTGAGAAAGAAACAGTATGGGAAGTGATTCTTCTTTAACTTCACCTCAAAAACAAAAAAAAGAACAAGAAAAGGCTCCTCCGCCGCCTCCTTCGCAAGAATGGTCCATCCCAGAAGAAACGTTGCTGCTGAAGGCCATTTGCCAAGGATTAAGACCTGTAGGTAAGTTAAAAAGTTCTTGATGTCTAAACTTTATGGATAACGTTTGTGCTTTTTTCGTCGAGAAATAGCCAAGAAATAATACATGTTCATGGGAATGATGCAGTCATGAAAACGAGAGGGATTCTTTTTACTCGAACCGGTCGCTTGTCTAACATGATTTCTTTAGGAACAGAAAAACATTTTCATATGATTGGAATGCTACGAATGATTCATGAAGGATGTCAAACATCGACAAAGCGTGTGCAAGATGTTTGGGATAAAGTAGGAACGTTGTATAATTTACAGGAATTTGAACGATTGGTAAGGAAAATACGACATTTAATATCAAAACTTTTACTATTTCAACGATGACTAACAAACCCTTTTTCATTAGGAAGCCGTCCCTTCACCGTCTGCAGGTGAAAAGCGGAAACGCGATGTAAAAGCTGACGACGCAAAAGAAAATTCTCAAACAGATTTTGAACTTCCAAAATTTATTTTACATTCTACAAAAACTCCATCTGCCTCTTCGAAAACTACTTCAAAGGCCGGTGGTGCTAGCACTAGCACTAGCACAGGTGAGAAAAAATTGACTCGATCGAGTATGGCCGCTTCTACCGCTCCAGAAAAACAAGAGAATAAGAAGGAACCTATTGTAGAAGAACCAAATGTGAAAGATGAAAAAGATGAGGCTACCTTGGAAGAACCACCAAGCAAGCAATTGCGTTCCTCTACCTCGAAACCAACTACACCCTTGAAAAATCACGATACTGCCTCTACAAAGGAAAAGCAAAAAGGTCAAGAGAAATCGGACAATACGGGAAAACCACATTCTGAAAAGTCTATCAATACACGAGCAGCTTCTCAAAAACAGCCCGAAACAACGAATCCATCTCCACCAATTCGGCGAAGCACACGGAGTCGAAGAACATAACAAGTTTTGAGACTTTTTGAAACTCGTACAACAAACGTCTTGTTTTTCTTTTGAGAGAACAAAATACTTTTTTTTTTGCACTTCTTCTTCTTTCCTCCTTTCCTTCTCTAACTCTCTCTCTCTTTCTCTCTTTTGAAAACACCAACTACAAACGTCTACTCATCTAAAGACCTATAGACAACCATCAAATGCACAAGCTTTCTTAAAAACGTGTGTTTCTCTTCTATTTGCTTCTCTGTGTTTCTTTTTTCTTTCCTACCTTTTTCATTTCGTTTCTACTTTTCCTTTGAATGTTTTGTTTATTTATTGACGATTTTTGTTTACATTCCTCCTCTATCTCTTCCATTTCGTCAGCTATATTATAGCCTGGAGGATATCCACGAGAGCTCCTCCAGACTCAAGAAATTTCTTTAAAGAGCACCGACGATAACACTCAATTCCTTTCATTCATGATGTGATATTACATGCTTCTTTTAGATAGTCAATTTCTATATATAGTTGGAAACATACATACTTTTGTTAAAAGAGTTAATTTCATCGTAAAGGCAATTCATATTTATCAAACTAACAACAGTAAGCAGTATATAAAGGAATACGGAATATGACAAAACAATAAGCAAAACATAGAAAGGCATACACAGAAACCATTCAGTATGTGCCCATAAACGCGGTGGAATCATGAACAGAGAAAGGCATTCAACAAAGAAAATGGGTGTGATATGGAGACACGATTACATTCCCAATAAGACTTGCAATAGGAAACGAAGTATGGAGGAATACAGGGATCCTGTCCTAACATTGAAACCCATCAGACGATATGGTATACTCTTGACGGTAGTAGGAAAAGAGCACAGATAATGAAAGAAAATTAATATTCTTAATGGTTCGAAATTCATCGGTTCTTACGATTCTTTTGCGACAATTCTCGTATGCACAGTTGCACCCAAGCAAAAGCAAAACTCAAGATTGATATTATCGTTCTTGCTTGCGCAAACACAATATTCTTATAATTCTTTCGAATCATTACCATCATACAGAGTCCTGTTTCCATCGTCCTCTTTCCTTCCTTTCTCTCTTTTGCGACGCGCACAAAAAACAGTTATACATACATACACACACACACACACACACACAGGCGCGCGCCAAATTATAAACGCCTTTCTCTTTCGGTATTCAGGGTACTCCCGAGGAACGACAAGAAACAAAAAGAAAACGCAGACTTTCCAATACCAAAGGATTGGAAAATACAATATTCAGATGAACCGACTCAATCGATTCAAACTCTAATCAAACATAGGAGAATTTCATTTCTCCTACACGTTTTTTTTTGCGTGTCATTCTTTCAGGATTTATTGATCGCATCCAAACCCATGTTGGATGCCGGCAGCAAAAGAATATCTAAGTGTTTCTTGAACAAGGTTTTTGGGGAAATAGAGAAAGGATCACTTTCCATAACGGAACGGAAATTAAATAACAAAACAAAATAAAAAAACATTTAAAGGAAACGGACCACACATATATTCTATATTATACATATATGCATTTTTGGACTCATCAAACATGTTTTTTTTTTTTTTTACAAAAAAATGCCAAGGCGTACAGTACATTCTATCAAGTTGCGTTTCAACACAAAACATGATAAATACTGCTCCAAATACCTCTCTTTGAAGGGTCTTTCTGGTATCCTCCCGGAGATTTTTCAAGATCTGAAGCTTGTCCCACAAAAGCGCTATTGCTTTCTTTGTCTTTTTGCTCAACCTCTGTTTCACTGGAATCAGCTCGGAAGCTCTTCATACCTACAATATCGTAGCGGCCAGTCACTAGATCAAGATTTTTTAATGGCGTGTATTTCAGTCCAACAACAAAGGGACTGATAACCAAAACAATAATGAAGAATGAAGGGCCCAAGAAGGATACAAAGAAATCATACGCATTCGGGGGATTATGGGAAACAGGAAAGATGGAAATGTACACCAAAGTACATAATGCCAAAAAGTTGATCAACAGACCATAGCAACTCATGTAAAAACTACCTGAAAACTTATAAGGTAAAATGGTATCTGGAATGTTCTGAGCCTTCATAGCAAGTCTGAGGCGAATGTGTGACAAGAATGTAAGTCCCCAAATGCAAAAGGAACCACCACCGGAAACAGCTGACACCCAATCAAAAACAACACTTCCTTTAGGGGCAGCATTTGCATAACTGATACATGCAAAAAGAAGGGAAATCAAATAACTGATGACAGGGCGACCCTTCTGATCCACTCTTGCAAGGAATCGGGGAGCCCATCCTTGACGAACAAGAGCAATACCGCTTCTTGAGGCAGCGAAAACGGCACTATTACCGACGGATAAAATTGAAACGAGGATAATAGCGTTAAAGATATCGGGAAGCACTCTGATACCACCGTTTTGAATAGCAAGAATAAAAGGACTAGTATTGCTGAGTCCAGGGTCATTATAGGGTACAACTAGGGTAATCAAGAAAATGGTGACGAGATAAAAGAAGAAGACACGGTAAAAGACCTTCTTAACAGCGCTAGGAATAGCCTGTTGAGGATTGGCAGTGTTACCGGCAGCTGTACCAATGTTTTCTGTACCCGTAAGGGAATAAGCGGAAGAAATGAAGACGGAGCAGAAGCCTTTAAAACCATTTCGAAAAGCTCCTGGGTGATGCCAGAATCTTGCACCGACATAGCCACCACCATTAGGAGCAGCACCACAATTGATGATAATGGAGACGAAAAAGAAAATCACAATTGAAAGCACCTTTAGAAAAGAGCTAAAGAATTCAGTTTCACCATATCCACGAGCACCCATAGCATTGACAAGCACAACGTAGGCCAAGAAAATTGTGACCCATACAGCGGTATTAACGTGTTGACTCTTCCAGAATCCAACGATTTCAGTAGCAGCAGAAACCTCACTAGGCAATGTAGTAAGCCAGATAGCATAGTAAAGCCATGAACAAGCAAATCCAATGTTTTCACTGACAAACCGACCAGGATACATGGTAATACTAGGTTGACTGGGAAATACACAGCAAAGCTCACCTAGGGAGATAATTAAGGGAAGAATCATAGAGGTAAGGACGACAAAGTTAATTAAAAGACTACCGGGACCGGCATTTTTTAAGGATTTTCCTACAGCGACATAAAGACCTGTACCGATGCAAACACCGATGGCAATCATCTGTAAGTGACGAGGTTGCAAAAAGTCTTCACTGTTCTTGACGTCTGAATTACCGGTATCGGGAGCAAGTTTATAGGAGCGGAAGAAATCTAGGAATTTTGTGCCAAAAGAAGAAGACCTCGAGTATGATTCAATACTGCCTTTGTCGTGAGACATTTGAGAGACCATGTCGAAGGCGGAGGGATTCTCCTTGGACATGTCGGTCTTGTCGTCACCATTTCCAGAAACAGCAGGGTGTTGGCGATGTTGAACGACCTGAGGATAGGGATTAGTCGTTGAAGAGGGGTCCATTTTTTTGTAACAACGAGTAAAAGAAAAAGGATAGAAACACCAAAAAACAAACAAAAACACTCAACACAAGAAAGGGTAAAAACGAAAAATAAAAACACAAGTAAAAGTAGAGTTAGTTCGGGAAATTGACACGAACTTAATTACTAGAACAGAAAACACCGCCTGTTTTAAGAGGGACGAAGACTTTTAAATAAGTGGAAAAGGGTTGGAATTTAAAAGCAAGGTTTGGGGAAAAAGGAGAGATGAACAAGAATAAACAGAGAATTAAAGAAATAACAAAAAAAAGAGAAAATGAAAAAGGAAGATACAAAAGTAAAATCTAAAAAGGGAAGCTGAATCTCAAGACAACAAGCAAGAGGAACAACTAGAAGCGAATTTTGAAATTAATCTTCACTCGAACGAATCTTCCGAGTAGGTAAGCAAGCAAGAAAAAAAAATTTTTAAGGATTCCTTTTGTTACTAATAAAGATCAAGAGAAGGGAAGAATTCAATCGTCCAGCAAGTAGAGGAGGAATCGAATTTTTAATAAAGCAGTATTGAGGTGTTGAAACCAAAGTACCACAGGAAAGAAGAAAATCTAAAAAATGAATTAATCCGGCCCTTTATGAACCGTTTTCAACCTTTAGATTCCTTTATAATTGCAAATAGCCAACGAAATAGCTGTTTTTTGCAAATTCTACGATGGCACTCAAAGAAATAGGTAAGAGGAAGAAGATTCCTAATAATGGCCGTACAACTAACTAAAGCTTCAGCATGAAATAACGACCTCGTTAAACGATGTCAATGATGTCAAATAATTACCTCCTCGTTATATCACACCCTAAATATTGGCTAAGACAGACGGTAGAAAGGTAATCCTTCGGACGAAACACACAGAGTAAGAAAATGGACGTGGCAAGAAAAGAAAACCCGACACGAACCAAGAAAAAGAAAGGTTCAAATTGATTTTTAATAAAAATAAACAAAAATGACTTTTGTGGTCGGAAACGAGGGAAATTGAGTAGAAAGCGGAATTGTTGGGGGGCTCCTCGAGTATTTATAAAGCAAGGACCCCACTTGACTCTACGACCACCACTTCCGGTAGATACCCTTATCATCGTCGTTATCTATAAGCCAAGGAGGAGAGATAAGGACCAAATAGGCCGAGATACGAATAGTCGGGTTACGTTAGTCAGATAGAATGTAAACAAACAAACAAACAAAAAAAGAGTAAATAAAAAATGTAAACAATAAAAGATGAGTACAATATATGGTAAACAGGTGGAAGTATCTAGTGTAAAAGAACAAAAGAAAATAAAGGAAGAACCAATTGCAAAAGGAATGAAAGAAAATTTGTAAATAAAAAACGATGAAACAAACGAATAAAGAATTCGTAAAACAATTCTATTCCATCCTTTGATCCTTCGATACATTTCCAAATGTCGGTTTCAATGATGAAGCTAAACTTGTTTTATAAAAGAAAACCAAAACGAATATTCATCAATCATCACGATTCCAACCATTCAATGTTCTTACCGCTTAACTCGTAAAGGAAATCGAATTCTGTGTCGATTCTTTCGATTTTCCCTCCTCATCAACATTGCTGCCCCTTTTCCATCTACTACTCTTTTCCCCAAACATCAACTGATTTTCATGCTTTCCAACTTGTCACGCTACTTTCTTCCATACTGCTGTATCATAAAATTTCATTTTCAGATTCTTCTCATAGCTTTATATTTTGGTTAATTCATCATCATTATCATCATCATGTAGAATCTCATCCAGCGGTTTCTAATTTCTATAAGTCGTTCATTCATGTTTTGCATTCATCATCACTCATTATAACGATCCATGGAGCATTAACATGGCCTCAGCTGCCATATGATCCTTTCGTAACATACCCTTTGGTAAACGGCGTAATGGCACTGCATTTCCTTTCCGTAAAAGTGCCTCTGTCCCAATGCCACGCCAATCTTCTTCATCTGTACTCTCGCCTCCCGCATCCAAAACTTGGTCTTCGTCCAACACAAATGGTGGCATCGCTGAATCATAATCATGGTCCTCTTCATAAAAGTCATTTTCCTCTTCCTCATCATCTTCTTCTTCATAGTACACTCCATTGTCATGATACTGTTCACGAAACAACGATGGAGTTTGCTCTCGCGGACTCAACAACCCACCTAAATGCGCCGTATAGCTTCCGGGTGTCTCTTCCAACGATGCAAAAAAACTTGAAAAAGGCGTTTGCATTGATTGACTTCTCGTCTCTTTGCCAGTTTTCTTCGGTTGGACTACCGTACTTTTAGAAGGTATAGTGGTCGTTTGCTTTACTGGAACATCCATATCGGTATCGATTTCCATTTCGTCTTCTTCCTTTGCCATTCCTTCTTTCAATACCGTACTTTCACACTTTGTTTTCATCAAGTTCGCCTGTGCATGAGACACCGTCTCAATCGGAGACTGCGACATGCCCGTTTCTTTTCGCCGGCCCTTCTCTAAAAGGCTAGCATTGGGCACAGATGACGACGAGGGGTTTTCAACAGATACGGATCCAGATGCAACCGACGAAGCAGTATCGCGAAGGATCCAACGTCCCCATCCTACTTTTTCAAACATGACTCCCTTCTGCGATTCAAGGGCCTTTGTTAATGCCCGTCGCTGTTGTGTTGGACTCAACACGTTAAACATTGGATATGTTTCGACCAACACAGACATCAATTGCCGGATGGGTAATGAGCCATGTGTAGACAGGATCATTGGTAAATATTGCGTCGAAAGAGTATCTACAACTGTAGAAGAATTATTCGCCGATGCAAATCCAGCAGTACCTTTTGTCGCATCTGAAGAAACACTCCCACGTCGATCATCGAGATTCTCCCGTTCTGATAATGGAGTCGCATAATTCTCTTTTTTTCCCTCATCCAACGAATGCGCCAATTGAGAAGATAGAGTTGATTTTGAATGCCTTCGAAGCTCCTTTGCGTCGTATTCTTGTCCTCGAACATCAGCACTGTTTTGACTTCTGCGAGACATCATCGCACTTATGCCACCAGTGGTAGTGGACTTTACACCTCCAAAATTCCTTTTAGAAAATGACGACCTTCGAGTACGAGTTTCATCAGAAGAGGAAGGTGTTCCTCGTGTAGAGCGGAATCCTGATTCTTCACTATGCGACATTTTTGTAAATTCTCTTCCTCTTTATGGGGTATTATGAGTATGTATATATTTAAAAATCAACCACAGATTATATATAAGAGCAATCCTAAAAAAGTAATGCGATTATTTAAAAGAGCGTATGGTTCTCAATGAACAGATAGTTGAAAACAGCCAGCTGTAATGCTTTTTAAACGACCAAAGAGGATGTCTGTTTTTGAAGCAGAAAGCTTAACGAAGATCAGATTCAATTGGAACAAAGAAAAAGATGGGGGCACGTGAATGATGCGGGTGAAAAAGCTCCTCCGCAATCTATTATGCGTATACGTATAGACAAAATTACCAAAACACCACGTTTTGTGTAGATAATAAATTTCTGCGGAGATTCCGTCTCCTAGAGAAGAACAAACAAGAATTCGCCCCAAAAAAATTAAAATAATAAATCTTTTCGAGAAAAACAACAGAGAATTGCTTTGCAGAATCAATCAATGACTAAGTTAATTCAGATGGCAAATCTTCCAGGTTTCTTTAAGCTCGGTTGTTAAACGATAATAGCGACAGATTTCCTATTCTGCTAGATACACCTCACAAATAAATATGGGGAAAGCAAACCAAGTAAATATAAATAAAAAGATTTGTCAACAATTCAAGTACGTGTCTTGCAATCGATAATCTTTCTTGCTTTTCTAATGAATGCAACGGTAATTAACCCCACAGCTAAGGATCTGTTAAGTTTTGTGTAAACAAAAGAACAAAAGAATTATAGGGTGGAGAATCAAAGGTTTGGACAAAGAGAAATCGATCTGAGAGATTTCTTATAGATTAGGATAGATCAATTCTCAATAGTCGTTTTCTGTTAAATACCAAGTTTAAACCGCTTTTATATGTTTAAGAGTAAATAAATGTCCTTCTGTACGTATTCCAAGGCAATCAATTTCTTTCACTTTGTGGCAATATGGAAACGATTTTCGACGACGCGAAACCACAATGTTGAATGTTTGAAGAATTTCAATTGAATACTTTGCTCAACCTACGACGCGATGAAAAAAAAAAGGGCGTCAAAAGAAAGTAGCGTTTAATCAACGAATGAAGTTTATAAAAGGTGAATACTGACAGTACCAATTGTCACCAATTTGCTTTCTTATATCTTATTATATAGAGCGTTTGAAAAATCGTTGGCTTTGAATGTAGTACAGAAGTACCCGGCAAATTACTTTTTGTAAACGGTTTGAATTGAATTTCCACAATAGCAATTATGCACGCATTCAGGTACTTTGATGAAAAAAGATTTTCAGGCTAACCAATTCTTTATTGACTTTTTAATGTAATAAAAGCGTGTTTTTAGCTTCCAACTTTTACAAAGGTACAAACAGAAGATAGGTATAATGTGGATGGTGAATCTTCTATATATAGTGGAAGATCTACGGATCTACAGCGATAAAAATGTAAACAAAGGATCTGCATGATTCATTACAACATAACTTGCTGCAAAAAAAATATGTATATGTAGTACAAGAACTTTTACTTTTAAATTTTTCTTTTACTTACTGAAATAGCTTTCTTGGAAAACGTTGCTTTCATGACACAATTTCCAAATAGCTTCATTAATTTCCTATGAACGTAAACGTATCTCAATAAACATAAGGGATAATGCGGTATTTGACGATTTGACAATACTTCTTCCAATCGTCTCCATATTTTTCATTGCATTTATGATCATCTCTTCCATATCTGTGGATCAAGAGCACTCCAAAGTAAGCAACGTAAAAGTATGGAATGACTGATCCAAAGCCTACAGGCAAACACCAAGCCCAAGCCATCAACCAGTCTCCAAAGTAGTTCATATGGCGAGACTTTCCCCACCAGCCGTCAATGAGAAGTCTGGTTCCACGTTTGGTTTGTATGTACTTCAAGTCCTTGACGCTAGGATGAGTAGGGTTATTGCGAAACCTATTTTTTTGGCTATTAGATCCTCGGAAAATGTAGTAACCTAACAACTGAATGAGTATTATCGCTGCTGTAAAGCCAATTCCAAGGTCCACGGGACAAAAAGATAAATAACGGGCTTGGAGACTGTAGGTAAACGGTACCCAAACCAAATCACCAAAAGAAAGCATATAGCCAAAACCATCAGTGGTTACATCCATGGTAGTCAATACAGCGCTTTCGCAAGCGAATGAATCCAATACATACCAGGCATGAAAAACAAGTACTAGAACCATGCTATCGGTGATTCGTCCATTTAACATGACATATTGCCTGCATGCCAATGCAATATCAAGGACAACCCAAAGGATTAAACCAGGTCTTAATTCACAAAAGACTTTAATATCGAACTTCCCTATGCGAGGATTCAATATGCGCCCGATAAACCAATCATACAATACATTTCCCGAATTTCCTCCTTCTGCCAACTGCTTCTGGCCGATGAAGCTAGAAATATAAACGTATATGGAAATCAAAATGGAAACAACGTAAGCAGAGGTCATCAAAGGTAGAAACCGACTCCACACGAGTTCCATGCATTCAGGTCCTTTCATGTAAATAAGCCCGCAGGTAATTCCTAAAACAAGACTAGCAGTAGCAAATCCATTCATTTTGTATTCTAAACGAGTTCCTTTTTCATTAATAGGTACACCTTTCACCCATTCTCCCGGCAAAACATGCCAGGCCAATATTAAAGCTCCTAGCCAGCATAGGTACAACTGAAACGAATATGCATCAATGAACGTGGTATTCTGAATCATCGAAATTATTTTTTGAGTATATGCAGGGCAGCCATTTTCATTACAACCAAAGTAAAGTCCAAAGACTACTGTCGTTGTCAGCACAACTACTATTGCGGCGCCAATAGGCCCAAAGAATTCATATTGGAACTCTTTTGGTTTTTCCTTGTCGGAAACTACTTTTTTGCTCATTATTATCTCCTTTTCTACGATGCCTAGTAAGGATGCATCAATGTATACTTGGTGTTTGCCTTGCTATAAATCAGCCCACAAAATATATCTTCAAATCAGAATCCATCGATTAAGTCAGACATACAATATATTTAGATTTATTATATAAAAAAACAAAAAACAAAAAACAAAAACAAAAAAGAGCAAAAACAAATGATCACTAGTTTAAGGAAATAAGCAGAACTAAGCATGCGTGTCTAACAGTCCTTTCTATATATTTTTTAGTCAAACAATCTTCTGTAACTTTCTTTCAAAAGTTCGTAACGGTTCTTTGTGACATATCTCGTCTTCAAGACTTCTTGGTTTTAAAAACATCAAACTCTAATAATTTAATTCGGATGGGTTTTATTCCGGGCGGTTAATATAGATGCAAATGATATTGAATGCCAAATAATGCCAATATGAGAAAACTAAATAAAGTCCAATTCCATGAAAAAGCAACGTCTAATTAGCGATGGTTATTAACGCTTGCTTTGTCTCATGTTAGATAGATCTAACGACCTTTTGCCAGATTGATCAATCTCTAGTGGATATGAAGGGTACGTGGTCGGGGGCATAGGTCCGCTGGGCATTCCATAATTCATAGGGGTATTTCCAGAAAGCATAGTATTAGAATCCGATGATCCAGATGGCTGAGGTTGTGGATAATAAGCAGGAAGAGGATACGGATACATAGGATATGGTGGATAAGTCTGCGGTACCGTGTTTCGAGTATAAGAAGCTGGGTATGGCATCGAGTTATATGAAGGATATTTTCCGTAAGCTTTTTCATGATGATAGGAATTAGGATCGTAATACCCTGGTTGTGGTAATAAAGGATAGCTACCCTGCGTTGGCAAAGGTGGTCCCGTATACGATGGGTAACTCTGATAAGGCGGATAAGAAGAATATAAAAATGGTTCACCATTTACTAAGGAATAAGCAGAAAATGGAGCATTCATTCCAATTTGAGAGAACCCTAGTGGTACAGGCATCTGCATGTCCTGAGGAATGTTTGCAGTATTCTTGGACAATTCATTAGGGAATAAATTCTGCGGTGGGTAATTAGGATATTCCTTCCGAGGAAGATTCATATCATAGGCAAGTAGCATATTGCGAATTGCATCTAAAATGGTCGAAAAATAGGCCGATCCTTGATACATTTCGGCCAACGTGGAATACCCTTCGCGTGCCTTCCCAATAAAAGCATTTGATCGAGCGGTAGTCTCTCTCGTTAAGCTTGCCGAATACACTAGTGTCATTGAAGCATAGTAACCTGCGTATAAATTAAAAAACATTTTTGGCATACTTGGCAACCTAGATAGCCTTTTTAATAGTTCCACGATACGCTCGGCTGACTGCACACATTTCAATGCAAAGCTCGAAGGCATCGTCGGTTTCGTCGTGGACTCCTCCAAAGGGTCCATAATATTGTGGACAAAAGGCCTATAGAAAATAAGCTCAATTTGTCGAAACTTGAGCTCTAAACTTATAGCCTGGATCCATTTGGGAGAAAATTCAGGAACCTCATCCGACTTCAAATAGTTAGGTAGATTTTTCCACCAGTTCGTCAACCTATTCTCATGTTCTCTCACTGCAGTAAGAGAGACGCGACAATTAGCGTCATTGCTCGACTTTATCGGGTATACTTTTCGAACGAAATGGCTCAAAATCCTAGAAAGAGATATATGTTGATTAAAAATCTCCAAGCTACCACATTCAGAAGCTACCACGTTGGCAGGAATAGCTTCATTGTCTAAAACAAAATCGTAGGAATTAGGAAGTCCTTGATCGATTTCATCATCTTCAATAGTAAGCGGGAGACCAATTATAGTACTTGTATAACAGGACATTACATACACAGAATAAAATACTCGCTTTCGTAACCTGGTATCAGGGGATGTAAGAACGTCTGAAAAGTCTCTGTGAAGACCTAGCTCATGACAACAAAACAATGCAATGTTCATAAAACTATAGGCCTGCGAAAGCCTTGAACTGAACAAGGCAAATAGCGCTACCGACACGAGAACCTGGATGACCTCTATATCATAACTATCTTCAAAATGAAAGGCAGCTCTTATATAGTAGTAGTATCTGTACGCTTTGTGATAAGGATACACGGAAGCATTAGTAGTCGATGAGAGGTATGTGTAAC
Organism: Schizosaccharomyces lindneri; assembly: GCA_029532395.1. Taxonomy (NCBI): domain Eukaryota; kingdom Fungi; phylum Ascomycota; class Schizosaccharomycetes; order Schizosaccharomycetales; family Schizosaccharomycetaceae; genus Schizosaccharomyces; species Schizosaccharomyces lindneri. Next base: position 24,306 of record JARFMH010000009.1, on the reverse strand, counting down.
CAAGGCACAAAGTCGCTGCCAGCAGAAAATGAAAATTAGGATCTTTTTTCTCTGAATGATAGTATATGTGCAATCGCTCATAAAAAGTCGGAATATGATGAAGATGAATTAAAAAGTGATCGTTTAAAAAAAAATTACCTGTAACAGAGCGGGCTTCCTCGTAAGAAGGGAATTGCATCTGTGGAATGAAATCCTTTCCGTTCTCTTCCGAAGGCGTTGGAGGGAGATATGGAAGCTTTAAAGGTTCACTACTAGGGGTGGAATGAACTGGACCAGAAGAAGAAGCCCGAGCAATGTTTTTATGGATGTTCTGCATAAAAACAAAACCAGAAGAACTACCTCGATAATCTGCATGTCCATTATCTCTCAAGCTTAGTTGACCATATCGATCAAAAACACTATCAATTTCTTCATACGAAGGACGCTTTGTAGGAGAGGTGTCTTTCTCGGCATGAACACTTTCGGGACCGTAATCGAAGTTTTCATTCGGGATATTTAAGAAGGCCGGGAGCTTAACATCAGGAATGACCTGCTCGGCCATTTTTTTTAGATATTTAAGGCGGAACTCTAAAAACTGTATGTATTTTTCGGGAGAATGCAACAACCGTTTAAATGGCTGGCCATATGTGCATTCTAGAGAGTAAAAGGTCAACAAAACTCATCAGTAAAATTAACTTAGCATACCATAGTTGTATGTTCTACAATTGGAACATGGCTAATATTAGGATGTTGTTAGCACAGCTGAAGCTAGAATTTTGAGAAAACGGAGACTGATTTAAGGAATCAGACAAGATTGAAATTACGCATATCCAAGAATAAGAAACAAATTTGCTGATTATAAGAAACAGCACATATGAAAACCCTTTCTATAGGATACATCATATCCTTACCTTTTGTTGATCGCATTTTATTTTCCTTCGGTGGCATTCATCACAAGCTCTAGAGACACGTTGTCTTCGACGAGCATCACCAGAAGACATTAATCTGTAAAAGTAATGGGTATCAAAAGCTTAATGCTAGGAGAACACAGATTATGGCTGCCACGTATCAAGAAGCTCACTCCAAAGTACACAAGACTATTATTGTTGTTAAACTATTATTTGAAGGTACCTTGTTGTTCTAAAGATGATTTGGCAAGAGATTTCGCGTCTAGTCGCCGTCAATAATGCGATATAAAGTCGGATTTCTAAACCGTCGCTACTTGACGAGTCTTGCAGCAAATAGGCAATGGAATCAATTAAACGATCGTTTAAGATGAAACACCTCTTTCGCGCAATGAAAATCCTTTTTGCTCCATAAAGGTGGTTTAACGAGGCACGATGCTTTGGGTTTAAACTCGTTATTAAATTCCTACCTCCACATTCAATAGCTTACCTAACGTCAACATAAGGTAAACAACGTAGTGTACACCGACATTAGTCAATAGACCAATTCTTTGAAAAACGTTTAATAAAACATCAAATACCATCACTATAGCATTTAATGATTTCCATTTTAGTTAATTTGATTTTAATTTGGCAGTAAAAGCAGTTTAAAAGCGAGCTCTGATCTTTCAATGAACGCGCATAAAAGTAAACGAATAGAAGAGGTTTCTATCAATAGAACAAGAATCTAGCACAGGAATTGATTTTTTTGAGACTATAACCTTAAAAAACTAAAGAATTCTAGCGGGAAACGCGCAAGATAATTGATGGTAGTGTTTTAGGAGAAGTAGAGTGCATACTACGCGTTCAAGTCTTTACGAAATGGCTGAATATCGATGGCAACGATTTTTACATGTTATATAAATAATGCAACTTTATTGATATAAATCTATAAAAAGCTTTTTGTGTATTTATAAATGGATAGAAACTGTTTATTATGGAATGTACTGCCATCGGCGGATAAACGAATGTTGACAACAACAAACAAGTGTAAATAAACATACACCAACAGCACCATTGCTGTATAGTAGAAAATGGCCTCACACAAGTTAGAAAATGATTCAGGGAGCTACTCTGAAAACGAAGAAAACAAAGAAGAATTGGGATTGAAAAAACAGAAGAAAACAGAGCCTGAAGCGGACGTTCAACCAAATGGACGCCTCGAGTCGCGAATTTCTAAATTGACAGTCCCATCGCATGAAATGAGGATTGTTGAGGACTATTCAAACAAAAAAAACGCTGAACGGCATTCGGGCGAGATTCAGGCGTATGCCAAATTCGCAGGTAGCACATGGACATATTACGTTAAGAAAATCAGACTAATACTTGGACGTGAACCCGCAAATCAATCCGTAAAAGGAAAAGAAGAAGACAATGAAGAGGTGGACATGAATTTTGGTCCTTCTAAAGTGGTTAGTCGCAAGCATGCCGTTGTTGAGTACAACATGCAGGGCCAAACATGGAACTGCACGATTTACGGGAGAAACGGTGTTAAGGTAGATGGAAAGTTATACAAGCCCGGAGAGGTCGTTAAACTTTCAAGTGGGTATGTAATGTTTGTGCTTTGTTTATTTTGGGGCGGTAGCAAAAATGAAGTTGGGATGATAGTGTGTAGAACAGAAGAAGATACGAATTTCCGCTAAAAATTCGTTGTGTCGGTGACTCTGACTTCTTTTACGTATTGTGTTTTGTCAGAATCAACAAATAATTGTTTACACTTCTTGGATTCTGCCTACGATCCCCAAGTTTCTTTGATATGTCTCGAAATATTGAAAGCAATCTACAATTGATTATATGTTTAGTATTAACCTAAATAGGTCCATTCTTGATGTTGCAGGATTACAAATGATGTTTGTTTTGCCAAACGCGTCTGAACAAACTATCACAGAGGAGAAGGTTGGAGAAGAAATGGAAGAAGCTGAAAAGTCAGAGGAATCATCGGTAACCATAGAAAACAACGTTTATGACAATAGAAAACCTCCCTATAGTTATTCAGTAATGATTGCTCAAGCCATTCTTTCCTCTCCCGATTGCATGATGACGCTCTCCAATATTTACAATTGGATTTCGACTCATTATCCTTATTACAGAACTACAAAAAGTGGATGGCAAAACTCCATCCGACACAATTTGTCTTTAAACAAGGCTTTTAGAAAAGTTCCTCGGAAGTCCGGAGAACAGGGTAAGGGAATGAAGTGGTCGATTGAACCTGAATTTCGGGAGGAGTTTATCGCGAAGACTAAAAAGACGCCTTACAAGAAAACTCCTCCACCGTTTCTTTGCACACCTCCTTTTACTTTAAAGAGAGAAAACTCGGATCCTGAGCATACTTCCCCTCCTATACCTACTCCAGTTCGCAACCAGTCTCCTTCTACTCCCAAAAGGGAAGGTTCTCCGATGACTGAAGAAACTCATTCTGAGTCCAAAGATAGGGAGGGCGGTTCTTACAAGACACCGACCAGAGCTGTGCTGTCCGATATTATAGCCAGTCAAGATTATTCTCCTGACCCCAGTACAATTTCTCAGCCGAAGAATCCTGCTTCGGCTTCGCCTGCGACAAATGCAGCGTATTCCACTTCCTCTCCCGCACCTTTTTGGAAGTACGTAGCTGTGCCTAATCCTCACGATTGGCCTCATGTTGGTTCTTACGATACGATATCCCCTTACAGAAATCCTTTAAACAACCATATGGTGTACTCTCAACTACCGCAACCATCTCCTAGAAAAATTGATGAGCAAATGCACGATTTGCAAGGCGTAGATTTAGCAAACGGTTTTGAGGGAATTAGTTCATGGCGGGAGTCAATGGTCCAGAAATTACGCACTGCCAACCCTGGTACTTCAGCCCCCGCTTCTCCGTTGGGTGCTTCCACATCTCAAATGAATCCTCCACGACCTTGGGGCAGTGTCTCCGAGCCAATTCCTAATCGGCCTACGGAGGTTGAAAATAAGCAACAATTGGAAACCTCCGTTGGTGCTGGCAACGATAATGACCATGCGGTTCGTGCAATTTTAGATGCCAGTGTTTCTATGGAAAAACAACCGAATGCCCAGCAACCATCGGAATTTACCCAGACGGGACAAGCACCTCAACCTGCTTTAGGAGCGACAGCACAAGCAAATATTGAGGAGCATCCATCAGCTCAACACTATATGCATACACAAAATACTGATGTTAGAAGCAATATTTAATGGGCCTTTTATGTTGGCTGGTTTACGTGCTTCTATTGAACGATGTCTCTTTGGGACGTTCTGTCAGTAATGTCTGGACGTGTATTGTTAATGCTTGATCGAGTCTGTGTCAGTGTGAATTTCTTCTTTGTTTGCTTTCACGTTCAATCTCGTGATCTTTTTGGGATGTTTTTCCACTTAATGTCATTGATGTTCATAAAATGTCTTAATAAAACAATAGTTTTGCTTTAGATGATAAGCTGATTTTTTTCAGTGTACTCTAATTATTTTCGTTATTATAAAATTGATTAATTGCTTTATGGACAGGGCTTCGTGGATCGTTTCATTCTTGTTGATAATTCCTGCTTAAGCCTCTGTAGGTTGAAGTGTTGGATAAGATGGGGAACGAACAAATTATTTCTAGGGATTTGTATAGAAATTTCCCGTGATTTTTTTTTTTTTGTTCTTATATTAAGCTTCAAAAAAAGAAACATCGCACAATTCTACGCAGAACATATTGCTAAGTATCGGACAACTTAAGGGTCTGTTTTGTACTTTTCGTTCAAAACAAAAAGAAAAAAAAATAACAAGAAAGAAAAAGGAGCGGTAGGTATGTCGTTTCCGTTAAAAAAATATCAGTTGCATCCTTATATTCGTTTTGATGTTTTGTTTTGCCTTTTTGTACCAACCTCTTCCTCTCTTCAATCGTAGTTGACTTATTTTCAGAGCAATTGCAGAAATGATTCAACGATTAGCTAATAATAATTTCATTCTTCTGTTTCTTTGTTTACATTGTTACATACCTACCTCACTTAGCTAACAAAAAACTCTCCAAGAGTTACCCAATTCCAAAACTCGCCGGTATACAAGACAAGCAAGCGACTACGTTTAGTGAAGTATAATGACACTAAAGATACTGCGGTAAGTGTCTTTAAATTTGAAGTTTGGACCTAGTACATAACAGTCATACCCTACCCTAAACAAAATGCGTGACTGCTAAAGGATATACAGTTAGAAACATTGTACTGGGATTTTGACACAAACCCATACCATGTCTGCCGCCGCATTCACTATCTCCAAGAAGAGAAAAGTAAGTAGCTTATGAAGATGTTATAAGAAAGAAGACGAGAAAGTAATATGATGATTTCCTATCTGGCACCTCTTCTCCGATTGGAATGTCCACACAACATTTTAATGAAGTGATCCGAACGGACAAAAATCTGATTATCCCTAATAAACATACGAATTTATAACTTGTATATGCATGTTAGATACTTTCTTGTTTTCCTTTTTTATGACATGGAATGGTTTTCCATAAGGATATTTAACTAACCATCGTAGTTCGTCGCTGACGGTGTTTTCTACGCCGAGTTGAACGAGTTCTTCACTCGTGAACTTTCCGAAGAGGGCTACTCCGGCTGTGAAGTCCGTGTCACTCCTGCCCGCTCGGAGATCATCGTCCGTGCCACTCACACCCAGGATGTTCTTGGAGAAAAGGGACGCAGAATCCGTGAACTTACCGCTTTAGTCCAAAAGCGTTTCAAGTTCGCTGAGAACACTGTTGAATTGTATGCCGAGAAGGTTCAAAACCGTGGTCTCTGTGCCGTCGCTCAATGCGAATCCCTTCGTTACAAGCTTTTGGCTGGTTTGGCTGTCCGTCGTGCCGCCTACGGTGTTCTCCGCTACGTTATGGAGGCTGGTGCTAAGGGTTGTGAAGTTGTCATCTCTGGTAAGCTTCGTGCTGCTCGTGCCAAGTCCATGAAGTTCGCCGATGGTTTCATGATTCACTCCGGTCAACCTGCCGTTGACTTCATTGACGCCGCCACTCGTCACGTTCTTCTTCGTCAAGGTGTTTTGGGTGTTAAGGTTAAGATTATGTTGCCTGAACCCAAGACCCGTACTAAGAAGACTCTTCCTGACGCTGTTGTCGTTTTGGACCCCAAGGAAGAGGAGCCCATCACCAAGCCTTACACTGTCATCAACCAACCCGCTGAAGCTGCCGCTTCTGCTGGTCAAGAAGTTGTTGCTGACCAAGAAGCTGCTGTTGCCTACTAAGATGTTCATGGGTTAGTGGCAGTTAATTCCATATAAAAATGAAATTGGTTTGATATTATGGATACGGAAATAAGTATTATTGTATGTAGTAAGTAATAGTCCAAAGGAAGCAGTAGTATTCTGATCAATTTAATGTATGTTGTAATGCAAAGTCTTATTTGAAAGTTTAGGAATGTTTAAAATAAATAAGTAGTATAGTTGAAGTTTTGTAATCTTTTCAAGGAGTGTATTCTCATATTAACATGGTATGTGGAGATAGATGGTAAAGACAATTTTGTTGGATCATCATACTTTGATTAGGACGAAGATGCTGGGCGTTCGTTTTCCAAGTATCGAATCTTATCGTTTAGTCGTTCATAAGCAGCATAAACCTAGAAATGATAAATTACTATGCTTGCAGATTTTAAAAGTTGCTTACGTTTGCATAAAGCTTTTGGGCTTCGGCATTGGTTTGTTGCATGTACTCATCGGAGTGTAACAATGACTTTGCGAATTGCTTTTTCGTTGTAGCAACATCAGACGGTGAGCAGTGACCAATTCCCATCGCAAAGTGGTTTAGATTCGAGTTCTCTTCTAAATTAGGTGAGCAATAGACGATTAAAATGAATTTCCACAAGTAGACATACTCTGATATTCATTTTCGTACTTCCTGATATATCGCAGACTACGATAGATTTCTATAGGGACATCATCCGTAACTAAAATGTCAGTAAATGAAATACAATGTCAAGAGCTGTTTTCCAAACAAAAACTTACATTCAACAAATTCGCTGGCTATGTCAGCGTCAATGTCATTCGTGTCTGGTAATGATTCTGAGGCATCCATGGTAAAGAGTGTAGATTTTATTTTATTTCCTTTTTGTTTACAAATAAAAAAAGGACGATTGTCTGCAACGAAATGAATCGTCTGATGAAAAGAAAATCACAAGAAAAGGAGCAAAAACGACGGAAATCTTCGGGGTGGCGTCTCTAAAATTTCTTATTCATTGACAATTAAATTTTATAAAAACAAAGATCAAGCTTATGGATGCTTTTTCGTTTTACAGGATTTCTATAATACTTGAATGTGGAAGTAAGACCAAGGTTACATCGCTACTTGTTTCGGCATAGAATAATTGTAGAGTTGTGTTTATTAACTAAAAGATAAATAAATGCAAAGAAATCCAAAAGGACAAGCTCTAAGAAAATAAAAAAAAGGAATAATTAAATATTAAGACAAAATCCAAGCTTATGCATCTGTTTTATTTGTTGAATGTTGGTAGAGCTGTTTGTTTACTCTTTAGTAAACAAAAAAAAAAAAGAAAAAAAACCCCATTGAGAATTCAATTCAATCATCATTACCAAGGAAGACTGTTACACTTTTCATTTAAATAACAGAAAAAGAGAATAATCTTTTATGCCATTAGAGCTTTCTTTCTCTCTCAGGTTCCAGGAATAAAAAAGTTACGATATAAGTAGGACCATATGTTTTCTTTCTTACGTTAAGGATTAAAATAAAAAGAATATGGAAAATATAATCATATAAATAACTTACACTAGAGGTTTTCAATGACTCACATAAAAGCTTACGCGTTTTTCGTCTTAGTCCACCACCATAAACAAATGACTCTTTCGTAAACTTATCCAAAAATCCGCGAAAATTCATACGTTAGTGGAAAGATAAATCATTCTGAAAAAAATAAACCAATTCTTCTTTTGAAATCCATGTTTTTGTAACGGGAAATGCGCGTTTTATGTGTCGCTGAAAAAAACTCAATAGCTAAAAGCGTAGCAAGCATTCTAGGCGGAGGACAAGTGAAACGGGTTTGTTAATACATTTTTGAATGATTACTGATGTTTTGTTTAAGAGAGACACGAAAAGCAAATATATAAAAAACTATGATTTTACGTTTGACTTTGGAGGGTATATTGGCTCGGCGCAAGTTACAATGACTTCCGTTTCAGGACATTTGACAGAAGCTTCCTTTCCTTCCGAGTATAACAGCTGGAGTTCGGTACCGCAGGACATTCTCTTCGATGCGCGAATTATAACATCCGTTTCCAAAGTAAGCCATTCACTTTTGCCTTTTTTGAACGACACTAACTATCATTAGAATGCGAATGTGCTTGCTGATAACATAAAAAAAGAAGCTAGGAATGCAACATATTTGTATATCTGGACTGACTGTGATCGAGAAGGAGAACATATAGGAATGGAAATCACAAACGTTGCAAGAATCAGCAACCCGCAAATCCGCGTCATTCGTGCCGATTTTAATAACTTGGAAAGAAGGTACAGTAATGATTATTCTTGTCTCTATTTGCATGAATTAACACTATTACTTAGACACATCATTCAAGCCTCAAAACGACCAAGAGAGCTATCCAAAGATGCGGCGGATGCAGTGTCAGCAAGGATTGAGCTTGATTTTCGCCTAGGTGCTATTTTCACGCGTCTACAGACATTGCAATTACAACGTGCTTTTGAAGTTCTTCAAAGCAAAGTTATTAGCTATGGACCATGTCAGTTTCCCACATTGGGATTCGTCGTCGATCGATGGCAAAGAGTGGAAGATTTTGTTCCTGAAAATTTTTGGTCCTTGAAATTGGTTGACAAACGAGAAAGGCAAACTGTAAACTTTACGTGGAAGAGAAACCGCGTTTATGATAGATTGGCCGCTATATTGTTTTTAGAAAATTGCTTGGACGCAAAGGTTGCTAAAGTCGTTAAAGTAAATCAAAAGCCCGCTAGAAGATATAAACCACTCCCGCTATCGACCGTGGAACTCACAAAAATGGGACCAAAATATCTTCGCCTTTCTTCAAAAAAAACTCTCGAGGTAATGCTCTTTTTCTTCAATTAATATATTAACATATTGAACAGTTGGCGGAGAGCCTTTATACGAATGGATTTGTCTCTTATCCACGTACTGAAACTGATCAATTTGACTCTGGCATGGATTTACATGGAATTATTGGAAAATTAACAGTTAGCGAAGACTGGGGGCCTTTTGCCCAAGGGTATGTCTTTGTTTATTCAGCGAAAGAGAAGCGAGCTAAACAAAAACAGACTTCTAGATGGTAATTTCCGAATTCCTAGGAAAGGAAAACATAATGATCGAGCACATCCTCCTATTCATCCCATTAACTTTGTTCATCGTTCTGCTTTACAGAGCCAAGATCATTGGAAAGTGTACGAACTCATCACCAGAAGGTTTTTAGCATGCTGTTCCGAAAATGCTATTGGAGCTGAAACAATTGTTGAGCTTCAGATGGGTGATGAAAACTTTTCTCAAAAAGGCTTAGTTATTATAGAGAGGAACTACCTAGATGTTTATCCTTATGATAAATGGACTGGAACAGGCCAGCTACCCGCCTACCAAGTCGGAGAAGAATTCGTGCCTAATATGCTCAACATTACCGATAGTGTCACTACATCACCTTCGTATATAACTGAACCAGAACTAATTGCATTAATGGATGCAAACGGTATTGGTACAGACGCGACCATGGCTGATCACATTGAAAAAGTTCAAGAACGGGAATATGTTATTAAACGGAAAAAACGTGGTGCAGCCACAGAATTTGTCCCCAGCTCTCTTGGGATTGCTTTAGCAAAAGGTTACGATGAAATTGGACTTGAATGGAGTTTGACTAAACCATTTTTAAGAAAAGAGATGGAAGTCCAACTAAAGAATATTGAAACCGGTCATTTGGATCGAGATGCACTAGTGCATATGACACTAACCCAGTTTCGCGACGTTTTCCATTTGACCAAGCAAAGGTTCGATTGTTTAAAAAACGTAAGTAATTTTGCAGACACCTTTCTTTATTTACTTATGATTTATTGCATCCATATACTAACCAAATTTATTACAGAGCTGCCGATTATACCTTATTGAACTTAACGAAAGTTAATGTGTCTATCCAAAAGAATGACACTTGGTGTCATATGAAACTTTTTCCAATACTCTTCATTAAAGTACATTTTTTTCGTGAAGAATATTGCATATTTGTTTATTTCTTACAGACGAAATACCACACCTGAAAAAAGATGTCTGAGAAGCAGCAGTCCGTCACCGTTCACTGTGGAAATCAAAGAATTCGCATGTCAGTTGACTTAAACGAAACTCTTGGAAGTTTTATTGAAGATTTAGTACAAAAAGCAGGAATCCATGAAAAGAAAATTAAGCTCTTCTACGCAGGAAAGCGATTGAAGGACAATAATACGTCACTGTCCAAGTTTGGTTTGAAGAACCATAGTAAAATCTTGTGTATTAAACCACAGAAGAAGCATCTTCCAGAACAAGAAACAGGAGAGAAGGCTGCTCAAGGAGAAGAACAGAATCCCGCTTACTCACGCATATTGGGTGAAATCCAGGCCATTGACAATTATATTAGCAAAGATCTTACACCTATATATAACACTTATGTTCATGAGAGTTTTGACGATAAGCAGAAGAAGACTAAGCAAAAGCTGATGGCTTATGAGCTTCTTCTTCAACAACTATTGAAATTGGATGGTGTCGATGTTATGGGAAGTGAAAAACTTCGCATGAACCGAAAAGCTCTGGTAGCGAAGATCCAAAAAATGCTCGATCATGTTGATGAGATAAGCAAGAAACATTCCATTTAAGTTAAAAACGAGTGTTATGTCGTTCCGAGGGTTAATTTGCATTTTTCGATTCGTGTTTAAACAAAACTTTCCCATGCTTTATGTGTTTTTGCTCACTCTTTTTCACTTTAAACCCTTTTTCTCATTACTTTTTGAAACGATGACATGAATTTATGACAATTCGGTGGATATACGAAAAACTACGACCCGGCCTAAATTTTACATGCAATTAATGCTTTTCAAACAGTTAGATTTACATAGATTGTTTCAAATACAATATGCCAAAGTATTTGCAGTTTTACTTTAAGTAAAAATATAAATCCAGTATTTGACTCTATGTTAAAAGTAATCATAAATTAAAAATATATATATGTATGTATGTATATCTACAAAACCTGTTCTAAAAATGATTGACTCTAATTACGCCGTATTGTACCCACCCAAAAAATTCACTTTTTTGCTTTTTCTTCTTCTGTTTAGCATTTAGCATCATGTGAAAAGTTATGGAAGAATATCAAAGAAACCAGATCCTTCATATGCCAAAAGAGATTTGCTAGCATCTAGCAATTTCGTACCAGCTACAGACGCTGCTTGAACTAGTGATATATATCGCTCAGTAGTTATGGCTCTTCCGGTAGAGGCATAACCACCTCCCATACTGATGGTTCGAGTGTAAGACGTACTGCCATCGGGTAAAACACCCACAGCATAGGTAGCCTGGGCAACTTTGGCTTCATCCACCGTGGGATCTATGAGTATAATTTGGTCAACGCTGCTTACTGTAATGATAACAGATATATTTTCTAGGCCTTGTAAAGGAACAGCATTATCCCATTCGGAATCGACATCATATTCTTCAGAAGGTTCAAACTTACTGCTTCCCAAAACCATTTCAGTAACGTTTGGAGTAGATGTTTTAGGGATTCTAGTTGTTTGTAGAGCCAGCGAAGTAGCTAAACTCAACGCGGAAAGAATGTTTTCATTAGGAATAGTACAGAGCATCACAATTGCATCTACGTGGATCTTCCAGGCTTTCGAAGGTGTAAATTTCAAATAGTCCACAGGGAGCGCATCCAAAACATCCTGTAAGGCGCTTGTAAGAGACGATGGAAGGTGATCTGTTTCCCGATTCTGAGTCGTAACAGCTGGAGAACTAGTTTTCCAAATTAGCATTTAATTCCACATAAAAGAAATCATTATTTTCGTTCAGTCTCTAACAGGAAAGCAATCTGTTTGCATTCCTATTCATTACTCCTATTGTTATTATTATCTGAAAACTTACACTTCAACAGAAGCCTCAAAGGCCCCTCCGTGAATCGTGGCATCCGAGACATCTGCCTTAATTCCAACTAAAACCTCTACTGAAGATCCCCATTTTATACGGGCTGATCCATGAGCTCCTGGCAGAATGTTGACTTGTCCAGACAGAGCTCGTAGCTGGTCAATGGAGCGACCATCATTCCGAATTGGTGGTTCAAATGCAGTCAACGACTGACGCGTATAGGATAACTCTGGCAAGGACAATTGCATCGTTTTGGTAAATGACAACTTGGTTGATTCACTTGAGAGTTGCAAGAGCGTGAATACGGATCACCCTTCAAGTATGGTAAAGTGATTTACGAACTCTGGTCCATTGCGGAATTTGCTTTCTCTAAAAGTATAATGCGAAGGAAATGTAATTAGAAAAAAAAAATAAATCATAATATCAAATTATATAAAACAGACTAAATAAAATAAATCAAATCAGGTTAAGCAGATACTTCTTTTACCTAAACGCGTTACAGAAACCTTGGAAAACGAAAGGGCACATTCACAAAAGAAATGTCTTAGCTCAGCTGTACTACCGCTGTATCCAGACAAGTATTGAATCATTATAGAATTAGGCCCAAATTAAAAACGAGTGACATAAAAAGTTCATGGGCTTCCAGGCAAAGCTTCATAGGACGTCTCTTTCAGCCCAAAGAGTTGGAACTTACGACAGATATAAATGCCAAATAATCCCAAAACCGTCAATCCAACGGGAAGAAGACTTAAATAGAACCATTTGCTATGTCTTGCGTTTCCTGGATCTGGCAGATTTTCTGAAGGGTGAGTAGGTAAACGCTGAATGTCGTTATCAAAGAATGCCGCAGCCAACGTTTTCATTTCGATCGGATGATCATAAGGAACCATATGACTTGCTTTTGCAATACGAGCAAACGTTAAGTTACGAGCCTGAATGTAACTTCCGGCTGGCTCATCAGTAGAATCTCCGGTATACCAGCTGGACCAAGAAGCATTTCCAAAACCAACTTCGCCATTCCATTCCAAAGATTTAAGTAAATCTTCACCTGAAAGATAGTTGCAAAGGAAGTCATTTTCACCGTAAAATAACATTATAGGAACCTTCGATGCCAAATCTTTGATGAGATTTGCAGATGAATCAATTCCTTCACGAGCATAGCTATTTGAAACGTCATTACTGCATTCTTTCCATTCCTTCACATAAGTAGTGTTTACATGCAATGCTTGTAATACCTCGGGCTGGCTCAAATAAGGAGTTAAGTTTTCAAGTTCTGCTGGCCAGTCCATGCCGCAAAGAGGGTAACTAGATTCGAGACTAATGTCATACATATTCATGCATGTTTTTCCCGGTTTGTCTGAAAGCATGAACATTATATCATAAAGAAAATTCTCACATTTTTCAATATCGCCTGAGCCAGATTGCAATTGCTCAAGCGCCACCATACAATCCGCCCATGAATGATGAAGATATTGACCCTGTTCAGAATACAGGTCTAACTTCTCCTTTTCTACCAAATAATTCAAGTATGTATTGTAATGAGAAATGGGTTGGATCCACCCATTTCCGATAGCTAGACCACCCAAACGAACTAGATCCTTTTCTAGAAGTTTTGAGGCGACATATGGAATATACTGACCAGCGTAAGATTCACCAGAAATATACCAAGTGTCGTTAGCCCGTTCAGGAAATTCGGTCAGGAACTTCTCAAAGAAGACAGAAAACTCTTCGGCCATCTCATCATTATCGCTCATGTAGTCATCATCTAACGAATACGAAAATCCGGTGCCTTTTGGCTGATCTACAAACAAGATATTACCAAGTTCATCCCATCGTCCTTGATTTAAATGGAATGTACCATTGTCTCCCATACGTAAAGGCCCAACTTCCATTAAGGAACCATCTTCTGAAGAACAACCCGGACCACCGTTCAACCATATTATCTAAACAACAGGTTAGTAATCTAACTTTTCTTTTATTTAACGAGTTCATCAATGAACATACAGTCCTGTTTGTAAAGCTAGCATTCGCCGATTCAAACATCCAGAAGAACAGATCCCCATTTAGTTGTTCATCTTTTCCTAAATTACCAGAATACATTCTTTGCGTATAGTCATCAGGAATCCCTGGTAGAGAATCAACAAGCCATGACTTTTGTTGTTCACCAGCTTCTGCCACAGTAAGTCCAAAGAGAGCAATTAACACGCTGACAGAAGCCCATATTTTAGGAAAAAAGAACATTATGAAACGAATGTATAAATCCACCCAATTGCTCCTCGAATTGAGGAACCAGTGATATGGGGAAAGTACAACCTGTGATGCTTGCTAGAGAAGATGGTCCTTCAGAAACGTTAGAGCTCTGTAAATACAAAGAAGTGAAAATGGAATTAGTAGAATAAAAGGAAAAGAAAGGAGCATTAAAGAAAATTAAATAAAATCAAAATGATGTACTGAAACTAAAATGAACGTCTAAGGAGAAACCAATCCAAAATGCCAACTTTGTTTTAACCCAGAATATGTATTAACAGAATGTTGAAAATAGTTCTATAAATATCTAAAACAATACATATGCTAACCTATTCAAAGTTTTGAGTGGCTGATGCGAACCTCTCAAGCTCACGCAAAGCAGCATGAGAAGCAATGCTTTCTTGAGCAAGTAATACACCTTCGTGCAAGGATTCCGCTAGTCCAGCGACATGCAATAGCATAGCTGTATTCATTAAAACGTAATCCAAGACGGGATGATTTTTAGGGAGCGTATTGGATAACATTTTTTCAAGAAGCACAGCATTAGCTGAAGGAGTTCCGCTAGCAACACTAGATAAAGGATGACGAGGGAGATGGAATGATTCAGGCGTTAAAATCATTTGAGTAATTTGGCCATCCTTAACTAACCAGGCGTGAGTAGGACCAGCAGGAGAAATTTCATCCAAACCTTCCTCACCACATACGACGAGAGAACGATCAGCACCAAGGAGCAAAAGAGCTCGAGCAAATGTTGGTACAAGGCTCAAGTGACTCACACCGATAATACGAGCGTAAGTCGGCACGGGATTAAGCAAAGGACCAACTAGATTGAATATCGAAGGAACACCAATCTCTTTACGGACTGGGGCAACCACCTTTAGCCTTGGATGACATTGGGGAGCGAATAAAAACGAGAATTTTGATTCATCTGTGATGGAAATCAAGTTTTTCGCAGTGACATTGAGTAAATCACAACCGAACGACATCAGCAAATCAGCAGATCCACTGGAAGAAGTAGAGGCCTTATTTCCGTGCTTGCAAACGTGTACTCCTGCACCTGCTGCTATAATACCTGAAGCAGTGCTTACATTGAACGTATTATGACCATCACCTCCTGTGCCAACTATATCGACGAATTTTGGTTGCATGGATGAAATACCTTCAACGGGAATCGAATATGATCGAATAACATTGACGGTTGACATCAAAACCTCCGGCCGCTGTTCAACCCTTGTTAAACGCATGGCAGTCAGAAAGGCACCAATTTGGACAGGGTTCGACTTCTCTTGCAGGATATCGTGAAGTGCGAACTCAATTTCATTAACGGGAATCTCCTGGCCTACCCTGTCCATAAGTTGCATAGCTCTGCGAACGGCAGCGCTTGATAAACTCATTCTAAAAAAATACCCTCACCAAGAAAAAAACACAAGTGCCAAAGAAACTTCAAAAAAGTCAAAAAGACAAGTTATAATAAACTTAATGACAAGAAAGGAATGAGAAATGAAAATGTGCCCAGCAAAGGAATCCAAATGTTGAGAACAAGCCAGTAAAAATAAAACCTTAGTATATATGTATACTGTCAAAGCACACTCTTATTTTAAAAATTAATATTAACTAGTTTCCCTTGCGGTTAGGTTTATAACAAAAACAACAGCGAAAAGTAATCCAAAACAAATCCAAACTAAAAAAATACAAATATTCCTTTCGTCAAGTCCGAAGACCCTTAAATTATGGCCTTTCTACAGAAAAGTAAAACGAAAGTGAATTAATCCAGGAATTTAGCAAAATTATGGGTTTATTTGACCTTTGTGAAAAAAACCCACTGTTGTTTTATTAGGAAAGGTGAACCAAAACTGAACAAAAATGCTGAATGATTGAAATCAAGGTCTATGGAATTTATCAGTTAAATAAAAGAATAGATTTCATGAAATACAGCAAATGGTTATATTTTTTTTGCGACATATAGAAAAACTTGATTTATCTTTTAGTATGATAACATAATATTTAATCCCGTAACATGATACATTTAGAGGATACTCAGGATTGGGTAAGAGCGGTAAGGAATGTTTGGATATTTAATTGCTTTTGTTTTTTTTTCTGTGTTTCTAAAATTGTACTTCATTCTTATTCTGTTATTTGACTGTTGTGAAACTTTTGGCATACCATACCGTAAGTGAAGCGTACTACAACTTCAGACTAACCTTGTGTTTTTTGCCATTAGAAGGATCGAATCACACTCCAATCTGTTGAATTACGGATCTCATTCAATTCTAAGAGAGATTTTTATTATTTTTCTTTGTCCCTTCGTTTTCCGATTTGTTGTTATATCTAAACTGTCTAAAAGCTCTTTCAGCCCATCAGTAACCCATTTCTTTCATACTCTATTAGCACTTGATGTTACAAAACTTTGCATTCCAAATTCTACGACGAGTAGGGCGGTCGAACTTTCGACGCATAGGTGTCGCAAATAGTTTTGGCTTTCGCTACAAAAGCGATACATCATCATCTTTGAATATGTTTACACCTGCATGGAAAGACCAAGCAGCTAATACAATTATCAAGTTTGTTCCTCAGCAAATGGCATATGTTGTGGAGCGCATGGGTCGTTTTTCAAGGTAAGCAAAGGTAGGAATACCCTCTGATCATCGCTAATGCTTTTTTCATGAATAGAATTTTGAATCCTGGTATTGCTTTCCTTATTCCTGTTGCTGATAAGATTTCTTATATTCACTCTTTAAAGGAGCGCGCTTTAGAAATACCTACCCAGTCTGCCATTACTTTGGATAATGTTTCCATAGGTCTAGATGGTGTATTGTATGTTCAAGTTTATGATCCTTTTAAAGCAAGTTATGGTATTGAAGATGCGGATTATGCCATTTCACAATTAGCTCAGACAACAATGCGCAGTGAAATTGGACGGCTTACACTTGATCATGTTTTACGAGAACGACAATCGCTGAATGAACATATATCAGATGCTATTAATAAAGCTTCTGAAAATTGGGGAATTCGTTGTTTGCGCCATGAAATTCGTGATATTCGTCCACCTGAAAGTGTAGTGATGTCTATGCATCAACAAGTATCGGCTGAACGCCAAAAACGTGCAGAGATTTTGGCTTCTGAAGGAAGAAGACAGTCTGCGATTAATGTTGCCGAGGGTGATAAACAAGCAGAAATTTTAGATTCTGAGGGCCAAAAGATTCGAATAATTAATGCCGCCTTGGCAGAAGCTCAAGCAATACGTGAAAGGTAATATTTTAATTTTTATGTTTAAAAATATATTATTAACTTTATTTTTATAGAGCTTTTGCTACAGCAAAAGGAATTGATGTTTTATCAGATATGATTTCCCAGAAAGACCGTGGAGCCGATGCTGTTAACTTACACGTTGCTGAACAATACCTTAAGAATTTTGGAAAACTTGCAAAGACATCGAATACAATGATTCTTCCTGCCGCTGCTAATGATATTTCTTCTATGGTGGCTCAAGCGTTATCCATCTACAAGCAAGTGTCGAATTCTTCAGCACCTTCAAATTCTTTGCAAAAAGATATTTCTTCCCTGAATTCGAAAGCTGTAGAAACAGATAAAAAGCCCTAAGCTCCAAGATCACGATCTTCAATCATCTTTTACGAATCTAAATGGAAATGTAAAAATAAAATTTACAACAAACATCACATCCTCTTTATATACCTCAATTTGTTCTTAATAGAAATATTATAATAGAACTTGAAATTAACTAAAACAATTGAATTAAACAGGGCATATCATAACCCTTTTAGAACGGGCATGTACGACTAAATGAAAGAGAGTGAGAGGGAAAGCAAAAGACAAACAATCATAAAAGGGAGCAAACATGAAAAAAAGTAAGATATAGATGTATATGTACATAGAAAAAAAAGAAAAAGGTTTAAGCAAACCAAAAAGTCTAGAAATTAGAAGCATAAGTAATTTGTGGAATTCCTTCTTGCTTGACTTCTGTGTCATCTTGGAAATCTCCATTACTTTCTTGGTTGTTTCTTTTATTAGCCAAAAGACGAGGTCCCCAGATACGCGCTACTACCATGACGATGGCGAGGATAAATACACTTCCCACAATCACGCCAACTAGAATCCCAATAAGAGTACCGGCGCTGCCATAGGGAGAATAAGATTGAGGAACCAGAGAGGCTAAACCGCTCTGTGCGGGTATGGTAGATGCCAAAGAAGTATATTGAAATATGGTTGTCATAACCGTAGTAGGTTGAATGGTCACGTATTCAGTAATAAACCCATTCGTGGCATTTTTATTATGGGATGTGCGGGAGGAGGTCCCAGAGGCATCAGAAGTACTAATAATATCGGATATTGAGGACGAAGTTTTACCGGAAGAAGACTTCTGATTACTGGAACTCGAGGAACTACTAGAAGAATCCGAAACACTTACAGCACCTGCTCTGCGAACTAACGTGGGAGAAAGAGTTGTGAATACATCTTGCTTACGAATTGGAGAGGATAATGAAAGTCTGGGTGAGGCCTTCGCAGCAAGAAAGGAAACTTTCAGATGAAAAATACACAGCAAGAAGACGAATGGAAAACGCATGCGCTTGATTTTATAAGGTATTTGAAAAACAGAAACGACGTGTAATACGGGAACGTAATAAGAAACGCCTGGCCTATCCAGGTTTTAAAGAAGACTTTTGTTGCTTGGTTGAATAAACTGAGTCGAATGTTTCAACGAGAAGAACAAATCAATAACAAAACCAAACTCAAAGCTTGCCGGTTACGGCGAGGGAACGGTTGTTTGGGATAGTAGTTTTAAGAGAAAATTGATAATTGTAAGAAATCCGAGCAACCTTAGGAACAACTTTCAAAACTTCTTCTTGGAGCAGAATTCTTCTCTATGTGCTTTTTTATGATATACAAACAAGTATCTGGAAGAGGATGTAATAGAAAACTGACGGAACGTACGCAAATTGGCTCCAATCTCAAGTTCTACCAGAAAATTTCTTCCATAACATTTCTCAGAATGTTCACAACTTTTAATCCAAAAAAATCAATTCAATTGCATGAATTTTTACTATCAGATTGAAACAGCATATACGCTGAGGTTAACATGGGAAAGTCCCTAAATGATACCGACTCATTCAAGTTTACCGAAGTCACCGAAGTTTCCGAACTTACCGACCAGTCATCTATCTGAAACAACGTAATTCGTAACTGTGTAGAACCATCCACCTTTGGAATCCAATCTGCTTTCTGGAGAGAACAAAAACCGAACTATTTTCTAAATAGTTAATTGTAAGCATTCTAAGTATGTTTAGAAGAGTCTGAAGAAGACTGCAGTCTTTTTTCTACGGTCGCAGAAGGCTGGATATTGGAGATGTTGACGCTTTTGTATTTAAGCTCGTCACAGCCTCAATAGGTCTTTCCGAATAGACATAAGAAATATTTGCTGAATATTTAATTGCTAACGTTTCAGGTATCGTCATTAATAATGAGTATCGACTGCAGTGGAGAATTGTACTTTTACCCTCCATTCACGACTATGTCGAAGGAGCTGATTTCGGTGTATAATCCTCATCCGGAACCTGTGATCTTCAAAGTGAAGACTACTGCTCCTAAGCAATATTGTGTGCGTCCCAACTCTGGAAAAATTGACGCAAAGTCGAGCGTTAATGTACAAGGTATGTTATCCCAACGGTTTACATGATATTTTCAGCGATGTTTGAAGATGCATGGTTTTCGTCCGATTGTAGTTTTGCTCTATTCATATTTTTTGAATGATAATGATCTGACCAACGTTCTAGTCTTGCTTCAAGCCATGAAAGAGGATCCTGCTCCTGATTTCAAGTGCCGTGACAAGTTTTTAATCCAGAGCATGGCAATCGGCGACCAAAGCACCGAAGGTGTTGAGAACTACCAAGACTTTTGGGCTGAAATGGAAAAGCTCGGCAACCCCGTTCATGACCGTAAAATTCGATGCGTCTATCAACTCAACCAGTCCCGTGGACCTGCTTTCTCCGATAAGCAAAATGAGAACAATGCTGACGTCTCAAAAACTACTGACTCTCCTAATACTGCTGACATTGGTGCTGCAGGTATTGCTCCCACCGCAGCAGCCCTCTCTTTGAATGACACCAAAAATGATTTCAGCAACGAGAAGGTCGACCCTACTGTTGATGAAAGCTTGCGCTCTGCTGTTTCCGATACCGGAGTGAACCAGACTTTCGAAGCTAGTCCTGTCAAGGATGTTGAACAAACTAGTGTTCCCTTTGACTCGGAAATAGACAATGGTGCCCAACCCAATTTAGACAACGCCGCTCCTGAGCCCATTCGTCGCAACATTTCTTCTACTCCACCCTCTAACCCTCCCCCTCCTGTTCCTACAAAGGAAATCAACCACTTTGTTCAACAAACAATGGTTGCAGGTGATGAGGACATCCCTTCTACCGTCGGTGATGACTCCCGTGAATCTATCAATGTAGACCAAGGCGTCGTTGCTCCCTCACAAAAAGAGGACGCTGTCGCGAAGGATACTAAGCCTGCTTATTCTGCTGAGCCTTCCACTGTCGCTAATGCTGCTATGACCAACACTCCTGGTATCCCACCTAATGTCGTCGTCGTTCTTTGTCTCATTTTCTTCCTCATTGGTTATTTGTTCTTTTAAAAGACCGGTAGCTAAATATGGACTATAATCCGATTATAATGCTGTTTTGATTGAAAAATATTATGCAGTAAGACTCACTTTTTTTTAATTAAAGTTACTATCGCTCTTTCGCCCGGCAAACAATGTACTCTTCTTCGGTACATCTATTGTTAATACCTTTTACTTCGTGTCTTCTCTATAGAAATCTTTTTTGCTTGTCTATTACATAATACTAGTCTTTAACTAGAACCAAATAAACGAGTTCTTATTATCATAGTAAGAAACTCACACGTGAAAAGGGACTAAACTAGCATTGATGATCAGATACTAATTGAATTCATATTTTCATCTTAAACTGTTTATTATTTATCACTATTAAAATAAGAAAAGGGGCTTTTTACTGAAACATTTGCTCATTGGAAAAGTTCGTAGACAGAAACGAAGCCAAAGACAGGAGGATTAGGTATCATAAAGGATGTTGGATAGATATGCAGTGCAACAGATCAGTGAGAGGCTAGATGATTTTTATTTCTTTAACATTTCTAGTTCGGAAAGGATAGGGCTGTTGTATCTCCGGAAAATATTTGTCTTGTAAGGATGGGTAGGACCATCATATATATGTAGTCGATTCATGCGCATGTCCCACAAACGATTCTTTGGAAGCATTCCTCCTACAGCCCGTCTCAAAAGTTCTCTATAACCTTTCTTTTTGACCATTTCCTCCATCGTCCATTCCTTTAACTTACCAGGTCGTCCTGAATGGGAGTAGTATTTATGCTGTTCAAATTTTCGGCCAGAAATTCGAACATTTTCACAGTCTGTGACTACGACAACGTCTCCACAGTCAGCGGCAGGATGAAAAATAGGCTTGTGTTTGCCCATTAATGTTATAGCAATATTTGATGCGAGACGTCCTAATGGAATCCCTTTTGCAGAAACATGATGCCAAACCTTTGCATAAGCTAATGCCGTCTAAACATGATTAGTAAATTTGCTATAGCTGAGAAAAATTATGGTTATACCTGTCCATTAAGTGTAGACATAGCAATTCCTTATTCCCTAGCTCAAAGAGTCAAAATTTTCCAAGAAAAACAAGATTTTCGATTTAATAAAGTATATAAAAAATATACAATGAAAGAGCCCTGTTAGTTTTTGTAATAAAACTCTTCAAGGTCGGTTTGTTCTTGGTAAACTTTGTAGCAGCAAGTTGCAACACCGATGAGGGTCTGTAGGAAGAGGTTCGAAGTCAAGACTAGAAAATGGTTAGAATTGATTTTATAACATTTTTAGAGACAAAACAATTTTTTTTTCTTTTCTTTACTTTTTGTTTTATTTTGCTTTTTTATATGGAAAAAACTTTGTTGCGTGGTTTTTCGTTTGTTTCAACTAGAGTTATTGGATTGGCTATTAACGGGAAAATATAAACGACTAGAAGAGAATAGCAATAAAAGAAAAAAAAATAACTGTTATTCATTTAGCTCAGACATTGTAAGTCTTTCAGGACCATATAGAAAGCTTCTACTATGCATAAAGGTACTAAGAGAAGAAATAGAGGAGTACAAGTACCGACTCATTTCGTGCAAAAGCAATGAACCATCTCTTTCACCAAACAATTCTCTAAACTCATGAAGTGTTTGCTCTCCCGAAACGGATTGTCGCTTTAAAAGGCCAATAATATATTCACGCAAAAACAATGTTTGCTCAGAGCCCATATAATCAAACACCATCAATTCTGTTGTAAGAAAAGCATCTGCCCGTCTCTGTAAAGAAGGATCCGAACTAAACTGGTCAGGTGTAAATCCATGCGGATATCTGACATTTTCAGGATGAGATGTCATGCAGACACTTGGCCATCCTGCCTCATAAATCCGTCGTCGAAGAGCAACAATATTTTCAAAATTCTCAGACGCTCCTCCATAAAACGTTCCTTGGCTTGTTGAAGAAGAAGCCTGATTGATCTGCTGCTTGTTTGGACGAGACAAGTAAGAGTGAGGGTACCACTTCTTCGACTTACCAGATCCAGTGAAGCCATAATAAACACAATCTACTGATTGTTTGCAAATCGGGCATGTCAATGATTTTTCTAACCATTGCCGAATACATTCATAATCAAACTGATCATGTTGACAAGGGGACAATTGAGCTCGACGACCGTCATGTTCCAAACAAATTACGCAGTGTCGGCGAAGACGCCCAATTCCATAATTTGATTTTTCTCGTCTTTTTTTCGTAAGCAATCTCTTTTTGACTCTATCCATACGCTAGACTCAAACTTGGAATATCAGCAATGAATCCGTCAAGGCGTCTAGGATCCCATTAGGCTACAAGTCAATCCTGAATAAAATTTTCACCAAAAAAGAGTCTAAATAAAGAAAAAGGTACCAAATGTATTTATTACACGAAGATCCTGAGACATTGGCAAAAGATGAATCTATTTTAATATATACTATACGAATACGGCTCCTTCGTTAACCATCTTTATACGTATAACAAACCTGAAGGCAAATAGAAATATGAATCAATAATTAAGAAAGAAAAATAAATGGAATTCAATCTACTGAAGAGTATAGTAGAAATAAAAGGGAGAATGTTTGTAAGTTTAGACATGTAAAAACAGCACTTGGAAAGAATGACATCCTAAAGCTTGTACTATGCTTAAAGCTTTCAAAGCGTGACGCAAGCAAACAAATTGAAATATGAAAAAAGGGCCGTTTAAAATGATTTGTGAAATGCATATGTGATTATTTCCAAAAAAATGGTAGCGAATACGTTGTTGGTTTCAGCTTCAGATAGAATAGCAATAAATGTTATCAACTATAGTCAGCTGCACCTAAGCAAGAACACCATTTCCCATCCGATCACTGAGTCAAGCGTCTTCGAGTATCATATGTAAGTATAGCATTGCATTGGGTTTCGTTTAGATTGCCATGGTTGTTTGACTTTGGTGATCTTCTGGATGTGGAAAAAGCTAAAGCAATGGTCATTTTTCATTTAAGAATTCATTCAATTCCTCATTAGCTATAGAGAGGCTCAGATTTTTAGACGAATAAATAACATCCAACATGTGAATTAGAAAGGACCAACTAGAGAGTCAACAATCCAATCATTCGACCATGGCTTCAACGACAGCGGCCTATGATATGTGTATGCCGAAAATCTCAATAGAAAGAAATACAACGGGAACAAGAAACAAAAGATAAACCTGTTTCAACTATACATGAAACGACAGGATATCATCACAAGAATAGTTCAAGTATGTGATTCGTTTCCGTTGCTTTCAGCATCCCTAGATTGACCCGGTTTCTGGTGTGAGTCTTGAGGCTGTTCATATTGTTCAGAGGAGGACGGTTGTTTGAAAGTATTATCGCTATGATCGTTAGACTGATTTTCAGGCTCTGGTGACATG
>JARFMH010000008.1:0-292402 GCA_029532395.1 Schizosaccharomyces lindneri | reverse complement strand
GACCACTAAGTGACTTGAACACTTGACTTCAAGATTTGGAATCTCACACTCTACCAACTGAGTTAAGCGGCCTTGTTAGTAAACTCGAGTTGAGAACTATATATATAATAAACGATTGTGTGTCAAGTCATGAAATGTAGCTAAAAAAAGAAACCAGGAAAGTCTTCAAAGTTTACAAGTATTAGACTGCTTTAAATCAAAGAAGGAACTCAGCATCAAAAGGAAAATACCCAAGGACAAGCTTCTGTACTGACTTTTTGATTAGCATATGTTTCAGTCTTAAATAGCTTTCCATGAATATAATAGCCATAGGGTTTCAAACATGTAAATAAATATAAAGTGTATGTATTGAGCTTAAGCTCAAAAAAGTTTTCACTTACAATATACTGCAAAACGAAATCAATAGCGAGCATTTCAAGAAACTTGAAAGACAGCAATTTCTAACATTCGTTGTAACCAATAAATAAACTGAAGCTACTCAAAAACGTTCTTTCTCTTTGGTTAACTACGATCGTTTGTCATAACACTTCAAAGGCACTTCCTTTGAAATTAATTTGTCAGCTTTTAATGATTCACGCAGTATCTAAGAGACACAAAGATCATCGTTTTGATTTTTCAGCTAGTTGATTTATTAATCAGTCTTCTCCATTATTTGTTTACAAAGTAATGACTAATGTTTATGTTTATTAAATGACTCTAGGTCCAGCGAACAAAGAATCGTATTATTGGTAACTGTCACCTAGTCATGGTTTATAATACGATAACAACAAATAATCAAAGTAATTTCAATTTCCTAAACGATGGATAGAGACAAATTATATTTTTTTTAGATATAGACGTATATTCTGTTCTATTCTGATATGGAGAATTAGCAAAAAAGGAGCTCTGAATTAAACGATACTGCTCATCTTTTTTTCTTAGTATTCTATATGTTTTTATATCTATTGTTTGGGTTTTCAATTCCAAATAAGGGTTGCCAACAAATCATTAGAGACAACTTTGGTGTTTTAACTTGCAAAGTGCAATGCAAAATAAAAATATTATGATTATCTGAGGAATAAGTTTAGCTTTGGAAGAGTTTCAATTCGTTTGCTTGGAGTATAAAATTACCTATTATAACCACTATATCAAGCAAGCAGGATCTACAATGAATACTCTAGTATTATAATTTGCTCCATTTTTTCTTTTTATTAAAAAACCCCTTAATATACAATCGTATATTTTTAACTTGAAAGGTCTATGGTTTCACCGTAAGTCAGCAGTTTATATATCAAAATCTCAAGTTATTCTTTCAATTCTCAAGGTAATTCATATCAGAGAATTCCTACGGATTTAGCAAGGCATTCTACTATTTTCTTCAGTATGTATTGGAATTATAGCATTGAAAACAACATCCTAAATTCTTAGGCAATTTTAATTACAGTTGAAAACTCATAAACTAAATTTTTCAAAAAAAATGCTAGTTTCTACTGGCCTAAAATGAAAACTTGTCAAATTATTACTCTAGCAATTTTTGATGATTTCCTTTGCAAAGTGTCACGATTTAAAGGTATATAGAATCAATTGAATCTACAAAGGCCAACGAATCTTGACTAATGCATCATTCTTAAAATCCGAATTCATAAACCATAAGCGCTGATATTTACAATCCGCCTGAACAGATATGCCAAAAATGTAATTTCTCATCAACTACCTAATAGATCCATGTCTAAAGAGTATATTACTCAGTATCACCCGAAAACGATTTTACAATAATACTTTTATAGTATAATCAATTCCAAAGGAATCATCAGAAAGAAAAACAAGAGGATGAGGATAGTAATGATATCGTATCCTTTCGGATGTTCACATCAATGAGAGCACAGGTTTATTTGTAAACGAATTAAAAAAATATTTTACCGTCCACTAAAGTAAGAAGCAACCAATCCGTTAATCTGTAAATGTAAATGTAAATTTGATGTGCTGTTCAAATCATAAATTCGCATTGACCGGTTTAGAGTACTTTTGTAAAGAAAAAGTAGAACAAGAACTTCCAGAAGGAAAAGAGAATGGATAGAGATAAATATAAATTTAAAGATATCAGGAAACGTATGAATAGAAGCCCGTCTCATACCGCTTATTAAAAAAATATATACCTTGCAAAACTTTGACCATGCCTTCCACGACAAGAAAAAGCTTTCAAAATGAAAAAAAAATTCACATAATTATTAAGATGATGCTTAAAATTTGTCGTTCTATACAGCAAATATGGTATTCAGGTTATGATTGATACAAATGAGCGGAATAGCAACCGTTATGAATTCCATAAAGAGAGACGATATTGTAGTAATAACATATTCTTTTCCATAAAATAATGGAACTTTCATGCTTCAAACCGCTCAACTAAAATCTAAAGCAAGTTGAGCAGCGATTCCATTTTCTAAATCCTCCAATTCAAGAACTATATCATCTTCATCACTCATGGTAATTGAAGAGCGCCTCTTTTCCTCATATGAACGGCTAAATCCCTAGTTAATAAGACATCCATCGTGATGAGCAATTTTAGTATCTTACCAAACAGCTTCTTTCGTATAAATTCGAATATATTGTGTTATGAGTTCCAAAGCACTTGGCGTAATTTTGGTACCCTTTTCAGAATTAAAATATAGGGTCAAAATACGAGCCAAAGTGTTGAGTGACAAGCGCTCGTTTTCCTGCTCCATTCAAGTACAATGACCGAGAAATTGATTCAAATCGATAGCGAATTAGAAGAAGAAGACACGGATTTTATTCCACAAGATGCTTCAAGTTCAGAATCGTCGTTTTCAGATGCAGATAGTGGTGAAGAAGAGGTGGAAGGTGAAAACGAAGGAAAAGCAGAGCAAACCAAGACTTTAGATGATAAAAAACCAGAAGAAGCCGAATCATCAAATCTTAGAGAGAATTTAGAAGAAAAGAAAGAAATTAATGAGGAGAAACCTGTAGAAAAGCAACCTGAAGCTCTTCCAGCACCAGTAGAGTCCGACACGAAAGCGAATGAAAAAGACGACTCAACAGAACAGCCAAAACAGGTACCCTCTAAAGAAGATGAAAAGCCAATTGAAAAACCCCAGTTAAAAAAGAAACCATTGGTGAGAAAGCGACGTGAATCACCTCTAGCCAAAGTTCAAGCCAAGCAAGCTGCGAAGAAGTCAAAGCCAAATACTTTAGAACAAGCTCAGCAAAACTGGTCTGATTTTGTGAAAGAAAAAGACATTCAAGATGAACTCCGTCTCGCTAACAAAGACGGATTTGTTGAGCGCCAAGAATTCTTAGCAAAGACACACTCTGCTTATGAAGAAAAAGTTCGCTCCATGAGAAAAATTCCTTAATTGGAAAATAAACTAAGCTTCTTCTAACTTTCAAATCTCTTTTTAATGCTTTTAACCGAGAAGATTGCTTATTCACATATTTGGAATTTCCTGCCAAGAGCCATTCACTCTTCCTAACTTGGACAATTTGGATTTGCGGTCAAACGAATTAGACCAGTTACTTTTTGAAGATGTTTTACTTAATTGGATTGGGATTGTATGATGAAAATGATATTACACTGCGAGGATTGCAAACTGTTAAAAAATGTCAACGTATCTATTTAGAAGCATATACGTCTATATTGCTCGTTAACAAGGAGCGCTTGGAGTCTCTGTATGAAAAAGAAATTACTCTCGCCGATCGTGAAATGGTAGAAACCAACAGCGATGAAATTTTGAAGGATGCAGATACTTGCGATGTCGCTATGTTAGTTGTCGGCGATCCTATGGGGTAAGTACTTATTATCGCTCTTTATTTTCAATATTTCTCTTAAAGAAATACAAAGAGTGTTGATTTATGGATTATTGAATGCGTTTAGTGCTATACTCCGATAACGCTTGCAATATGTAATACTCTCTTCAGTAAATCATAACCGACTATTTGAAAAGGATTCGAAGCTAACAAAATAAGTGCTACTACCCACGCTGATTTAGTATTACGTGCCCGTGAACTCAATATTCCCGTGCGAATGATTCACAATGCTTCCATCATGAACGGAATTGGCGCCAGTGGTCTCCAACTTTACAAATTTGGCCAAACAGTCAGCCTTGTATATTTTGAAGGAAACTATCGACCTCAGAGTTTCTATGACCGCCTTAAAGAGAATGTTAGTCTAGGTCTACACACTTTGGTGCTTCTTGGTAAGTGTTCTATAAACGAAGCAAATTTTTAACCATTATGTAGATATCAAAGTCAAAGAACAAAGCTGGGAAAACCTTGCTCGGGGACGCAAAATATACGAACCTCCTCGTTATATGTCAGCTAGTTTGGCTGCTCAACAGATGATGGAAGTTGAAGAGGACCGTAAAGAAGACAGTACGTTCCATTTTCAATGAATATCCATACTAATATTGATTATAGTCTGTTCCCCTGATTCATTGGCTGTGGCTATCGGTAGACTTGGTTCCGACGATCAAGTAATTGCTTCTGGTACTTTAGGTGAG
Organism: Schizosaccharomyces lindneri; assembly: GCA_029532395.1. Lineage (NCBI taxonomy): Eukaryota > Fungi > Ascomycota > Schizosaccharomycetes > Schizosaccharomycetales > Schizosaccharomycetaceae > Schizosaccharomyces > Schizosaccharomyces lindneri. Next base: position 287,909 of record JARFMH010000008.1, on the reverse strand, counting down.
ATTGCTGAATACGACGTTGGTCCTCCTCTTCACAGCCTTCTCCTTGTTGGCAAAGATGTTCACGATATGGAAGTGGACTACCTAAAGATGTTTGCCATTAACAAGGATAACTTTGAACGTGTTGCGAAGTTGTATCTTCAAAAATAGGACAGGGAAACATAAAGGTTTGTTAGATACAGAAATGGCTTAAAAAAAAACTATTAGTAAAAACCATATTTATAATTTCACACTTATGCTCTCGTAGACGCCGCAAAAAACAACCATTAAAATAGTTTAAGAACAATTATTATTATTCAAAAATTTAGCATTTCGATGTTCTTGTAAAAGAACATTCAGAAAACTTCAAAAGAGTGACTATAAAATATTCTAACAGATCTAAATTATAAAAATAAACATCTACGTAACAAATAAAAATGTAAAAAAAAAAAAAAAACAATGCTTCAAAAGAACGACGATACAAGGGTTAAAAATATCAAGAAAATATATAGGGAAAATGGAATCACACGAAAATCTTGAGGGACGGTAAGAAAACGACAAAAACAAAATTTAAGAAATACTTCTCGCAATACTTCTAGAAAAACTCGTAACAGAATGATTTTCAAAAGCAGTTGTAACTGACGTTGCTCTGTTGATTAACTCTATCCATGTCGATGCCGGTTCACGAGGGTCTTCAAACGACCAAGACCTTGTAGGAGTTTCCATAACCCAAGTGTGGTCAGAGTTTTTAACACCATGGACCCTTAGTCCAACACTCTTCACAGGAAGCTCTTCTTTTATGGTAGCCCTGCCTGCACTATTCATTGCAACCAAAAGGCATCTTCCAAATGTCGTTAAGATAAAAGTGCGAGGCCTTTTCTTGCGGAAAAGCGAGGAAAAGAACCGTACAGCCTCATGTGACCCACTTCCTGGCATACTTGATACATTTAAAACAGTAATTTTGGAGATTTTCTCATCTTCCAGAAGAACGCTATGCCAACGCTTATTCATTTCTTCATATTCAAGCGGACTGGGTAAGGAAAATGTGGTATTTACAGGTGTGTTTGGGGTAGGATACGCGGAAGAAACAGATAGGGTAGAAGGACGAGTTTGTTCATTAATGTCTCCGGCTGATTTGGGAACGAAACCTGGAACGGAAAGACTAAGCGTGCTTGTATGACCAGCAGGCTTAAGACGAGGTGGAGGTATTTCCCATAGACTTTTATCAAATCGCATTGAGGAAAAAAATGGGTGATCACGGATTTCTTTCGTCGTCAATCGTTCGTTGGGATGTAAGACTAAAATTTTCTTAATTAAATCGGAAGCAGTTTCCGAAACATCGATGGGAATTTCATAGCTTAGATGTAATATTTTTTGGAACACAAGATACTCGTTTCCTGCAACAAAAGGAGGTTTTCCTGTAAGCATCTGAAACAAAATACAACCAAAAGCCCATACATCTGAGGCCGTACTCGCGTTTTTATCATTCAATACTTCTGGTGAGACGTAACGAGCCGTCCCAACGAAGGATCTAGAGTGATTATCATTTGTCGGGAGATCGTCCGAAAGCTGTTCGCTCTTCTCGGCAGGTTTTTGAATTTTCGCTGAGCCGAAATCAATAATTTTGATTCTCATATTATCATCCAGAAGAATGTTCTCAGGCTTTAGGTCACGATGAATGACACCCTGCTTATGCATGAAATCAATAGAGTCCAAGAGGAGCGCACCATAATACTGAACACATGCTTCATTAAATCTTCCGAGCTAATTTTTTGTTAGTAGTTGTTTTAAGGAAAAAACGTGTCAATTTGTAAGAGGACCATACCTTATAAATATAATCCAGAAGTTCACCATTTCTTGCCAAACTAAAAACAAAATACAGGCTTTGAGTATCTTGAAATGTATAAAACAGACGAATAAATCCAGGATGTTTTGATATGAGGTACAAGGCTTCTTTTTCTATGTTGACATACTTCACTTTCTTCTCCTTAATGATATGTCGCTTGTCAAGTACTTTGATGGCATATTCTCGCTTCGTATTATTCTCTGTAGCTGAAAGCACAGTACTGTATGAGCCTTCTCCTATGATTTCGCCGAAACTAAAATCTGAAACCCGCTTGATATTGTTTGGGGAAGTAGCCCTACTCGATGGCCTGGAAGCACCGGCAGCTTTTGGTAACAAGCTTGTTTTTGTAGCATTAGGAGAAGCCTTGGGTTCATTTGAGCTACTAGGATCAAGTAAAGCAGGGGACTTTTTGGGGTCAGAACTACCTAACGCAGAAGATGCATTCAACCTCCTGTTCAACTCTTCTACTGAAAAAAAACTAGAATCGTCTTGAAGTTCTGTTTCTGTATCCTCAGAAGTGGAATTACCCTTGAGATTTTGACTTTTCCGCATACCCAAGATCCAAGGTGTTAATGGTAATAGATTGGTCTGGTTGAGGAAGAACTATTCAGGTGCAACCACTTTACTTACTCCTGATGTGTATCAATAGTAGCTTTTTATTTTGAATTACTAAAGAAGAAGATAATTTGAAAAATTGACTCTCAATGGATTAATTCTCTGTCTTTAGTGTCTATGCTCGTGGTTGATGGTAATACGATAGTTATTCTTACTAAGGGACATATTCGTCCAGAATATAAAGAGGTAAAAGATTTAAAAAATAAAAGGAAAGTACATACCGTATTGACCATAACATGGTCCTTCTACATCCACATCCAGCCTCTGTGTCCTACCTTTTGAAAAAAATAAAGGTTTAGACCAGCGAAAAAACTCAGTTGGTATGAAAGTTGAATTGAACTGAAAATTCCCCTTCATGAAAGAGACTTGAATTGAGGTGCCTGGGTTTCCGATCTTTGACTTGCGAATGCCATGCAATAACAAACTAAAGACTGACTGATTATGAGGTATAATACTACGTTTTAAGATTGTTAATTGTTTTCGTAATTGCTCTAACTCACTCTGAGTAATAGAGGCTTTAAATTGTGAATGGTGAATATACTAACAGACGATACTAGGCCTTACACTCGACAAACAATCACGGACATAAACATATCGAATCGGGACTTATGTTCAATACTATATATACAAACATCAAGTCAATTGAGTTATCAATTTTCCTGAAGCCAATCAACACGATAATACTACAAAGCAAATTATAATAATTATGGGAAGAGGAGATCGATCATCTACTTTTCTAGTGTGAAGACTCTGTACTCCAAGAATTTCATTCTTAAAATTGCTTGCGAAAATGAAACTTAAGCATACCTTTACTTAAATACCCAGGGGCTTGCCAGTTGCATCTTGACTTTTGTCGACAGGTACATTTATCGAGATGGTCGCTTTCGGTGCTTTAAACTACATTTCATTAGGATTTAGTTTTTGACTAGAGTATATTAAATTTCCTTTTTCTTCATATTCATCGAGTATGACAACCTTTGACTTTTGTTTGGATTTCATTTTTCTAAACATTGCGACCTGAATAGTGATTTCTTTTGAAACACGACTGATTGAAATACAGTATAAAAATGAAAAGAAACTTTATAAAGACGAATTCTATCTGTTTAACTAATTTCTGCCTACATTGCAGTTTTTGTTTACAATTATTTACTGCGAATTCAAGTCACATTTTGATTGTTACCTTTTCTATACACTAGTGTTAAACATACATCGCGCTTCTTCGATTTCCCAAAAAAATTCTAGAAAATCGGTATTTAGCAGCTTCAAAATGTTGTTTTATTCTTTCTTCAAGACTCTAATTGATACGGAGGTTACGGTCGAGCTCAAGGTGTGGGTTTTGCGACTTTGACAATGAAACTAACAATGTACAGAATGACATGAGTATTCGGGGAATATTGAAATCCGTGGATCAGTTTTTGAATGTTAAACTAGAAAATATTGCTGTGGTAGAATCTGAAAAATATCCTCACATGGTAAGCCACGAATTGAATTCTTAGAATGATGAAATGTTAGAAGAACAAGCATTTAGGGAAGCCTTCTTATAAGGGCTCTATGGCTGGCTGCTAAGCTATTTGACATTTTCATTCACAAAGATGCTCGTTTTCAAAACGCTCATTTCCGAATTGGTTGCTAACATCATTGATTCTTTAGGCTGCCGTCAAAGATTTATTTATTAGGGGAAGTGTCGTTCGCTATGTGCACATGTCTAGTGCTTATGTAGACACAATCTTGTTAGCAGATGCATGCCGTAGAGGTACGTGTTTGATAGATATAAAGTCATGTGGTATTGTTCTTTGACTAACATTGAAGATTTGGTAAACAACAAGAGACAATAAGCTCAAAATAACTTGTGTGAAATGCATTTTCTTTTTAAATTCGCTCGTTTGGCGTACCTCCTGTTTTTCTTTAGCGAATACAAAACGGTTAGATATACTTGTTTCTAGCAAGAAAAAAGTTTAGTACTTTGAGATTGCTGCCTTTAGCAAGGGTTGGATCTGCTTATATTTAGGATAAGGACGTTCCGATACTTAACTAATTCTCAGAAGGAAGGCAAAAAGGAAATGATGCGATGTGAGTACTTGTATATATTTTCTGACAGTCTCTCTTGCAGAAGGGTCTTTTTTGATTACTTTTTATGATGAAATTCATCTTTATGAATGAAGCTCTATATTCCAATAATATTATCTGAAATTTGGAATGTACACGATATGTAAAACTGCTTCTCATTCCTCAGACATTTCCATTCCTTTTTGCGCTTGGATGTGTACTGATTCCTTGGAATGCCAGTAGAAATGTCGTATCTAAATTCATGTTATCGTGGCCTTGCCGACGTTTTTGAACCGTAGTTTCGTAAGTACTAGAATGCGTTGACGAACACCATTTCATTTCCCAATGCTTTTTACCAGCTGAAAGAAATATCGTATTGTAACTAAGACCAAAAAGATCTGTAAAGTTGCAGCTTCTCATTCTGTTATTTCTTCGATTTCCTACACTTCACCTTCTCCATACACTCACACAATGGTGCTCGTGTACCCAATCTATTTTGATAAAAAGCGTTCAAAAGAATTTCGTCGTGTTTCTAAAAAAGAGGCTATTGAAAATCCATTAGCAAAGAACATTGCAGACGTCGTCCGTGATTTGGGCTACCAATGTAAAATTGAACCTCTCAAAACTCATCCTGCCGACTGGGCTAATCCAGGCCGTGTAGATTTAATTTTACCAGAGAAAATATCAAGTATGTATCTAGTTTTCTTGCATTCGGGTGTGTTTTTTAGCTAACATTCAACAGAACGCTATCTGTTTAAGCAAATCGCAAAAGTCCTGCAACATCGTCCCACTAAACCACAAGACCCATTGTCTCTACCTATACAAAATGTTCCTCCGAGACTTCCTGAACGTCCACCTGCTTATCCCAAAGGTATAACTGGAAATACCATTTTACCTATGCATTCTCCAGCGCTCTCTGGAGGAGGTATTTCGGAAAATATGTTCCAAGACATGATGCAGGAGATGCAGGGACAACCAGGAATGCAAAACGGCATGAATCCTTTGAACGCCCTTTCTGGTATGGGCATGGCCCCTCCTCCAACACAAACTACTAGCTCTTCACGACCAAGCATGGCTAAAATAGAGCAAGAGGAATATGATTTGGACTTGGAATAAGAATTTTAATTAATCCAATGATGCATTTTTCTAGAGCTACGACTATCATCATATACCAAACTTTGGTATCTCGTATGAAACAAAGAGGGTATTGCTTTGAACAATCAATCTAAACTATGGACAGCTATTAACAATCGTTATGAGAAATGTACAAATTATACTCTTTAAAATACTTGAATAATGAAAGTAGTGAGGAATACTTTTATTTCACCGCCAGTGCAAGCATATAGGAGGACATTTTCATGCAATATTAAAACAAATACAACATTTGAAAAGATTCACGACGTCCTCAAACACTGAAAATAGACCTCTTAAAAGCAGATTAATTAGAAATGTACCCATTAATGACCATAGTTTAGTTGGAAGAATCTTTTTCTGAAAACCAATTAGGATTCTCTCTTTCTGAAAAAGTTATAAACCGTTTTAAGGCTTGCAAACACTACATTTGTTAGTGTACTAGTCACTCTCTTAACAAAAGATAGAAATGTTTCACATATCGTCACAAACACTTACCCTTCTTTTCTTCTCGTCCTTCAGAATGCTAGTATTTGGATCCCGTTGTAATCTTTGATGAGCACTACGCTCATGAATTCCTACCATGGTAACACCAATAGGCCATGGTGCATTTCCAATGGTAAGTTGGAGATAGACATCGTTTGCTTTCACAAACTCTTTTCTTTGGCATAGGTAACATATCTCAGCAACCTTGGATAATATATTGTCATTTAACGTGTCGTCAATGAGTAATCGTATAAGGGTTTCTAGGTCTTGTTTAGCTTGTCGGAAAATTTTCAGTTGACCCTGTCCTTCGGGACTATTGAGTTCAGAAGTGGTTTTTGATGTCAATATTTTATCCCAAACATATATACCATGTCGCAGGAATGTAACGACTTGTTTTGAAACCCGTTGCCTTTCATGACTAGCACGCTGATAATCAATGAGTTCAACACCTCTACTCAAAAGCTCTTTTTCCAATCGTTCAATTTCTTTTTCTTTTTCAATTCTGAAGAACCGTTTCAATAGCGCTTCTTCGGATTCGCCGAATAATTTGATGGGTTCCTTCATTTCCCGAAGCTTGCGAATGACTTCTGGAAGTGAAATTTCTGGACGCTCACTTTTGGCAGAAGGAGACGAGGATTTTGTAGCATTTTGAGAATCACTTACACCGGGGCTCGTTGCTGTACTAGTCGCAACAGGAGAAGAACCCGACGTTTCATCTACTTTTGCTATTTTTGAGATAGGCTGGCGTCTTTCTTTTTCGTAAGCTTCTTTTTCTTCATCTAATTTTCGTTTCTTCTCTTGCTTTTTTAATTCCATTTCTCGTTGATCTTCCAAATATTTCCTTTCTCTCTCCTTCTCCCAATCTCCTCTTCGAAACGCTTTTTTGGCAGGAATATCATTTTTACCTTCTAATTGTCGACGTTTCTTTTCGATCTCTTCTTTTAGAAAGTCCATTTACACCAATTTAATGAGTTTTACTTCAAGTCGGTCTCAATCGCCGGTCTCAAGTGAAAGCGATCCTGCCCTTGGCCCTTGTCCATTCCTCATTCAAGTGTATCATCAATTTGATACTAAAAATCACATTTTAGATGTATTAGAAGATGTTATACCCTCAATTGAAATATATGGATGGTAAGCATTGCTGTGAAACTTTTCATTATTGTCAATACATCGACGTTCTAGTTGAAAATGTCCAGAGAGAATAGACAACCGGGTACCTTCCCTCTGAATTTTTAATAGAAATGAAGAGAATTTATTCACATTTACAATTACAGCATATTGAACGCTACTAACCGTGTTAAGGATGAATATGACTTTATATGAGCTAGGAGTTTTTATCGCTGAAAAAACCTTGTTTCAACAAGAAAATACTAGACATCCAGAGTGGATGCTTCAGTTTCGCTTCGTCTATCACGATCAATTCAAAGGGAGACCCTCATCCAGAGAAATGGGAACAGTATGTTTGCACAATCCCAAATTATTCCAAGGAACTAAGCTGCTGAAGGTGACTGGAATGAAATGTGGGGATCGTGTTGATGTTTGTATTAAGCCGAACAAAATACGTCTTCGAAAATAATATAAAAAGCGATTCTACTTGGAGAAGAAGCGTAAGTCACTAGTCTATTCAGTGACTTGATGTCTTCCTATCTAAATTAATGATTTTATGTTACAATAGAAGGAAATATATTATGGGCGGGAAATTACGTTACAATGAGTTTGTATGTCAATGATGCGACTAGAAAAAGGTGGGATAGATTGATTAATGAGCGATTCTTCGGGAAGGATTTCAAACTTTAGCTGTTGATATGATCAAGCTTATATCAAACATAAAACAAAGACCTTCTAAAAACATACTCTGAGAATTAAGTATTTCTTACAGTTCATTCAACAAGCCATTTTTTTCCATTACTAAACAAGTGAAGCCCAGCTGTCTACTCATCCTTTAAGATGCCTTAAATCAGGATTTGTTTCCTATTTTTATTCTGACAAACAGTACAAAAGAACTTTTATTATTTCCATAATTGTTTCTAATCTTTCGACACTGCTATACCTACTTATATTGTTTATAGTTCTACCTACTATACAAGTTCTTCCTTAGTATAGGGGTAGTACACCAGCCTGTCACGCTGGCAGCCCGGGTTCGAATCCCGGAGGGAGAGAAAAAACATTTTTTTGGTTATATTTTATTTTGGATCAAGAAGGCCTTTTTGAATGATAAAATAGTGGACTCTTAAGCTCTTTCAGACTAAGAGGCAGACAATGTATGCTATAACGTGCAAAGCATATTGTTCCTACTTGTTTTATTACTACGCTCATACTAAACCTCGAATTGACAAGCTTGTCTGATAGCATCTTCATTGAAAACTCTTTCGGTCGAATCGTCAAAAAAATCATTAAATTTTATTTGGTAAACAGGACAACAAAACCTTACATTATTGTGAGAGGATCTCGGTCTTCAGCAGAAATCACAATTTCTGCATCAACATCAGATTCCCGAAAAGCTCTAGCAAGCTTTTCGGCCATGACGTCTTTGAGATATCCACGCTCAGTATTGGAGTGACCACCTGGATTGATTAGTAGGAGGAATTAGCAGAGCGACTTACATAAAATAACGGAAATTCCCTTTGCAGTAAGGGCGAGGACTTGATGGTGAGACAATTCTCCCGTAAAGTATAAGTCGGCCTCTGTTCCAGCGAGTACAGAACCACCAGACCCGGCGCAAACAGAAACGCTGGAGATTGAAGCATCAAGGCCTCTTGGAGCGGCCACTTGGACTAAAATAAGATTGGTTAGAGTCAATCCTGCACATTTTCTAAAAAGGAACATACCATATGGAAGACCAGTTAGTTTCTTTGCTCGCTCGATTACTTCGCGCAAGCTCGCTGGACGTGAAAATTCGCAAAGACGACCATATCCTTCAGTTTCAGACATGGGAGCGTTTTGCTGAATTGGTTTTGAAGATTTTAGCAGGTTCCTTCCACCAGCGATACCCCAAGCCAACCAATCGTTGACGCCTTCAGCAGCAGCATCAACGGACGTATGAGGGGAGTAAACATGGATGCCCTCAGCTGCTAGACGCAGCAGGCTCCTTTGTTGTGAATCTTCCATCGTAATAGCTTTCAGCCCACGGAAAATAATAGGGTCTACGTGGTAAGTTAAGTTGATGCGCCAATGAATATATCTACAAGACATAATGATACATACGATATGTTATGATGGAGGAAATGAGTTTATTGGAAATGGCTTCATCTGCCACCTTTTCCGTCAAATCGATTGTCAGTAATACGGATTTGGCGCCTGTTCTAGAAAACGGTGCTTGCAATAGTAAACCAGTATTATCCCAAGAATCAGCCAACTTGGGATTGTAGAGTGACTCAACCACTTGCTTGAGCTTAGTAGCAACACAGGATTGTTTCGACATTGTCCTAATCTCCGTTTTCCTAAGGATCCTTTCAAGTCGGTTCTGAGATTGTGAAAGTATTGTTCAGTGATTTTCTGTTTACATCCAAATAGGGAGTTATAAGTCCTTGCGGTATAAGTATAATGAAGCAAACAAGACTGCAACGTGCTACTTTGCGAGTTGGTAGTAAACAAACTAGAATGTGTTACAACAACATTTCACTTCTGGTAGGTAGCTAATGAATGACATGTAGATAGTGAATAAATAATAAATTTTCTTTCTTCTTGTTATTGAATAATCATTTGAAATGATTCTTTTGATTTCTCAGGTAGTAGTACCCTTCCTTTAGATGCTACCTACCGTAGAAGAGTAACATCTGCGAAATACCTACTACGCGTCCTTAAACAGTTTACGTGGTCGGGATGGCAAAGAAAGGAAAATCTAGAAGTAATTCTGATGGTATGAATTTTTAAGAACCGTCTTGGAAGAATTTATTAACACTTCGTCGAAAGCTGTTCTTGCTTTAGGAAAGCACACGGTCAGTGGACGTGTTGGCAAGAAGAATGACAAAAAGGTCGTAAGTACATGCTAAAAGAAGTATTAGTATGTTATTAATCATTTAATCGTAGGATTCTGGAGCAAATGAAAGTAAAGCTACCTTCAGTAAGCGTGTCGCAAAAGAATTAAAAAATAATGAGCTCTTTCAAAGATTAAACAGCCCTGGAAAACAAGCAGGTGGTGCTAGTCCTCAAGGAAACGAAAAGAAACTTTTGAACCGTGTCCAAGCGCCTTTAGTGGCCTCTCCCGCTATTGCCAATGGCTCGATTTCTATTCGGGGTACGGCAGGCCCTACCACTATTACAATTGAAAATCTGGCTCCAGGAACCTCGTCGGAAGATGTATCCGCAACTCTTCAAAAATTTGGTGAAATTACTCAGTGCCAGGTCTTTGATACGCAGGGCAAGGTCAAGGCTAGCGTTCGATTTAATACGTTCGCAAATGCTCAAAAGGTGACACAGCAACTCGATGGTGTTACAGCAGATGGTATGTAGACCCGGATTGCTTTTTTATCAACCGTATCTGTATAATTATTAATGCTTATTGTTTAGGTCGCAAGTTATCTTGTTATATTAAAAAGAATAAACCGAAAAAAGGAAAAAAATAACCCCGGAGATTCCCTTATTCTTAAAGATAATTTTATCACTCTCTCATGTCACATTCTACCTCAGAATGATACTTTTCGTCAGACTTCATATGTTTACACGCCAGTCCATGAATTGAACACTCATTCTTCTTCACAGTTGTTGGTATCATTAATATCGTTAATTATAAACTGACAGTCTGTACTATTGTTTGTTTTTCTGAATGTAAGATCCAATCTCAATTAGCCCATCGCAGTCCAGTACGTACCATAGTTAGAGTATTTTTTCTTTTTCAACAAAAAGTCATAGCTACCATGAGTTACAAGCATGGCTACCTCACGCTTGTTGAAATTTAGGAAAACATAACTTCACTATAGTGTGGTAGTTGCATGGGAAGATTCTTTGGTAAAAGCTCTGGCCATAATGCTTTAATTTGAGAGATAATTTCTTGGAAAAGAATGCTGTATCCCATGGCTGAGAGATGGACGCCATCGTTAAACAAAAGCTCAGGAACCAAGTTGAATTTCGTAGCACCGAACAAATCAATCCAAGTAGTGTTGCCAAATTCAAGGTTCATTTCCGTAGCTGCTTCACGTGTAGCATACCTATATGGTTCTTGATCTCGCTCATATCGAAGTGTTTTTAAAGTTGCTGCTGGTGAAACAAATATCTTCTTTGTGGTTTTTGGAAATTTTCTTGCTATTTCTTTAATATTTTCCTTGTATTCCTCAATTGAACAAATACATTTTCCATTTACTATTTGACTGTCATTAGTACCCAAGTAAATCACGACGATTCGAGTGTGGTCAATGTCAATTGGGAGCTTTGAAAAATAGTTTAGAAAATTTTTGGAGGTGTATCCAGATAATCCCCATGCTTCAAGTATAAGTCGTCTCTGGTAGAAATTGGCTAACTCTGAGCAAATACCACCGTTCGTGAATCCATACTGAGTAATGGAATCACCCAAAACAACCAATTTTTCAAAATAATCAACAGAAGGAATAGATGACATTTGAGTAGAAGACATGGATGAGGGACGTGAACAGGTAGGAAAAGCGCTTACTTGAAGTTGCGGTTTTTAGAAAATGCTCAGGTGTGCAAACAAAGAATAAATACGTCCTTGTTGTATTCGTTGAATCTAATAAGTCCAACTCTAAAAACAAAAACGATAGACTTAAATAAAATAAAAATAAACTGTCCTTGAAAATACCCAACCCTTGTAGAAACCGATTTTGAAGGACTTGTCGCTTGGGATGACGAATAAATAATCACTTTTTCTGCTAAACTAAGCATTTGACAGTCTACAAGATGGACTAGAAATCAATGAATAGCTATAATTTAAAAAAAAGGCCATAGAATTAACTTCATCAGAGAATTTATAAAACGCTTTTTTTGGAATGACCGTAGCAGCGATTCCAATGTACAAGCATACATTATCATAGCATACAGAATTATTTATAAAATAAAATAAAAAGATCATAGGTACAACAAAGAAGAATACAAGATTTTCAGCACATAAAATAATGTCATAATTCAAACTGTAAAACCACAATATATTCGGCAAAAGAGAGCCCGTAATCAATGAAGGAAATTCAAAGTGAAAAAAGGCTTTTTGCTTAGTACGCCAAGTAAATGAATAAATATATAATTGTTTGCTCCGTGATATGAAAAAGTAGAGTCTAGTAAACTAGAAACTAAAACCATCAACCACCCACGGTAGCATAAATAAAAAATACAAACTTATAGTGCGAGTTATACAAAAATGAGGGACCGATTTCAACTAGATATAGGAAAACAGAACAAGAACCGATTTTAACAAGAGGAAAGAAAACGTTAACTTTCATGGACCACTTCCAAACATAGAGTACCCAAAATTCCAAGAATAAAACACAAAACAGAATGTTTCTTGTTTTGAGAATGATCATGTCGTAAAGCTTCTGGGAGAATGACTCGAAGAGACAATATTAACATCATCCCTGCAGTACTAGCAAATATGAATCCGTAAACCAAATTTAGCAAGTCGAACGACCCAGAAGCTCCAATACTGACTAAAAGAAAAGCAATAAATGCACCTGATGGAAGACTCAAGCTGCTAAGGGCAGCTGCAGTCAGAAACGCCTTTTTACGAGATTTCCAAGCAAGATAAAGAGGGTAAGCCACCGTAAATCCTTCGACCATATTGTGGATAGTCATAGCAACGAATACAATAAATCCCGTATCCACGGTTGAAGCCAAGTAAGTTATGAAGCCTTCGGGAATTTTATGAAGACATATAAGAAAGGCTGTTTGAATGCCCATCGTATACACGGAATGAATATGCTCGTCCTCTTCAGAACCAAAGATGCTATTCACAGCATCAAAATGATTATGACATTCGCATTCACATGTAGGAGTCTTTGGGTTACTTTCCTCTGTAGCAGCATGATCATTTTCAGGACCACCTTCTTCTGCTAGCAGCATAGATCTCTCATGAAGATGGGTGCCACTAGGACAGTGGCTTCCATGAACGGAAGAAGATAATTGAAGAGACGCTGACCCAGAGTGGGTTGATGAAGATAAAGATCGAGATGTATCTCGAGCATTATGATATCCAAAGTGATCATGTTCGGCATGTGACTCATTCGTTTTACGAAGCCATTTATGGAGAAAGTGAGTAAACCCAAAAAAAAATACGCTTCCAAAGAAAAAAGAAGTAAGCTGGAAGATTCTCGCTAGGAACATGTCAATCATAGGAACGTCTAAGAAAAAATGTAACGATTCTTCCATAACACTTGACCAAGAACTGAACAATAATATTCCAGCACTGGTAGCAAGTGCCGTTACCAAGGAACGCTCACTGTTCACCAGGTCGATCGCTGGGCGACCGAGTAATTTATTTGCAATAACATCGATCCAAACTCCGCTAGCGCCAAGGATGCAAAAACAGTTGGAAATTAAACTCAGAATCCTATTGTTATGTTAGCCATAAACTTCAAAAATGCAGTCAAATATGGAGGTAGTTGAAAATAAATATGAGAAAATCTTCGCACAAGCATTGATTCCGTAATCATACAAACATTGCCAACATTGAATTATCTTATAAAGAAAAAATATACGAAACAGATACCGGTATAAACAAGTGTAAGCTAAGCAAAGACTAGCTACATTTGAATGACAAAAGAACCTTCTATTATCTAGAGTAAAGAGAATTCAGAGCAGGAAAACATCAACAACTCAATTTCAATACCATACTACAAAGAAAAATCAAATAAACTTACCAGCCTTTTAAATTATCCATGTGCAGGGTAATAGAATGATTTTGTTTCATAGGCCTTGGATGCACACCCAGTTTATGTCAGCGTTACAATGCGGTAGGCCTCATTAGTAAATAAACCGATTTTTGGTGTCTATTAGAAGTAAAAGGTTTATGAAACCTTGGATTCGTATTGTTTTCTTTCAAATAAACAAACTAATTAATAATAAAAAGGATTCCTATGCGAAGCGACACATACAACGATGTGTTCATTGTAACAAGCGGTTCAATTGAGAAGACTCACTTTGAAATAAGCAACCATACTGTTTCTTAAGTGAATTAATCAATCACATGTTAAACCCTACAACAACTTGATATAACAGAGAATTGTTTAAACTGTGTCTGGATTGCAATTTGATTATACCCTCTACTTAGAAATCAAAATTATAGCGTACGATGAAACGTACTTCAATCCGCTTATACTTTTAATAATCTCTCTTCTTTATTTAGAAATTCAAAATATTTTTTTACGATTAAATCTCCAAATAGATACAATGTACTGAGTTTCTTTTCATTTTCTTCATTTCATTATTTACATCTAACAAAGTAACAAGTGACTTCAGAAAACGACCTAATGTCTTTGACCACGCCAGCTCTACTAACAACAAACAACAGCTGGAGGTAAGACAAAGTGTTTTCCTTTGAGAACTGTGAATATGATTTCTTCTACAATGGTTTTTCGAATCCTTTGTTTCTTTGCGCTTGCACTTGGAGTCTTTGCTCAGTCTAATGAGTTAGAAAGACTGTCCCTCAAACCACCCTACATTAATCACGGAATGAGAAGTTTGTGGTGGGAATATGGTGGAAGCACTGTTGTGGATAAAAAGAATGGTATTTTTTTGACTCAGGATTTACAACATCAAAGTGGATGGCTTTCAACCCGATTACCTATCCCTACCAGCAGCTTTGAGGTGTTATTTCAATTCCGTATCTCAAGTGAATCCAGAAATCTTTTTGGTGATGGCATGGGATTGTTTTTGACCGAAGAGCGCGCCAAATCAGGTCCTGTTTTTGGCTTTACTGATAATTTCAATGGTTATGGTATATTCTTTGATACTTACAACAATGGCCGATCAGGAACAGTTTTCCCTCGTGTTATCGTTATGCAGGGAGATGGAAAGACGTCTTATGATGCTGATCATGATGGAAAAGCCAATGAAATTGCGGGATGCAGTGCTTTACACTTGCATAGTAGTGATTACTCTTTGGGTAAATTGAAGTTCGACAAGAAGAGTAAGGTTCTTCGCTTGGAATTAGCATATGATGCTAGCTCCGACTTTATTAAGTGCTTTGAATTGGAAGATGTTAATTTGCCCGCTACTGCTTTCCTTACATTTTCTGCTATTACCGGTGAGTTGAGCGAACACCATGAAATTCATAGCATTAGCAGCAGAACAATCACCGACATCAATGACGAGTTCAGTCCTGAAATTCCCCAAGAAGAATTAAAGGGACCTACTACTAAGCGTAGTCCTTGGAAACGCCGCTTCATTTTTGTTCTCGTTACCTTGATTGTGGTCTTTTCCGTCTTTTCCTTACGTTCATACCAACAGAAGCAGGAAAGAATCCGTCGTTCTCCTGTTCTTTAAAATTTTTACCCTAAACTTTTGTCTTTACACATACAAACGAGATTGTCGGTTCTATTCATCGTATATTCTTTAGTTATTCTTTCCTTCCTTTCTTCCGTCTTTTCTTTGGTTCCGTGATCCTATAGGAAACCAGCACTAATGGTTTCTGAGTTTGTATACCACGAGAGCCTGATGTTTCGTATATGAAGTCTAAACTAGTCGATTGTACATGAAGTTCATCATTCATACCGCCTTTATCCCAGTTCTCTTCTGTTGTTGATTCTTTAAATCAACAGTGGAATGGCTCTTGTTTTAAGGATTTCGTAAGTATTCGCTCAGTATCGGTCGTTATCGTTATAAGCTGAAGGGCTGCAACATTTGTCACTGATGTATCTTTCCTTTCACCATCAACCCGCTAGCTACTCATCGAACCCCCACATAATAAGAATTTGGCCCACATAATATAAATGGCTGAGGAACAAAGTCATGAAAATTCAGATGGGAATGCAGAGGAATGTATTATATGTTTATCGGAATTACCCAATTGCCCTTTAGAAAAGTGGGACATTAGTTCGGTGCCTACAACTCTTTCTGCATCTCCTAATGGTGTCTATGTAGCTACACTACCATGTCGACATTATTTTCATAATCAGTGTTTGGAAAATTGGTGTGAGGTTGCGAACACATGTCCTCTTTGTCGTATAGAATTTTTCAAAGTTGATGTATACGAATATGTTGGAGGTCCTTGGTTGCGAGCTTATCCAGTTGAGGAAAAAGTACAGGCAGTAGCTAATGCTGAGGTACCACCTGAATTTATAGAATCAAATGAATTGACTCGTTGTGTTATTTGTGGCGGATCCCAACAACAGGATGTGTTGCTTCTATGTGACGGATGTGATGATGCATATCACACTTTTTGTTTGGACCTAGAAGAAGTTCCGGAGAACGAGTTTTATTGCCCTAACTGTGTTTTTTTAAACAATGAAAACGTTAATACGTTGGCTTCCCGAATTTCTCTCTCGCGTCGCCGACGAACTAATGGCCGTGCTGCCAGAGCTTCAAGGGTTTCACAACGCCAGCAGCGTGCGTGGACTAGAGCATGGAATACCATTCGCAATCGTACATGGGAAAATTTGAATTCTAATTTATCTTATTATACGCTTGACACGGGTATTCCCAGGCGAAATGAAGCTTCTGACTTGTTACGGAGAAGAATAGAAAACACTAGGCTACGGTCCACCTCAAATGTAAATGACGAACAAGAGCAGCAGCAACCATTTCTGCAGACACCCATTACCAGTGAGTCGGAACGAAAAGCTTGGAGTGATTTTGATGTTGTGCTGCACAGTAATCAAGACCGCTCCAGAACTGACGGAAGATCTGATGAGAAGCGTTCTATAGTATCTCCAGATTCGTCTAAAGCAGCAGATGGTGCGAAGAAGCTAAAAAGACCGGTTCACAGGAATCGAAATGTCTCAATCTCTGCGGCACCGGGTTCTTCGTCTAACCTGACGATGAATAATGATCAAGCAGATAGGCCATCTGTACTTGCGAATTTAGTAAATAACATCAATCGTCCGTCCTCTTCTCTAAATGACTCTCAGTTTTTGACGAAGGTTCAGTCAATTTTAAAGCAATCTCAGGACGGTAGTTCATCAAATAATTCGAATGAACCACATATAACTCCTCTTTTTTCCAATCTTTCTCCCCAAAGTTCTCCTCCTCTTCACTTGGAAGCATCTTCTCCAAGTTCTCATCACGTTGATGAGTCTCCAGGTGTCGCCGAACCTGAACCTGGTGAGATTGTGGATAATAATACATTAGAAACCACTACAAACCCGCAAGCGGCTCCTAAGCCATCTGGACGACGGGAGCTAACCAAATCTCCAAGGTTGCCTTACGAGGTGAAGTATCGGATAGAACGGTTGGTTAATGCAGCATTGAAGCCACACTACAGAAATGCTAAAATTACAAAAGAGCAGTTTGCCGTGTATAATAAAAAAGTTTCGCGGTCGCTATATTCTTTACTATCAGATGGTTCTCTTTCGTTTGAAAGGACGGGTCAATATCAAATAGCAAACGAGATTCGAGAGCGGGTTGATTCTTGTATTCGTTCCAAAGGTGAAGGTGATTAAAATTTTTACATTGCATATTATGACGAAAAATTACACGTTTGCGTTTAAGGATGCAAGCGGGATTAGATATGAAACGGTTATGAGTAATGAATAATTAATTTTTGGGTGAGTACTCGATTCTTATTGGAAGTGTATATAATCTATTTGTAAAATTTTAAGGAAATAAGTGTCGGTAAGGTTAAAAGACAAATGAGCTACTATAACAAGAGCGTTCAAAATATTCATTTCAAAGAAGGGATTCATGACTTGTGTAAAGATGCAACATATAAAAAGGGACAAGGATATAGAGCTCAATGTTAACGTCTGCGAGGAGGACGAGGTCTAGAAAAGCCAGACCTTGTGTTTGACTCTTTTGAAGTATCAATAAGACCTAAGTTTTGAAGGATCTCCTTTTCGGTGCAGTCCGCAGAATCATTTGATTCCAACTAGATATGTCAGTATATTCTCTATAGGAGAAAAAAAAAAGAAATTACCCTTCCGTCAATGCTTATGCCAAACTCTTTTTCAACCTTGTTCAGAAATGCAAGTTTGCAAGACGAGTAGACCATTCTATTTTTTACAGAGGACTGCATAGGGCATATGTAAATAAACACTACGCATTGTTAGTATATAAATCTAAAGAAACAAGCGTACGATGTTTTGATTGTTCATCCTTAGAAAGCGAGTAAAAACCAAATCTTGGTTCTGAAGGGTGGAAAAAGGACTTTACATCAGAAGCAGCAATGCTTTCTCTTTCATCTTCTAGGCAAATAACTTCGTCTCGAACAGACTACAAATAAGTTAGTAATAAGGAATAGGGAAATAGGAAAAGAAGGATCATACAAAAAGAAGAAGGGTATTTTGAGGAACAGAGCGAAACTTCTCGATGGCTTTCAAAGCATCATCGTTTAATTCCATTGCTATACTTCCGGTAACCAAAGAACGCTTTTGAGACGTAGAAGATTGTAAAGACTAAAAAGATGACTGTTAGCAAAGATGCTTAGATTCGCTTGATTCGCTTAAAAAAAAAAAAACAAAGAATACCTCATCCACTTGTTGTCTGTCTTCTTCGTCCTGGCGTAGAGGAGCTGTATCAGTTTCCTTCGTGATCTTATCGAAAAACGACTTATAGCTCAGTTCCTCAGGAGCACTAGCAAAAAAAGATTTGTCAATTTTAGACATATTGACAATGCGAATTAGGCCAGAACGGCTGGAGGCATAGAGCATTTTGTTTCGAACATTGGCCGAGTCAGGCACATAAGAAATGAATTGCAAAAGATCATTACGGTTTTGATCATGAACCAAAACGAAGGCCGGTTCGGAAGAAGCGAGTAGGACTTGACGAATCTTCTCAAAATCTGATTCAAAAGAAGGGCTCTTGTCAACAGTATCCGAAACCTCAAAAGAGCTCTCTAAAAAAATATTAGTTATTTGCTACAGTATACAATTCGGCTAGAAAAGCAGAAATTACCATACCATTCGATATCCGAACAACAGCAGCCCGGATGGGTTTTTCTGCGTAATTTTCGAGATATTGAGTCAAACTTTTGGCAGCTATTATTTAGTGAGCTTCATTCTTAACGAATTTCTTACGTTTTAAATCGACGGACGAAGACATTGTGGAAATTGAAGAGACAGCATGAATTCATTCATTCCTATGATCCTTATGCATGTTACTTTCGATGTCGATGTTCAAGTAACAGTTAGGATAATGTAATACACAACCATGCACATAACATTACGTTAAAAGGAATATCGCATTTTACCACGAAAATTTAGAGGCAGCCAAACTGAGACCGTATTCATACACGCTTCGTAAACAAACGACAAAAGAGAAGAAAAACCGTTTTTTTGGAGGTTTATGAAGTATCAGTTAACTAGGATCAGGAATTTAACATGATTGGATTTTTTTCGCGTCAAATATCTACAAAACCGAGTTTTTACGCGCAGTTTGCAAGAAATGCTCAACACAGACAGATTTCTACAGGTACGGAGTTTATTTAAGCAAGACGTGAATCATTCTTTATAATGCAAAGTCCATTGAGAATATTTTATTCGTGAACGCGGATGTTTGATTAACATACTTAGGTTGCTCGGTGGGAACAATACTGATCCGTTCACCTATATTAACACGGACGCCATCTGAATTTGAACAAAGTGTTTACAAATATAATGCGGAACTATGGAACGAATTAAGTGCCCCTTTGCCAAAAGACTTTTACTTTAAAAAGGGATCCGTTGGTGAAAAAGATTGGAAGACAAAACAAAAGAACCTGGAAGGAAAAGAGTCTCCCTTTCAAGCCATTTTTGAGAACGAGCACAAGTTGATGGAAGAGAATGCACTCCCCGATACAAGCACCCATTTACAGCCAAGAATCACAGAAGCAGACCGAGCTGGTGATGTACACAGCACTCAGCGTTGCTTAGAAAAGTCGCTTTTTCTACTAATTAAACCAACAGCGGATGCAGAATGGCAGTTTCCTAATGTGCCAGTTGAGAATGATCAAAAAGCTTTGCATGTGGTAAGTACGGCATAAATTACAAAACTCGGTTGCTGGTTTACGGATTCAGTGTATTATGCAACGAAAAATTTGGAATTTTTCTCTTTATTTTTTTTTCGATAATTTTTTCTAACAATCCGCTTAGCTTTGCCAAGAAAAATTAAAAAATATATTAGACGAACAATCTCTAACCTGGTTTGTCGCCAATCATCCTATAGGTTTAATCAGACAAGATGAGAAGAAGGTAAGTACGGTTCTTCTATAAAAGCAGGGCTATTTCAATGATCTATAGGTTTGTATGGGTTGACTAACATGGATAGTTATTTCTGTTAAGAGCCAGGCTGGTGCAAGGTTTACGAGTTCCAAAGGTAGAAAATGTCCATGACTGGGCTTGGAGTAGTTATGAAGAGTTACCTAACAGACTATCTCCAACTGCATGGAATTCTGTAAAAGATATTTTGCATGATCGATTGTGAGGTGTACCAAAAGTTACATGAAATCTAGCATTCTCACTTTAAGACGTTTTAAACCTATCGATATACACCTATTTTTTCAAATTTAGCAAATGATAATTCGAGGTTTTACTGTTACAGTTGGCTGTCCCTCTAATAAGCAAAATAAAATTCAAGTCATTAATTTCTTTCACTAGCCAGAATAAATCGATATACTATACCATTGATACTTGTCAAATACTTTCCAGTAATTTAATCTATGTATTTCATTTTTAAACTGATTAAATAACTTACCTCTACCGTAGAAAGTACATGATCTAAACGGTAATCATAGTATTTTCATCTGCAATGTTGTAAAGTACACATCTAATAAGACCACTTTGATCTAGCTCTTTTTATTTGTAAAGCTAAAAACAAAAACTGCAACATTTTTTTTTAAAAAAAAAAATACTGTTATTTTGCGTATGATCGATTCTTCTTATACTGAGATCTAACCATTCTGGGTCCACCACAGAGGTAGAAGTCAGCTCAAGCCGGCTGATTTTACCATACAAAGGACTTTTAAATACATGAGTATGTTAACCGAACAGCAAACTTTAGAGCTTTTTCCAGAAGAATGGGAGCGAAATCAGGAAATTTTACTAAAGTATCCAAATGGATTGCCGAAGGATGATAGCGAGAATCAGAATGGCTCCAGCGACCAAGAAAATAAATGTAAAAACAAGGAAAGCTCTCAAGTACCTCTTCCTGCAGATTCATTTCCTCGTTTTGGAGTTGAGCCTAATAATACGGACCTTGATTATGTACTATGTCCGACATGTGATAGGCCATATTTATCAAATTACATTGAGGAACATACTGCAAAATGTGTTGGAAGAAATTCACTTAAACGTCAGGCGGAGAATGATGTTCCTGCTGCGGTGAATTCAAAGGAAACAGCTACTCCATCTGCTGCTTCTCTCAAGAATGGTAGTAAAGCAGCACATCAAAAATTAAATGGCTCTTCTGGGGGTTCTTCCAATCAGAATAATAATAATGCAGAGGTTGCTTCTTCTAAACGACGGAAAGTGGAAGAAAGTAAGAAATCCACGAAAGCGAATGGTTCGTCCAAAAAGGATGTGGGAAAGAAGAAGAATACAAAACAAAGAGGTATGAAAATAATTATTGTAATTGTATTAACTGTACAGGTCCTGTCGACGTTGATAAACAATGTGGTGTCCTTTTACCTAACAATCTCATGTGTGCACGTTCTTTGACCTGCAAAACTCATTCCATGTCAAGCAAACGTGCTGTACCAGGTCGTTCTCAACCATATGATGTTCTATTGGCTGCGTGCCAAAAGAAAAACCAAGCCAAAATTCAACGTATGTCTAATATCAATCTGAAAGTAATGTTTACTAAATCCTTTAGGTCAAATTCTCGAAACTGCAAAAGAATCGGAAGAACAGCAACATGAAACACCTGTCGATTCGGATGAGGAAGTAGATTTTGTTATGAACGCACTACAACAATCCGGTAATAAACCCTTAGAACATAGAACAGTTCTCCCTGTTAAACGGAGACATACCTATTTCCGTACTAGGGAGTTGATTGCGGCCGCCTTTCGACACGGCGAACAAGGAATGCAAGTTACCGGTACCATTCTTGGAAGAGTCGTCCCTTTTAGCGCACGTTAATCTTCTCTATGTTTTCTTTACATGATTATTTTGCTATGATAAGTTTATGAGTGATGATGGGATTTACTTTGCACATAATGATCATTGATTTCTTACTTTCTCACCTTTAATTACATTGTTAACTATACGTCTACATTGCGGTTGTCTATTTTGAACATAAGAACGTATTCCTTATTTACTGTATTATTTAAATGTATAATTCCCCTATTCTGTTTCTTGCCGTAATTACAAATTTTTAATTAAACATCTATTATCTAAAATTAACCAAAAATAGATTCCCAAAATCTCCAATGTACCCACTTATTATATATTCTAAGTTGGGAAGCTGCTAAAGAGCTTATCCTTCTAATTCGTCCTTATTGGTCTTTGCATCATCCTCGTCTTCACTAGACAATTCATCCGGTAGTCCGTTTTCAGCGACCTTTTCTTCTTCAGCAGTAATGCCAATATCCGAAAGGTATTGGAAGTCAATTTCTTTATAGCTGTCTATAAAGGTCAAAAAGCAATGGAAACTAAATGAGTTAGCACAAATAATTAAAGAAAATTGACGTACACTTGTTTTCGACTTTCCTCTAGGAAAATTTTATCGTAAATATGAGCGTGTTTAAACTTTTCTATGCGTTCAGTGTACTTCAGAAAGTCAATAGGATCTCGATCATTTTCTGGAGCCTTGTGCTCATTATAACCCTTAAAGAAAGGAGATTCTAACAAAAGTCCAAATCCAGGACCTTTAGGGATATTTACTTTTGTCTTTTTGAATGCATCTTGAATGCGGCTCAAGTTACACCCAGTACGAACCATTAAAACAGCCAAAGCTATCATTTTTCGGATTTGATGTAACATAAATGACTGTCCATGAACCTTTAAGGAAATCCACTCGGTGTTGCCGATTATCATTGGGTCAGATGCCTAATACATGTTAATAAAAATGGTGATATACTTTATAAAATTAGAAAACAAACATACCTTAAAAGAACGTATCAACCGGTTACTATTTTTTTGATGGAATGCTTGTCCAACGGTAAAATTGTGGAAGTTGTGATTGCCAACGTAACAATCTAGGGTTTCTCGAATAACTCGTAATCTGTCTTGAGAAATTCGATACTCCTTGAGTAGCTGCATTTCTGCATTTTTCAAAGCACGATCAAGTCTCAAAGCTGGATCATTTTTGGGAGTAGAGGTATCAGACTGGTTTTCCTCTGATGTTGGAACAGGAGTCTCTCCATCTTTTGCATCTTTCTTTTCGTTCGCTTCTGTGCTGACTTCATTATCAGGTGTATTGACAGGATTAGATTCTTGAGTATTCTCTTCAGAAGCGGCAGCTGCTGCAGCTTTTTTTGAGAAAGGATTAACAAAATTCTCGGGGTCTGCGTTATAGGCCTCCATGATAGTAGCTTCCATTTCCTTGTATTTGTCCCAAAACTCTTTTCCTTCTTCATAGAAGATCTTGCGACTCACCTGGTTAATGTCGTTTTCATCAATAGGTTCTTTTGGCATAGGAGAGTTTTTGGAAATGCATTGACCCAACACAGAAGTGGGCTTTGGGGGAACGAAAGCATAGGTAGGAATTAGGTACTCGTATATACGAGATTCGCAGTACGTTCTAGGATTAAAGGAGTTGATTGTACGGATAACGTCCCAAACGCGGATAGAAGGAGGAAGATGTTGATTGACTTTTTCGATCAATTGCTCATCTTCCATAATCAGTTTGAGGGTGATTACATTTCCAGCAGCATGAACGCCCTTGTCGGTACGTGCAGCACGAGCTAAAGCGACTTTCTTTGGATCGTCCGAATTGTAAGAAGACACTGCACCGGCCTTGACAAACGCGTCAAAAAGATCTCCTTCAATGGTTTTACTAGGAGGATTCAATTGCATACCATGATAACCAGTACCGCAGTATCCCACAAGGCAAGCAGCTTTACGTTTTGGTTTCTTCTCACCAACGACCAAGTGCTCCGGCCGTTTTTCATCGTACTGAGCAGAGTTTACACGGTTTCTTTTGGCTTCCCGGCGATCGCCATTGTACCAGCTTCTTTTACCACCACGTCCCATAGCAAAAACACAGGATGTGGATTGTTTTTGTTGGAAATTTTCCTTTTGACAGCTACCAACTTTAGCTGGGAAATATCGATGTTCCTTTTGGTGTCCTATCTTAGATACGGTATTAAAAGAAACTTCGTTAGTAAATAGTAAATGTTTAGTCTAGCTATGAAAGAAATATATCCATTTCTGTACGTCTCAGGATGTGTTCTCTGAGACAGAAAAAATGAATAAATAAATAGAAAAATATGTTATTAAAATTTGGTATGGGCTCTTAAGAAGGATTGGCTCCTTGAGGTTTACTGTCATGTAAATCCAATACATATCATAGTCTCTGAGAAATTGCCAGGAGGTACTTCATCGAACAGAATTGAATATAAGTAAAAAGAATCTTTTTTCTTTGATTTAAAAAGAGACTTTTTCATTAGAAAAACTCGTAACTTTTGTTTCTGATTAAAAAAGCAATTTACGTATCCTAATGTTTCTATATCCAAGTTGGATAGAACGGTAAGCCTCCCTATAATAAGATCGAGCATGTAAATAATTAAAAGGTCGGTTTTTCTGTTCAATAACCTAATAAACTCTTTTGTTTGGATAATTCTTTTGTAACAGAAGCTCTTTAATCTTATTGTCATTTTTGTTGGAACTTGTTTACCCAAAAACTCATCACTGTGTGTGATTCTTTCATCGCGTCTCTTGAATTCTGGTCATTCAACATTTCTCTTGTAGTTCAATTTTTTGGATTTAAAAAGGTTGATTGATGGATCCAGAAGAACCTTCGCTCACAGAAGACTTTGAGGTGAGAAATAATTTCTTCCATGAAATATGTGCTTATGGACGTTTTGACTGACAATGAAAATAGAGTGTTTATAATGGCCGAAATGCAATTCTCTTTGTAGTGGAGGTTTCTCCTAGTATGCTGGAACCAGTGGATGAGTTTACTCCTTGCTCGCTGCAAATGGCTCTAATATGTGCATACCAATTGGCAGCACAGAGGGTTGTTACAAACCCAAACGATGTGATGGGAATTTTGTTATATGGGACTGTAAGTACAAAACTACGGGAAGGTTCAAATATTGATCCAGGGTGCTTGTACTTACAAATTCATTAGGAGTCATCTACTGGCAGGTTTGAGAATCAGCAAATCCTTTTGGATTTAGATCCTCCTGATGCTGAACGTCTAAAAAGTTTACAGACATACCAAAAAGGTAATGTAAAATGAAAGTTTTCGATTTTCGACGAGGTCATTCACCGTTTGACCATACTCCTTTATGAGCTTCTGCTAACCTTCCTACCAGAATTTGATTCATACAAAAAGAATTTTAAACCTTGCTCGTCCCAAGTTTCTTTGTCAAACGTACTTTACCATGCAAGTGTTCTTTTTACTACCAAAGCTCAAAAATACGAAAAGCGACTGTTCCTAATCACCGACAACGATTGCCCTGCTTGGAACGAGATGGAAAAAGGAATTATACTTCAAAGAGCTCAGGACTTGAAAGACCTGGAGGTGCAAGTCAATCCAATTTTTTTGGATCCTCCTACCAATTCTTTCCGAGTGAATGTTTTTTATTCAGACTTTTTATACATCGTTTATGATCGCCAAGACGTCTCCAATTTGGTAAATAGGGGTCAATCCCAGTTACAAGGTATGCTGAATATGATAACTGCTCTTCAAAAGCCAAAGCGAGCTCATTTTCATCTGGAAATGGATTTGGGAAAGGGTGTGAGAATCCAAATTCAAGGTTACATTCTACTAAAGAGATTGGAATCTGTGAAAACTAGTTGGGTCTATGCCAAAGGAGAACGTCTGGCAATAGCTACTCCTCAAAGTAAGCAGGTAAGCTTTGATACGAAGAAAGGACTTAAAAAATCAGAAATAAAAAGATCCTTTACTTATGGTGGATCTTCCATCGTATTTGATCCAGAAGACTTAGCTGAAATCCGGTCATTTGGACAACCTATATTACGAATTATAGGATTCCGGGATGCTTCAACTCTTAAACCTTGGCATTCCTTAAAACCAGCAATCTTCATCCGTCCAATCGAGAATACAATCCGAGGAGGAGGAGCTGTATTTTCAGCATTGCATAAAAAGCTTCTTAATTCAAACAGGATTGGGATTGCTTGGTTTATTTCACGACCAAAATCTAATCCTAGTTTCGTTGCCATGATTCCGACTGGCAGCTCAACCCATATCAGAAAAGATTTTGAGCTTCCTGTTGGGATTTTTCTACTTCAATTGCCAACAGCCGACGACATTCGGAGCCTTCCTGGTAATCCGAATCCTCAGTCTCTTCCACCAAACTCCATCGAGTCAATGCAAAATGTTCTACGAGGGATGGAACTTCGGGCGTATGAACCAGGAAGATACAATAATCCTACGTTGCAATGGCATTATAAGGTACTGCAGGCATTGGCACTCGACGATGAAATTCCAAATGACTTTGTTGATACAACATTACCCAAGTACAAAGCGATACAGAAGGTAAGTTTCTAACGTAATTGGCAATCATTGGTAACTGACCATTTAGCGAGTTGGAGATTCTATTCGGGAATTCAATGAGATTGTTAGCCACAACAATGATGATATTTCAACAGTGAAAGATGAAGAGGATATAGACATGAATGCAGTTGCTTCACTTAAACGGAAACGCGAAGAAAATACTGAGAAGTCATTTGCATTGGAGGATTCTCAACTAAAAAAACTACATGACAGTGGAACTCTAGAAAAAGAATTAAAGGTAAAACAAAGAAACACATATCACCATTTGTCATTATACTAATGTTTCGATAGGCTCTAAAGGTTCCCCAGCTAAAAGATATATTAAGAGACAGAAGTTTACGATCTACAGGGAAAAAAGCAGACTTGGTTACGAATCTGGTTGCTTATGTTGAAAAATTGTAATCGCTTCCTTTGATCACATGCGTTTCCTTTTGTATACTAGATAGATGGATATAATGTTAAGAAAATTTACAGCATCTTCAATCTGTCCTGACCACAGAATAGCTAACTCTACATAACAAGGTGGGCAGCCACAGTTTAGCCTGTATAGCGTTGAAACGAGTTCAACCAAGTTCGACGTTTTACATAAAAACGAGGAGTCCAAATTATTTCAAAACCTTTACAACTTGCTTTCGAAAACCAAACAAAGATTTTATACCCAACAACCCTTCTTCCCAAACTAATATCCAAAAATATTGCATCGTGTATAAGACGGTTTTAATTTCTAGTGAACCATCCAAGGTCGGATAGCACAGTTGGCTAGTGCGCATGACTGTTAATCATGAGGTCGAGGGTTCGAGTCCCTCTCTGACCGTTTTTGTATTTTTTTTGTTTTGGCTTCAGTTTGAGGTTTTCATACAAGATGTACCGTTTCTTTTTACTGCTTTATTCCCGATACTCAGTTTCTAATGGCATTCTACAGGTTTATTTTGTTTGATCTTGACTATGGTTGGTGAGACACGAATTTCCTTGGAGACCTACACAGAGAAAGGTGGTATTTGACTTGAATATTGAAGATGAAAGAGTTTTAGATTAGCATTATACTGCAATGATTGCTGAACTTTTCGTGAAACATTCTATAATTTCTAAATACTAAAACGATACTATGATGGTCAATCGTAGTAAAGAAAAGTAGAAAAGGAACTACCAGAAAACGCTAGCCTCAAGAATTTTAAATCTTAGAGGAATTCATTCTTTTCTATCCGTTATTTATATTTATATTATATAAAATAGTTTCTCTTCCTAACATACCCAAGATTTAGGATGCAAGCTAGTAATTCTTCATATTTATTTCAAACGGAAGACGCGATTCGAAATGAAGAAAGAAAACTTGAAAAGTCGAAAAATGAGCATGGAAACCCAAAGGATTTGAAGTCCAAGGTCTTAAACATTGAACTCGATCGCACCACACCAAAGAGATACCAACTGCCCAGAGTATTCACATGTGAGGCATCTCATGTATGTCGCCTATATGATTTGAATGACGGTAAGACTTGCAAAGTTTACAAAGGCCATGGAGGACCCGTAACTTGTTGCCAGGTCGAAAGTCTTATGGGCGACGACCAAGACCGTTTTCTCTATACGGGTTCATGGGACAGTACAATAAAAAAGTGGAACGTCCGCACAGGAGAATGTGTAGAGACATTGTTAGGACATAGCGATTACGTAAAATCATTATTGTTATTTGAGGAAGAGGGTTTGCTCATTTCGGGCTCCGTAGATGCTACACTTGCGGTTTGGGACATCCGTTCCCAGCCAAACCGTCTATTATATAAGTTGTCGGGACATTCAAGGGGGATTGAGAAAATTACTCGACAACCAGGCAGCAATATATTTTGGACTTGTGGAAGTGAAAGTAGCATTCGCAGATGGGAAATCCGACGAGAAGGGGGTCAATCGCTAGACGATGAAGGGTTTTGGGGACATCAAAGCAACGTTTATAGCTTATTGTTTGAATCGGACGATCCTGAATCTATGTGGACTGCATCCGCAGATAAGACTGTCCGACAATGGTCCGTTTATGAAGGGTTGCACGAAGAAACGAGATTCGAGCATCCAGATTTTTGTACGGACGTTCTTGTGCTATCAAATGGGGATGTGTGCACAGCTTGTCGGGATGAAAATGTTCGGTTGTGGAATGTGAATTTTGGAAATCTGGCGCATGTATATTCAGGCCATTATGAATCCGTCACTAAATTACTTCAGTGGAAATCTTGTTTAATTAGTGCATCATTGGATGGAACAATACGAGTTTGGAATTTAGATCTATCCTCGATTTCAAACGAAACGAATATGGTTTCAGATGATACTTTTCAAAATCCAGAGACAAGTCAACCTCAGCTGACAGAAGAAGAACTGGCAGAATTGGAAGAATTAATGAGCGATGAAAAGTAAAAAGAAGAATTAATATAGTTGTACTTGCATTCTATGTTCCATCATTTTGTTATAAGCTCGACGCTATCCTTCATAAGCGATTTCAATAGATTGCTCGATCAAAATGAAAACAAAAATAAATAGAAAACGAATAAAAAGCTACGCATACCGCCATAAAAAGAGGGAAGTTTCTTTGAACCTACTTATCATATTATATATATAATATCATTTTACAGAAATTGGATAAAAATAAAAAGCGATTCAACTGAAAAAAAAAGTTAGTAAATTGATTTCAATCTTTGATTTTTAAAAATTAGTTTTTTTTATTTTTTAATTTTTTTGTTTGAAATTTTTTCTTTCAGCTCTCTTTCTTGTTGCTTGAATTTGCAATTCATCGCCTTGATCCATCGGATACTCGGATACTGGACGTTCGGAAACATGGAAATCGAGCCAATCATAAGTTTAAGCATTTTTAACGAAAAAAAAATGACGACAGCTATCTTGGTCCCGGGGACTATATAAAGAAGGGTAATCGGTCACCATTTCGCATTTTTTTTCCTTGACCGCGTTGCCGGTTTGTTTACATTTTTGTAAACATAAATACCACTAGATTAAGATACACAAACACAAGTTTATCGGGGGTGTATTAATAAATTAGAACTGGGAATAAATAGAAGAGACATACATTTTGGAATTATCTTTTTTATACGTGATTCAGCATGTTGTCTGATGAAAGAAGTGATTCATTGAAAAAGGTACGGATTGATAGAATCTTTTGGCAATGTTACCGTTGAGATAATTCAATTTTATACATTGCCTTTTGGTTTTCTTCAGCTAAAAAACAAAAACTAACCATTGCCTTAGGAAGATTCTGTTTCTGAGTCAGATGACTCACTTTCGATTCCCTCTGTTATTAGACCTTCTATCGCAAAATCGGATGACCTAGACTCATACGAAAGTAGTAGTAGCTCAGACTATGATCAACTGTTAGAGGAAATTGAGATCACTAGGAACCACCCAGCGCATCCTCAGAATTGGGCAACTTGGAAGAAGGCATTGTTAATCGTTCTGTCGACTTCTTTACAAGCATACGTATTTTGGACACCAAATTTTTATAGTGGCGTTTCCTCCAAAGTTAGCGAAGAATGGAACCTTTCCTCACAGACATCTTTGCTGGGGCAAAGTATGTTTTTGCTTGGTATCGCTTTGGGCCCCCTTGTGCTGGGTCCATTGTCTGATTTAGTAGGACGGAAATTTGTTTATATCGGCTCATTACTAGTGTACATATGCTTTAACATCTCTTGTGCATTGGCAATTAACTATCCTCAACTGGTTATTTCCATGTTCATTCTCGGCGCCGTTGGATCTACCACGCTAGCCAATGTAGCCGGCGGCCTTGCTGATTTATTGAGAAGCGAATATTCCAATTGGGGTATGTACATGTTTATTTTCCTGTGTTCGGTTTCAAGCATAGGTTCTCCAATGGGTACCGCTGTTTCTGAAAATCCAAACCTGGGTTGGCGGTGGCTTTACTGGATTAATGTCATTGTAGGAGGGTTTTTCCTACTTGTTTTAGCTTTCTCTCCAGAAACGCTTCCTGTAATCGTAGTCGAACAATACGAAGCTCGGCAAAACAATAAACCCGTATCCATGTTTCCCAGACTTACTTTTAAAGCTTTGTTTAAAAACACTTACTTTATTCTATCTATGGCCCTCAAAATTTTCTTCACAGAGCCTATCGTTACGTCCTTGGGAGTTTACAATGGTTTTATAAACGGTCTTTTATACTTCTTTTTGCAAGCTATTTGGCCAGTCTACTCAGATATCTACAAGATGTCTGACATCGCTGCTTCATCCACTTATTTGGCTGCAATTCCTGCGTGCATTATCCTTTTGTGGTTTGAACCCCTTCAAAGCTGGCTCTATCGACGCGACAAACGTAAAAATAGGAAATCGAGGCCAGAAGCAAGATTTATCATGACAATTGCCTTGGTATGGGGATTTCCTATTGGTATTTTCTTGTTTGCATTTTCTACCAAACCGACCATTCATTACATCGTCTCTTTAATCGCCCTTACCATATTTAACATTGCCGATTATCATATCTGGCAGGCAATGCTTTTATATATTACAGATTCCTACCCTAGCGTATCCGCGTCCGCTGTCGCTGCTTTTGAACTTCCTTCCAACTTGGGCTGTACTATCTTTGTTCACCTGAGTGCACTCATGTTCAGCCGAATGAATATTCATTGGGCTACAGCAGTCGTCGGATTCGTTTCTTTGCCCTTGATTGCTTTGATTTATATTCTGTACTATTTTGGACATCGCATTCGCTCTCGAAGCAAACTCGCTACTCGTCATTTTATCCAACTGGATTCTTAATCTCCTTCGCATCCCGCTCACCTTTTATGAATTTCCCTTTCTCCTGTACTTGTTTTGATTCCAAGCGCACTTTGAACAATTGTTAATACCCTTTCATACCTAATGCCAAATGTCTCCTTCCTTTGTTTAATAATTTATTGCTTTTCTTATTCAATTCATATTTGTCAGACTTCGAACTAATGACAAAATGTTTCAATATCATGTAGGATGTGCTCAACTTCAGCATCAACTGAGCACTAAATACAACAGCCATTTCTCTCTTTCTTTCCTTTCCTTTTATTTTTATTTTTATTTTTATTTTTATTTTTATTTTTATTTTTTGTAAATGACAAGACAACGTTACTATTTCATACTATTTATTTATTTATTTTTTTTTCATTTCTTCAATAAATATCTTTCCTCTCATGTCATTTGTATTACTCCATGGTAGGTAACATTCGTAATTTCTCGTAAGAAGGCTCTCTCCAGTGTAAAACACCGCAAAGTATCTTAGCCAAGTTATGGTCATATACAAGTAAATTTGTTTGATGGTAATTAACAATTGTCGATTAGTCTTCTTCAACCATGAATTATTGGTCCTCTAGAGTACTTTTCCCTTATGGTAAATTAATGCAGTTCTCGTTTACAAACCCAACTCAGCTTAGATGTTTAAGAATTCTACCGAGAAGCTTTTCAAGTAAACGATTTACTTATTCGGAAACGAATAATGTCGACGTTGGAAAAAGTATGTTGCCTTATATGTAGCTATGTATTAACATCCGTTTAGCAATCACGATCCTTCAAGATCGAGTACCCCTTTTACCTCAAAAAGCACTTCCGGATGAAGTGCTGAGTCGAAACATTGAATTAAATTTGTTTCCCTATCACTTGAACCTTCCAAAGATTGAAGGTCTTGTGATTTACAAGTTTGTTTTTAAAACCGCCCGAATACTTCTAGCTTCTGCATATAGTGATGGCGTTAAAAAGACAATTGAAATAGAAAGCCAGGTTCAAACGCCTCTTTCGCCAAAATCTACTCGATTTACAATGAAATGTCATTGGATTGCATCTCATACGGATGAATACGACTGTATTTTCCATTTTGATATCAACTCGAAAGGACTGATATATAGGCACATTATAGAAAACTTAGAAAGAAAGAAAGCAGGGCATATTGCAAGGATTCCAGCTTTAGAACCAGGAACTTTTGAATAAATTAGTTGGACAACTTCACTTTTTTGTTTTTCAAC
The DNA here is from genome assembly GCA_029532395.1 of Schizosaccharomyces lindneri. NCBI lineage: Eukaryota > Fungi > Ascomycota > Schizosaccharomycetes > Schizosaccharomycetales > Schizosaccharomycetaceae > Schizosaccharomyces > Schizosaccharomyces lindneri. The sequence continues at coordinate 255,134 of JARFMH010000008.1, read as the reverse complement.
GAAGACCTTTCATCAGTCTATTCTCCGGAACGCCTTCTAGCATTTCTAAGATGTGACTTCCAAATATTCCTTCTTGAAATAATACTTGATCATTATGGACCGTTTGGGATTCCGATCCCCAGATTTTATAAAACTTCACCGTTTGGTCAGTGTTAGCTACAACAATGAACTCTCCCTCTTCCCAGTCGTTTTTAGAACGTTTACGGTGCGTGTGAGTGGCCATGATGGTCCTAAGATCTTGATGGAATTCCTCGGCAGAACAGAAGGGTACTTGGAACACTCGCGTTAACTGCGGCCATCGGCAAACAACTACGGATGCGATGTTTCCTTCGTACGCATATCCAAGGCTGAAACAAAATTCTTTGTATCTTCGAGACCAAATGATGGAAGTGATTTGGGCTCCACAAAAGAGTCTAGAAATTAAATGACCTCGAAAGGTATCATAGAAATAAATATGCTGATCGTTGGATCCAGTGCCTATTGCTAAAATTGATTTTTGCCAGGGACAAAAGGCAACAGCTTTAACTGCCGCAGAATGACTCCAGAAGTACTTTGGTGCATCCAACTCGTTCATGTCAAAAACGCATACCAAGTTATCGTTTCCCCCGCTAGCGAATTGAGTTCCGTCGTAATTCCATTCAAGTCCACACACTTGCTCTTGATGCACGTGCTTGATCGTATAAAGCCGACACATCATACTTTTTGTTTTATGGTATACATATATACTGCCCATGCTTCCACCAACCAGTAGAGTTGAACTAGTAGGGCTCCAAGCCATGCAGCTTATATCACCCTCATGCTGAAAGCAGTATTCATGCGTTTCGGTTAAATATTGCCGATCCCAGATTTCAACGGATCCGTTAACTCGAGCAATCGCAAGATAGTTTCCATCTGAGGAATATGCTAAACTGCTTACTACATAATCCGTATGCCGCATTTCCAGTATAGTTGTTCCATACGATTCATCCCAGAGATACACATGTTGTCTCAGTGCGACGGCCAATTCACCATGGTTTGACCAGGCCAAGGGCGAAATGTAGAAATCGTCGAGCAAACCCGGGGCTTCCAAGACACGAATAGGAGATTCATGAATTGCGCCTTGATATGGATGTGTTAAAGAACGAATTCTTTGCTCCTGGAAATGATCTAACTGATCCTGTGTGGTTGGGACTTGTAAAAGTTGTCTCGCTGAAAAGTCATTATGCAATTTCGGAGTGCGGTTTTCTCTTTTGTCTAAGAATTTATAATTTAATATCCCATTGAGGTTTAAGTTTAACATCTTTGGCAAGACGTCCTCCTTATGTTTATATTTTCTTCCATGCTGCGAATTATCAAGAATCCGAAATGCTTCTGGATTGGCATTAGAAGGAATAAATCTATCTAAACATTTTTTTATACTGAAATTGGTTTGATTGGAAGTTTTAGGCTTGCTTTCTTTTCGGTTTTTCACGCGTGTTTTGTTTAAAGTCGTGTTTCTTCTTATTTTCGTGATTCTCCAGAGTCTTCCGGGAGATTTTAACGTTTGTTTTTTTCTAATTTCCATAAGGTTTTATTTTATTTGAAAAAATTCTGTTTCTATGAAACTGTGGATCTTGGGTTGTGTTGTGTTTACGGTAGAATTGCAAGGACGCGTATATATATTATTCGAGTACGCAACAATTCCGTCTTACGCGTTGACTTCAAGATTTCATTTTCTAATTATTTAGAAATCTAAGCGTTTTTGTTATGATATAGCTGAAGATGCATTATGGTATGTCTTTTCAATGACCTAACTTGGTATCTCCATGATTTTGAAACGAGTACTTCCCAAGAAGTTTACAGGGACTTTACATGACTACTTTTATTTCAATTGTATATCTCTTTAATGATATGAAGCGTGTACTGAATTGGTAGAGTGAATATCCAAAACATGCAAGGAAGGGATTTCCTGATTGCTGCATTGCTTACTAGATTTACCTGCGAGGTTTGAACTAGTACCTATAGAATTCAGAATGATTGAGAGGTGGAAATAATGACTTTACGCTGATATTGATTTGAACGGATCAATTCCCTAACATAGGTATAGTACAGTGGTATCCTTACTTGACGTGTCTTTACTTTAGGTTACTTAAGTAAAAATTTCTGATACCCTTACTTACTCAGATATGAAAAGAAAATAAAGGAGAAGAGAAATAGCAAGATCATCCTTGTCACATAAACCATGCAAGATTATCCTGAATGGGTGAAATTTTCAATCTCTGTATGCTGTCTGCACGAGCATTCATATTATAGGAATAACTCTTTAAGCGAGTTTATGAATTATTTAGCTATCGAAGAAGAGACCCATGTTAGAAACGTTCTCATCCATCATTCTACTACTTTAAAGAAAACCTACTGAGACTGGTACATATGTATGCAAGTAAACGAATTTTAAGTATGAAAAATCTGAAGTTTAAAATAAAATATACTTTCATTGTACTTATAAATAGTCATAAAATACAACTTGATTTATTCGGTTTATTGTTCACTTCGTACATGAAGCATCTATACAGTTCATTCCCATTAGTAAATATACAATGGTATGAAATGACTGATTATATGAAAAATTAACTTGGAATAGCATGGAGTATTAAGAGTAAAATTAAATGAAGAACAGAAACGCTTGAAACTCGAGAAGGAGAGAAGTAAAATTCAAGAATACAAAGGTCTTATCGAGCGATTTCAAAATGCAGTACGTCGACATTGAATACGAAACAAAAATACTTACAAATTCAAGAGAAAAATAAAAGACTATTCTTCTGAAAAGCTAGATTTGACCACAGAACTTCTGGATTGGAATCCGGAAACGTATAGCGTTTGGAATTACAGAAGAGAACTATTCCTATTTAGCGTTTTTCCAAATATGTAAGGACCGAAAGGTTTTCAATTGAATATACGTTTGAATGGAATCCTTAAATTGCTAATGACTAAACTAGATCCGTCAATGAGAAGCAAGATGTGTTAGACAAAGAGCTACAATATGTACTTTCAAAGATGAAAGTGTTCCCTAAGGTATATTGGATATTCAATCATAGACGCTGGTGTCTTGAGAACGCTCCGTATCCTAACTGGAGTTACGAAATGATGATAACTGAAAAGCTCTTGAGTGCGGATGCTAGAAATTGTACGCTACATTATGCGTATCTGATAGACTAGCTAACTGGAAATAGTTCATGGATGGCATTACAGGCGATACGTTGTCTCACAGATAGAAAAGCAAGGAAACTATGATCTGGCCGACAAAGAGTTGGAATATACTTCAAGCGCGATTTCCACTAACTTTAGTAATTTCTCAGCATGGCATAACCGTACGAAGTTACTTGAATTTATTATTAAAAAAGAGACTGATCCCGAGTCTCGAAAGCATCTAGCACAAAAGATTTTACAAGAAGGTAAACTAATTTGCTTCGGTTGATATAAATTTTCCATCATTACAACTAGAATTCTAATGACTCTTAGAGTTGGAAACGATCCATCAAGCTGCCTTTACAGACCCAGACGATTCAAGCATTTGGATTTATCATCGTTGGCTTATGGGTCATTGCAATCAAGTTGGAGCACCTCCGATTCTTTCTGTTTTGTCAACAGAAGAGCGTATTCAATACATTACACAAGAAGTCCAACTTCTCGAGGAGCTGCATGAATTGGAACCCGAAAACAAGTGTAAGTAAAAGATTAGCATTCGTTTTAAATACGTGGTTGGAAGTCAAGAAACGGAGGCTATTCTACACAAAACGTCAAGCTTAGTTGTGAAAAATCTTCCCCATACTGACCTGTGATAAATTAGGGTGCTGTGAACTACTTGTCGAATACGGACTCTTAATTCGAGTATTGTCGAACCAAAAGGCTACTAAGCAAGAACAGGCGACATGGATTTCCTTAATACATACCCTTCAACAAGTAGACCCTCAGCGAGAGGGACGATACCAAAGCCTTCTCAAGAAAATCGAAACCATTACGAATGCATAAGTTTGAACTATTAGGCTATAAGAAAATTCTAAGTATTAGAATAACATAGATTCCTTTTTTTTAATATATTTCATAAACATCACTACGATTCAAAACACACCGCATAATCTAACTTTTCACATCAAATACCGCTTTCTGAAGAGAAAATAGAAAAAGGGGACTGATCAAATAATATGTATTTTTTTTTTAAAATAGACATAAAGAAGTTTGATTCCAAAAGCAAGACCATACTAACACAACAAAAACGAATAAAGGTAAATGCTAACCTGTAGAAAGGAAAGTAAGGATAGGTAAATTGAGGAGAAAGGAGGAAACTACTAACTCGTCAACGGACTTTAAGCAGGAGCAACGCTAAATAAAACAGAAACGCTTTCACCATGATGAATGCGACGGATACATTCAGCTAAAACACCGGAAATATCGATGGTTTCAATCTTGTTGCAAATTCTGCGCTTATCATCGTGCGGGATAGTGTTTGTGCAAATAACCTTTTCTAAAGCACTGTCATTGATGACACGGATAGCTTTACCACTCAAAATACCGTGAGTGACAATAGCATACACAGCTTTTGCACCATTGTCTTTTAATGTCTTGGCAGCCAAACCAAGAGTACCGCAGGTATCAGCCATGTCATCAACCAAAATAGCTAGCTTATCACGGACATCACCGACCAAAACCATACGAGAGACTTCGTTGGCCTTTTGTCTTTCTTTGTGAATCAATGCAAAGTCCAAATCCAAGCGGTCGGCTAAGGCAGTAGCACGCTTAGCACCACCTGCATCAGGTGAAACAATCACCGCAGGGTTGACACTCGTGTCAATGTTTTCACGGATGTAACGTAAGACAGATGGTTCTGCATAAAGGTTATCCACAGGGACATTAAAGAATCCTTGGATTTGGGAAGCGTGAAGATCCATTGTTATTATATGATTGCAACCAGCAGTTTGCAACATATTGGCAACAAGACGGGCAGTAATAGGGGCACGACTTTTGTCCTTCTTGTCTTGACGGGCATAGGGGAAACAAGGAATGATAGCAGTAATACGACGAGCACTAGCGGAACGGCAAGCATTAATCATAATAAGCAACTCCATCAAGTGGTCGTTGATGGAGCCACAACCTGTTTGAAGGATAAAAACATCTTCATCTCTCACAGATTCTCCAATAGTGACGGAAGTTTCACGGTTCGAGTACTGAACGACGGCAGCTTTTCCCAAGCTAAGTCCAATTCTAGACAAAGAAGTTTCGTTAGTCTTTTTTCCCTAAATATTCACGTTTCGTCTTCAGCTCATTCTTCCTCCATCATTTGTCATCGCGAAAGTTTCTCAAAAATGCTCAACATACCGTTTTGCAACCTTCTCAGCAAGTTCAGGATGAGAATTTCCCGCAAAAATCTTGATAGAATTGGATGCCATAGTGGTCTTGGACACGACAAAGGTTTGTGAAACGACAAGTTCACCTAATTAAATTTCTGCCAATGAAGAGACGTATGAAAAGTGAGAATCTTAGGATATTAAAACAGCTGAGTAATAACTTTAATTCTAAAAGTGTAATTTATAAAATTTTAAGGTGGGTCCGTGTATTTGTTTTTGAATAAAAGATTTCACTGCTATAACAGAAACCGACCTCTGCCTTGGCTACGACTACTCTACGGTTACTTTGGCGAGCGGGAATTCCGAGGCAGCACACATCTTGCCGAGTTTAGCAATAGAGATCAACTAACAAAGCAAGTAACATAAACAGTTTATACAAAAATATATGGAATGAAAGAAATATAAAAAGGAATTGAATATGATCAAGTACATACTCCTTATTTATCTAAAAATGAAAAGAATATGTGCAAAGGTTTCCTATTCCTTACTAGGTAAACTAGAAAGTAAAACCGACGACGAAATGGATTTATCCAGAAGACAGATCAGAAAACAGGATAACGAAAAAAGAGGCCGCGCAAGAAATATAGGTGTCTAGTTGGGAATGAAGTGTTGATAAACAACTACTTAACGTTCGAGCTAACCAAACTTCAATGTATCTTATACACAGAAATCGGAAATCAATGTATGGGTGGAGAGGATAGAAGCAAAGATTCTTTGCTTGCAATCAAAACGTATCAAGATAAATCCCCCGTGAATCCTTCATTCTTGTTTTCGTCGACAGTGGCTTTTTAAAATTGGTCATAGATGCAAAGGAAGAAAAGATTGAAGGCTTCATTGCGGATTGCACTAATTGAAAACAATTGGGTTTCGTGGAATAAATGAAACCAGCTCTTCTTGTTTAAATAAGAATAAATGGAATTTCATAGGAGCCACTTATTTGGTATGAAAGAAGAACATATAGAGTATCATAATCACAATCATAAAAAGAAAAGTTTTTATGGACGTGTTGAAAAAGAACGTTTTTTGAAAGCGAGATAAAGAAATAGAAAGAAAAATGCCATCATAAATTGCACGATATAATCAGTCATAAAATCACATTCATCGGTTTTGATCAGGGCTAAGTACACCGGGTGCATCATTGGCTACAGTATGAAAGGAGTCGTAGATACTGTCAACAGACACGTCTGGATAGTCTGTGTCTGTTGCACCCATGGCAGCTGCAGATGTTGGAGGACTAGGGGGCACAAGACTTTTCCGGTAAGAAAACGCAGAAAAAGGGATCGGTGTAGGAGAAACATCTGATGTTAAGAGGGGCAAGTCACCAGGATGGTGCTTCGTCTCAGGTACAGGTGTTGTATCTACGGGAAGAGACTCGGACAACCTACTTGACGATGAAGTAGACTTGGATCTTCTTGGCGTCAAGGAACTTAACGAGGCGCGATCTGAGTCGACGGAAGGACCGTTCCACGATTTGCAGTACATGCAAACATAACGTACAAATTTTGCTCGTTCACCAACAGAAGCAAGCCCATTGTGTCGGTAACAATGCTGACAAATCAAAGCTTCCCGATTTTTCTCTTCTCTTTCATCTGCTCCTACAAGACCTTCCAAAACTTTATCATACCAATGTTGAGATTGCAAGTCATTCAACGACGATGGAAGAACTGCAGGAGGGAATTCGTCTTGCTCACCGGATCTACTCTTTCCCTTACGCTTTCCAAAATCAGTCCCTTGTTTTCTTGATCGCGGGGACTGCTCACCATATTTCTCTAAGAGGGCTTGTGTTTCGAAATATTCCTTTCGACTTTTCAAAGCGTCCAGTATTTGTCGTTTCTCTTCCTGGAATTTTCGTCGCCGCAATTTCGTAGACCGCAGCCGTCGTTCATAAAACCAAGCTATACCATGTCTAAGGAAATATAACCTACACTTGTTAGCTAAAAAGTCTGTAACAATCCCAAAAAGAATCATTGACTCCCCCGACTCTAAGCGGAAAAGGCTTTATACTTACAATCCAGCACCCAATAAATACAGGACGATCCATACAGAGATCGATAATATAGGATGGCCGACAAAAAGAGACGAACGATACGCATATAAGGCAACAATTATTGTGTAAGTTAGAAAAGAAAAAATGGAGTATCGAAAGCGGATATTTTCTTTCTTTTCTTTCAAATTTTCAATCTTGTATTGCACTTCATCTAGTTGTTCTTCTAACCGGTCTAATTCTCCCCCAAAGTCAACCTGTTTCTTCTATAGACATGCTTGTTAGTACGGAATTGCAACGCTAAGGCTGTCTGTCTCGGACAAAGACTTACTTTTTTAAATAGCCATGACATGATGCTTCTCAAGACAATGAAACTTTTTAATTTCAATATCTTGCTGCTATTCACGCTGAATTTACGTTTTGGATGCGTTTCTCGTTCATGGTGTTTCGATGGGTCTGCGTTCCGATACCGTGGTATTTGAAATACACACCGTCGTTCCTACGTGGTATCCTAGGCTAAAAGGCATAGGTATACTATTAGGTATATATATATATATATATATGTATGTATAGTCAATCATGAGAAAAGAGAAGAAAAGAGAAATTGTAGAAAGGTTTGAAAGGAAAATAAATGATTCTTGTGTTTCTCGAAAACCTAGCGTAACTGTTTGCTTTATTACTGAATTGGAATCATATGGACTGGACTTTCTACAACTGATGAAAATAGTGTAAACATTGACGATTCATGGAAAAGCATTTCCGTGCAGACAAAGTTTGAAGTTAAAGAAAAAAGTTTTTCAAGCTTCTATGCTTTTCTATTCTTTTCCAATTCATGTGTTCCCTTTGTTTTCTCGTTTTTCTTTGTTTCCTGCTCAATATAAATTATAGTATTCTATAACCCTTTATATGATAAAATCATACTAAATGTTTGATATAGTACGATATGATACTTGTAAGTGGTAAATGAAAGGATAGAATATAGAATGGAAGGGTAGCTATTCTTGTAAATGTTGAATGATTTCTAACAAAACTTTAGTATTTGTCTAAAAAAAGCTCCTTTTGAAAGGATTCATACACTTCCCTTTGTGATAATTTCCAAGATTTGAAGAGATAGCAAGTAGTTGCACATCATGTGTGCCTGGCATGTTAGAAAGAAAAGGAAAACGTAGTTCATAATCGACAATTCATGTCCAACTTAATCATTTTCCTTTTTTCTTTTTGTCTCAAGTTTACGATTCAAGGGGACGAATTTCTAACGATTGTGCTATGACTCAACGTTGCTCCCAATCCCACGAAGTTGATTCTGTAACGGCGCCTTTATAGTGGATTCAGTCACCGTACAAAGGTTGTTACAATGAAGCGAAAAGAGAGTGTATCATTCCAAAGGTTCGTCTGTCTTTCTTCCTGTTTGTCTTGGATTTCAATCAAACGTATCGTTGGCACTTCCTTTATGAAACATCGATTTCATATTAAACAACAAGAATCCTAAAAGAAAAATATCTCTTTCATTATCATTGAAAACTTGTTCAGACGCTCTTGTCTACTTCCATATCAAATTCCTTTGTTTACTATTTAACGAGCGGAATGGAAACCTCTTTGGAAACACAATGTTACCTGGGGGAATTAGATACTCGCTCAGATCAGCCTGCATACATTTAGCAATTACCAAGAAGTCTTTGATCTTTGGGGAACGTCTCCAACTTCTTGGAATACATAATCGGTTGGTTAAAGTCTTTTTCGTATATTCCACATTCATTCTTTTTATTGATTTAACATTTTTATGCACAATATGTTGTCAAGAAACATTTTGAGAAAATCAGCCCGTAGCTTTACTCCTCACGTACAGAAGCGTAACTTGGCTCTTCATGAGTATCTTTCACATGACATCCTTCGCAAATTCAACGTTGATGTTCCTCGTGGTGGTGTCGCCAAGTCTGGCCAGGAAGCTGAGAAGGTCGCCCAGAACCTCGGCGTTAGTGACTTGGTAGTCAAGGCCCAAGTGTTGGCTGGTGGCCGTGGTAAGGGCCAATTCGAAAGCGGTCTTCGTGGTGGTGTTCGTTCTGTTTACGACCCTACTGAAGCGAGAATGTTTTCCGAGCAAATGATCGGCCATAAGCTCATCACCAAGCAAACTGGCCCTGCTGGTAAGCCTTGTAACAGTGTTTATGTCTGCGAACGTAAGTACGTCCGTCGTGAGTATTATTTCGCTATTTTGATGAACCGTGATGAACAGTGTCCCATGATTGTCGCCTCTGACCAAGGTGGTGTCGATATCGAAGGTGTCGCTGCTGAAAACCCCAGTGCTATCATTAAGCGCTCCCTTCCCAATACCCCTACTTTGGACCGCTCCATTGCCGAAGAGGTTGTCACCAAGCTTGGCTTCACTCCCGCTTGTAAAGAGCAAGCCATCGATGCTATCTCCAAGTTATACAAAGTGTTCAATGACTGTGATGCTACCCAAGTTGAAATTAACCCCCTCGCTGAAACTACCGATCAAAAGGTTCTCTGTATGGATGCTAAACTTAGCTTCGACGATAACGCCGAATTCCGCCATCCTGATATCTTTGCTGAACGCGATATCACCCAAGAAGATCCCGATGAGGCTCAAGCTGGCAAGGTTGGTTTGAACTTCATCAAGTTGGATGGTAACATTGGTTGTCTCGTCAACGGTGCTGGTCTTGCCATGGCTACCATGGATATCATCAAGCTTCACGGTGGTGAACCTGCTAACTTTTTGGATGTCGGTGGTAACGCCAATGCTGAAGCCATTCGTGAGGCATTCTCTTTAATCACCAAAGACAACAAGACCACTGCCATTTTCGTCAACATCTTCGGTGGTATCGTTCGCTGTGATGTTATCGCCCAAGGCCTTATCTCTGTTGTTTCTCGCTTGAACCTCAACATTCCCATCATTTGCCGTTTGCAAGGTACTAACCAACATGCCGCCAAGGACGTTATCAACAACTCCGGACTTCGTATTTTCTCTTTCGACGATCTTGACGAAGCTGCTCAAAAGGCTTGCCGCTACAGCCGTGTCGTCGAGATGGCCCGTGAAGCCAATGTCAACGTCAGCTTTGAGCTCCCTCTTTGATTTTCATTAGTATAATCTTTAACATCTCAATCCCCCTCTCTAATGATTTCTACTTAGCGATTACTAATTTTATTGCGAAAGCATAACCTTCTTATACGTAATCTTAATTCATTTATATTTTGCGATCAGTTGTCGTTACAACACGAGTAATTCGTAAACTTTTTGTGTATCGTAAATGATAGTGCTCTTGGTCAATCCTATAAATAATTTCTTTTCATTTCATACTCTCATAACATAGTACCCTTAAACAACCAAAAATATCCAAGCTTCTTGTATCTACTTTTCAACAAATTGTATGCGTATTTAGCGAAAAGTGGCTTATAATAATAACAGTGTTCTCACAAAAAACGATTTATCATCATTTCAACACCAACAATTTGTTCTCAAATCTGGCAACTTTTCGAATAACTTTCTGAATGACCGTACGATTTCTAGTGTCTGCCTTAAATTTCGTATGAAACAGATGAATCAAATCTTTAATAGTTATAGGTCCATTCTTGAGGGCCTGTATGACTTCCGCATCAGTAATAAGATTAGAATCGTCAGTACCAGCATTAGCTGCTCCGTCCGCTCCAACAATCGCTTCCGATGAAGGAGTAGTAGTAATTTTAGGGCGAAGAGGAGGAAAGTCAGAAGCAAATCGGGAAAGCTTTTCGCTCGAGATTCGAAGAGCAAGATATCCAGGGCCTTTAACAATAGGTTCTGAAGGTCTAGGTTGCAAAAATGATTGGGAAGGTGAACTGAGCTGGGAAACAGGACGTTGAGGACTCAGGTTCGTACTGGGAGTGCCCGTAGGTTTGGGAGTGGTAGTCTTGGAAGCAGAAAAACGGGATTTAACCTTTTCTTCACGCTTTTGTAACTCTTCCTCTTCTTTAAGCACCTCTTCTTCACTACTAGCCTCGTTGGGTGAAGCATAAGGATTCTCATCTTCTTCGTCACTTTCGTATGCCAGATTTTTCTCAAGTAATTTGAGATATCGCTGAAGCTTTTTACCTTCATGAGACATCTGGCGTTCTTGTTCCTCTTCATAATTAGGCTCTTCAGCCTCGCCGAATAAATTGGCGGTAAGCATTTCTTTTTTCATCTTCTCTTCCAATTGTTTATTATCCTCTTCGTTTCCTTCCACAATGGGTGCCTCTTCATCATCTGCAAACTCTTCATCAAAATCTAGCTCGTCATCACTTCCCGTAGCCCTGGGTCCGGAAACTGTACGCGCATTCGGAACAGTTTTGAGATGATACATAGGTGAAGCAGTTCCCTCGGAGGATCCTTCTGGATTATTATCCTTTTTCATAAACCATCGAGGAATGGGTGTCTTTTTGTTCATCTAAAAGGTTGTTAGTACAAGATAAAAGTTAAAAATAATACCTTAGCCTCTGCTTCATCAATAGAGAGAGTCTGGAAGTTACTACGCTGATTAAATCGATAGAAACGATCTGCTGGAATGACCTTAAATCCATTCTCCTGAACTTGTTAGTAAATCAACTTATCTTTAGAATGCGAGTAATGCTTTCTTAAAAATGGTCTAATAATAAACTTACAGAGAACATAAATAAAACATAAGCAGAGGATTGACCTCCCTCCATGGTACTAACCCATGTGTTTTTTCCTTCAAAATCTTCCATAATCCAAGGCGAAAGCTCTTCCTCCTGAAGCCTGCGGACTTGCGGATCCACCTTGACAACTTGACGGGTTTTTCGCTTAAAAGCATTCTGCTTCATGTTTTGAGCTCCTCCATAAGGAGCAATAGAAGATACATCCATGTTGCTAGAACTACCTGGTTCGGCAGATTGTTGTTCATTATTCGATGAAGAAGAGGCATGGGGATCTCTTCTTTGCATCTTAATGGGTGGCACAAAGGTTTTCATAGGATCAATTGTTTTATTAGAATGAAATTTTAACAGATGATGATTTATAGTTTTTCTTTCATTTTTAGGACACCAAGATAGTTGGAAATCCAAGAACTTTTGCTGATTTTGTGGAGTAGCTGCATCTTGCGCAGGCTTCTCTTCTACTTTGGGTTCTTTCACATCCGTAGGCTCCTGCTTAACATTCGAAAAAGGTTTCGTATCTTTCATGTCCATCTTGCCGCTAAAAAGCCTTAAAAACTACGATCTCCCTGACAAACTGGAAGATGGTTAAAGGATCGTGCATAACTATGATATATCTACACTAAACAACTATGTCGAACGCAGACTATATAGCGAGAAAATATTTAAAGAAAGACACAGGAAAGAAAAGAAAAAAGTCTAAATCCTCAGATTTTGTAGAAATTCAAGATGAAGATGTTGCTGGATGGAGAAATGACGATGAACTCGCAGGTTATTCAGAAGGGGCTACTATATTACAGGATCAACCAACAATTGTTAATGATGAACATATAGAAGATTTTGATGAAAACACGATTGTCCAAAAAGCCCAGGATGCGACGGCCACAACAGCATCGCGTTGGAAACCCGTGGGTGCTAGCGAGACAAAACAAAAATTAGAACCTTCAAAAGAATCAGCGGATCGAAATCTTGGATATGGCTTAGTGACAGGTAAACAGGTTTCAGAAGAAGCGAGGCGGAAACGTGAAAGTGAAGAGCAGGAGAAGTTCGCTATGTCAGAGGAGGAATTACGGAAAAGTAGAGAAACTGTCTATCGTGATGCAACAGGTAAACGTATTGACATTACCCTTGCACGCCAAGAAGCACGGAAAAAGCTAGCTGAACAAGAATTGGAAAAAAGGCGCCAGAAGGAAAATCAACAGGGTGAGGTACAAGTTCGACAACAACAACAGTACCTTGCAGAGCTCGAACGGCAAAAAAATGTACCTCTCTCAAGGTACGAAGATGATCCGGAATATAACCAGGAACTTAAGGAAAAAGTTCGATGGAATGACCCTGCAACATCATTTTTGACAAAACGATCTACGACAACTGCAAAGGCATACCAAGGCTATGCACCACCAAACAGATTCAATATCCGTCCTGGTCATCGGTGGGATGGTATTATACGGGGTAATGGATTTGAAAATCGTTGGTTTCAGCGACAAAATGAGCGGAAAGCTCGAGAACACGAAGCTCAAATGTGGGCTGTGGAAGAGTATGTTTTTACATATGCATATAATTTTTCTTACTAACAAATATATTAGTATGTGATGTATAGCGTGTTTTCTGTTGAGGAATTAGTATCTAATCCTTTACAAAAGGATGCAAGATGTATTTAACAACCTTAGAAAGATAAACTAAAATACTTCTTTTTTATAGGGATCTTACATTTATTAAAGTAGTTGCGATATAAACTCCAGTATCTCCATCTATTCAGGTTTACGATTTAGTCCACATAAAAACGACCGAGGCTACTGTTCGCTACTTTGGATTCTCGTTTTAAAATTTATAAATTTTATTCTATATTTTCATTGTAATCATTAAGTATAAAGGAATTAGTGAATGCTGTTGTCATTATTTCTTTAGTATTTTACCCAAGGTAGAAAACACGTTTTCGAAAATAGAGAATGCAGAAGTGGTTTTTCTATTTTAATTCATTTATTATTAACCATATTATCATTATTTCCATTTAATTCAAGTTATTCTTTATATTTAGACAATACTTAAAACTCAAGTTCGGTGAACTCGGTAAATATTATTGAAGATGACCGAAGACTCCGGAGGAATTTGAAAGTAGCAAGAAAGCAAGTTGTTGTTTACTACTTGTACCGTGTCATGACTGTAGAACCAGAGAGGGTTCAGAAACCGACTTGTTCGCTTCCTTTTTTGGACACGAAATCCAGGAAACTTGTTGGAGAGCTGTTACAGCCGTCTCTGCCTTTTATTCAGTTGAACTTGGGTCAGCTTGAACAGCGCGCGATTCAATCGCATAATCACATTCCACCAAGTAAAGATGGAAATACAAAAGCGTATGATAGAAGAAGTACTTTTGAAGAATAGTTACTAACTTTTAATTAGACATTACTTGCTCGCAGGAAGTGGAATAAACGCTGAGAGAACATGGAAGAAAATCGAGTCTCTATCGCTTCATGCGAAACCTCCCACAACTCTTGAACTTTCGTTTACAGACGTTGATATGTTCTTGAAATACCAAAGAGAGAAAAATGTCTTACATTCACTCGAAACCCTTATTCAAGATGCTCAGTCTCAGTTTGACAAGTATCTGGAAACAGAGTGGCAGGGAAAGAAACCAGGTGTGAGGGAATTTTCAGAATCAACTGCTTCCCAAGAAAAAAAGCTGGCAACAGGAACCCAAACCATCGCTCGCTGTCAGGCATTTGCTGCTTCATTAAAGAAGTGTTACTCCGACGTTTCTCAGTCTTCTCCTGACTCAGATTATATTTCATTTTTCTGTCAAGTCGCAAAGGAGTTGTCGAAAGATACGAAATCCCTTCTTTTATATGAAACTTGGAATTTATTACGTTCTTTCATTTCCTATGATTTTTCGGATCCATTACTTGGACCTAAATCCCAGTTGTTTCCTTTTTACGAAGATAGCCCATCTAGGGTCCGTCTTAATCAAAGAATTATTGATTGCTCCAGGAGATTTTTAGAAAAACAGTTCTTTGATGTGGTAAATAAAGAAATCGAAAACAACCCTCAAGCTGCTTCCATTGGCGGCGTACCTTCTGTTTTAAATAAAATTCGCGCATACATTAATATTCGCTTTTCAAAAAATGGTGTTTGGGCGAACTCAAACATTGAATTTTTAGGGGATTTGCCGGTATGGGCATTCATTTTTTATTTGCTCCGTGCGGGCTACTTGGAGGAAGCTGTTACATATGCTCAACAGAATCATAGATTCTTTGAAGAGAGACAAGCCAGTGATTTCCCTACTTATTTGAAGGCTTTTTCGAAAGCCCCAAATTCAATAATTCCCAAAGAATTACGAAACAAACTTTTCTCTGAATTTAATCAAACACTACGTTTTCAAGAAGATTATGATCCTTTTAAATATGCCGTGTATAAAATAATTGGCCGTTGTGAGCTTTCCAAGACCTCTTGCCCCTCTGTTTGTTTCGTGACTGAAGACTATATTTGGTTGCAACTATCTCTTGCACGAGAATTTACCGAAACGAACGTATCTGCCCATGAGTGCTTTTCTCTGCAAGATGTTCAAAAATCGGTGGTATCATATGGCCCTGATTATTTTACTAAGCAAGGCTCTTATCCTGTTATGTATTTCTTCCTTTTAATGTTATGTGGTCTTTACGAGCGTGCTATCGAATTTTTATATAGTTATTATCCAGCTGACGCTGTTCATTTTGCTATTGCATGTGCACATTACGGTTTGCTGCACACTGCTTCTTTAAAATCCTCGCCTCCTCTTGATGCTTTACTTATCGATGATAGTGAAGGGCAGCCAAGTATTCGATATGAAGCAATGTTGATAGGTTATGTTAAGGGTATGCATGAATTTGATGCGATCACTTCTGCTTGCTATTTAGCGAGTATGTGTGAAGTTGCAGAATATGCCCCTGTCTGTCATGAAGCTCTGAAAGGTCTGATCTTAAATACCCGTGATTATGTTAACTTAGTTGGCGATATCCGTGCTGACGGTGAACGTATTCCAGGATTCCTGGAGAGTCGATATTCATTATTGAAGCTTTCGTCTCAGGAAGAATTTCTTACAAAAATTACTTTACACTCTGCTAAAGTTGCTGATGATCAAGGGTTATGGTCTGATTCAATTTTACTGTATCATTTGGCTGAGGCTTATGATGTTGTTATCTCTGTTGTCAACCGATGCTTGGGTTCTGCATTGTTAGGTTTTATGGATCAAGGCATATTTCCCGAAAAACTCGTTTCATTAGTCAAAAACATGATGAATGTTTACGGAAAAAACCCTTCTATATACAGTAAGATTAATTATAAAAACAGAGAAACCACGGATTTACTATTACTTACAGTGGAAGCTTTCCACGCTTTTGTTAACAAAGATTACGAACAAGTCTTGGCTGCTCTACAACAATTGGAAATATTACCTTTGGATACTGAGTGTGATTCTCATGTGGTCCGTAAACTGGCTGCTGAATTCCGTTTTCTTAATGACAGCCTACTTCACAATATCCCCGGGATTATTTTGGTTGCTATGAAAAGTATCAACGAACTTTATAAAAAGCAAAAACTCTCTGATTATAACAATGATTCAGTAGCCAACACGAAACTACAGTTCTATCGTATTAAGGCACGGAAAATTGTTATGTATAGCTCATTAATAGATTTCCGTATGCCTTCACACGTATTGGAACAATTAAATCGCTGTGAAATTGAAATGACCTAGTCCACTCTTTCTGTCTTTACGTTTTTGTTTTTGGGTTGATAAATTTAGCGTCTAAGTAAAACTGGTTATCTGAGGAAGTGTATTTATGCAATGCATCGATGTATAATATATCATAATATAATAAAAATTATTTCTTGAACATCTTCGAAACACTATCCCATCTGGCCTGCAATTGAGAGTGTTTGTTTTCTAAATCATGTAGTTGTCGTAAAGTTCTTTCTAATTCTTCATTAAGGTAGGTGATCTGCTGTACAGAGGACGCGTTAGATTCTTTGAACTTTTCGTTTCGATTCTTTAAAACGATTATCTCTTGTTGTAGGGATTTCTTTAGTTGTTCCGGTAGATTCCTTGCTTGCTCTTCCAATGTAGCAATGGTATTTTCTAAGTAGTCGATTTTTTCTTCACTTTCACTTCTTAGAACACGATGATTTGAAAGCTCGGTAGAAAGTTTGGTGTTCTCTCTATTCAATATAACCATCCTGCTTTCCAATTCAGAAATATTTTCAGCTAAATCTTTATTCTGAACCTTTAATTCGTTCAACATATTTATGCGAAATGTTTGTCGTGATATAGCGGTTTCATGATAGGATAAGTAAGAAGGAAATCGATCAGTGACTATTTGGAGATTTAAAGCATCTTGAATCCATGTATCAACGTCTACAGGTGCGCGTGTGTAAAACGTATATTTCTGACTAGTGGGAAAACGATAAGGACTGACAATATCATAATTTAAGTAACGGTTCCATTGGTCCAGATTCATTAAGTTTAGAAGTTTCTCCTCATCTTTCAGGAAAATAGCTACAAGTAAACGGACGAACGTTTCCAAACCATAGCAGAAAACAAGATCCAATATGCGCAAGGAATCTTGTAATGTTAAGGATTTAGCAAAACAACAAGCTAATGATGGATATAGAGGTCTCAGAGATTGTGCCTTAATCCTCTGCAGTGATAAAGCAATTTTCGGCGAGAGATCGCTAATGCATCCCCAAACAAGGGCATATAACTGTTCGTCAGAGGTACTTAAATTAGCCACATATAATTCGTTTAAATTAGATTTTCCAAGTAAACAAGCCAGACTCCGGAATACGTTTCCTTGGGGCATATACGATAGAAGCGATGCAGCGGGCCACAAAAGAGCATCTAGAGCATATTCAACAGTTGTATCAAACAATGTAAATGCATGAAGCACATGGAACAGTCCATTCGTGGACACTTTTGCACGGGTTGGTGACGAGTACTTGAATGGCTCTAGTGGACCCCGAAAAGCATGATTTCGAATTGTCCTTTTTATGACAAGGTCCAATGAGTTTGTTGAGGTACTCAACGTGGCGTACAATGTTAACAGCTCATTACGTTCCGCTGTTACAAGGGCTTGCCAAACACATTTTCTACAGGGAGAAGGAATACTCCAGAAATTCTTCAATACGAGATTTCGAATCGTAGCAATTGAGGCTTCTGCATCTGATTTGGTAGCATATTCATTAGCAGACAATGATAGACATGCCCATTCTAACCAGTCAATCTGGCTTACAGGGATAGACTCACTTTCACATTTTTGATTCAAATCAAAAATTAGACTCTGAATACGGGAATCGTTGATTGCTTTTGAGGGGTCCTCATGGCTTCGAAATATAGTTCGTAGTTGCTCAAATTCTGGTTGAGGAGAAGATGTAGAGGTTTGGTTTGATCCAGTCGAGACGAAAGAGGAAGATGGAGAAGGCTCAGGACGAAACTGAGCAAACCAGTGATTTTCCGCTACTGAGGAATGAGTGCCATTATTTCCATGAGCTCCAGATGAAGTAGGGCGAAGCATATTTATATTAGCATAGTTAGAATTTGTCTCTTCTGGAATAGCTGCTTGTGGCTGAAGCCCAGGGGAAGAATAATCCAAGCTAATTTCCTTTAAAGAAGATTCTGATGATTTAGATGACCTCGAGGATTCCATTGACGTTGCATGAATAGTACTCAAATTCTCCTTTTCTTCAATTACTTCATGCTGTTTTCCTAAGGGACCTCCTATATTGGATGAAGAGTACGGTTCAACTGCAGTGTTCTATACCAAAGCTAATTAGAAATCGATAATAAATACATTACATACGTCCATGAATAAGAAAAACTTCTATAAAGGCCGTGGTTATTCTTCTAGTTCAACAATACAATTTTGAAAAGCAATGTAGTAGGATACAATGCAATTGGAATAGAATTATCCCAATTTAAACGATAAATGAGGAAAAAAACCTATATATACCTCTAACGATGTAAAAAATGGGGTTTTAAGTTGACTTGAAGTATAGTGTGAAAGGATATAACTAAACCTGTTGGTAAACAAATTATTTGGTACCAAGAGATGTAGCTCTACCATTGTAATCCCTATTCTTTTCGAGTTTAATCAAAAGCTAGTCAAATTTTACTTTATAAAATTGAAAGTTTCTTGGTGAATATGCATAGCAAATTCGTAAGCTGTAATACATGCAACTAAACGATCCAAGCAAGCGCATAGAGATTCAATAGAACGATATATTATTTTTAAATTTAGATCAGAATTTCCTTTTGCTTTAAAGTACACAGCTCTCTTCTGGTAAACATACTTTCATACAAGTGAACGCAAGCATCAACTCGATACAGACATAGAGTAACATGAAAGCCTATTCGTTATTTTTTTCTTGGTAAGAAAGTGAAAGATTGAGACTCAAAAACGGTAAGATGAGCGTTCAACCGACGAAAGAGTGAATCTCTTAAGAACGAGTCGTAGAATGTCGCAACCTAAGACAAAAGCTTATCACGAAAAAGCTCGACTTAATTAAGTGTTTCTTTCTCAAAGGAGATTAGAAGGTGATCTATTCGTAATTGGAATAACACCTACGCTGCTAGACATTCATATTTGAAGGCAAGCAAGATTTGTCAAAATTCTAGTACCTGTAGAAGAATCTCTAATAGCAGATGGATGGAGAAAGAATTGTGGACATGAATGTCATTAGATCCTTCAATCTGTCAAATAGTGTCTTACAAAAACTTTGAGTGTTGTAGATATCTGTACAGAAAAATCATAGACACTTCAATAGCCAGACTAGCTGCAGGAAAGCACCATTTGATCTTTTAACTGATTTAATATCACATTTTTCTTAAATAGCCATAAAAAAATTCAGTCAATGAACAGGAGGAGCCTGGGGAAACAGTCATTACTTCGTGGTACTTCCACAGAATAGAATAATATAACATTTAAGTTACACAGTACTTACTTTAGGAAAAATTGTAATAATCGTTTTCGTCAGGAACAGTACTGGCGTAATCTTTTCCAAGGTCTCTCAACCTAACATGAGCATGAAATTTAGTATGCTTGTCATTTAAACAACTTTCAAGGATTCACCAACCAAGGATAGTTTATCTTGGAGTTAAGGATCTTCAGGTAATGAATTGAAATCATATCCATATTAGCATTCGCGACATTTGAAGATTCACTAGTTGTGTTTAGTCCAGCTGGCATACAATAGTTCATGAAGCTGCTAAGTCTTGAAAGTAAATATACTAGATATTAACTTCTAATTCTGTGACATACGTGTTAAGCCTTTACTGTCTTGACTTATTAGAGTTCATAATTTTCGCTGAAACAATTGGTGTTTCCTAAAGATCAAGTCAAATGAGATGGAATCTTCAGAACATAGCCCTGTACTAAGTCCCTTTGATTATGAAGAAGAAGAACCATTAGCGGAAGTTTCCTTGCGTAAACAATCAGAGTCTTGGCAATTGATCAGTCCAATTAGGGACAATTTCTCGACAGCTAATGAAAACTCATCAGGTCCTCAATTAACGAAATTCACTTGCTTACTTGTAAGACATGCTGAATCTGAGCACAATGTTCGTGGGATAAGGGCTGGAAGCATTGACAGTGAATTGACTATCCACGGTTATAACCAAGCAAAAAAGCTTGCAAAATCTTTAAAGGGGCAAAATGTTCGTTGTATATATTCGTCACCTCAGATACGTGCTCAGAGAACAGCAAAGGAAATTGCTAAAGCCATGAATTGCCCCATTTTCACGTCCAACTTGCTTCGTGAAAAAGACTTAGGGTCATTAGAAGGGACCTCCTTCAGATATACTGCCAATTATAGACCTCATGAACCGCCCATGAAGGTCCAGGGTTTGGAAAATCGTGATTCATTATTGCATAGAGCACGCGAATTTGCGGAAAGCTTGTTGATGGAAGCAGAAGATTCAGGACTCGATGCTTCAGATGTAGTCGTCATCGTTTCACATGGTCTTTTTCTACCTTTTCTTTTACGAGCTATTCTAGCGGCTGTTAGAACACCGCTTCCCTCTAAAATACTTCCTTGGAGCAATGCTTCCTACACTTCTTTAGCTATTGATTTTGAGGGTAATACAACTGTAGAGATGAACTTAAATTCGCATCTTCGAGGTGTTCGAAGAGTAAGAAATTTGGGCAGTACGACTTATGACTCAAAGCAGAAGCCTATTACTGAATTTTGCAAGCGGGTAAATTAAGTTATTTAAACGGTCTTACAATGACTTTCATATATACAAGATTTAAAAAGATGTGAGAATGAATAAAGTGTTCAAAACATTAATAAAAAAAAAAAAAAAATCTAAAGCTGTATTAGATTTATGCTTTCTCCGTGATTTATTAGTTTTTGGCATGTATTTAGAAAATGCAATCCTTTATAAACCGATTCTGTATAGTGCTTCATTGTCATTATTAAGAAGATTAAAATTCAAATATCGAGAGTCACTCGTACCATATATACATAAGAATTATTCTTCGGAGGTCAGATCATCATAATCCTGATCGATTTCGAACTCCGTGTCGTTAGTAACAGGCTCAATATTGGATTCCGTTTCTATATGGTCTTTCTCAAGATCAAGTGTGGGCCCGACATGTAATTTATCAAGTTCTTCCTTTTCGTACTTTTCATAAATACGTTCTCTTTCGAATTTTTCAAGTATGCTCGTAAGAGTTCGTTCCATATATTTGGCGTCCTCATATACAGGAGAAAACTCTTCATTATAAGTATATGCATTGCTAAACATAAGCATAAAATCCGAAACCAAACCTTGCAGCTCTGTGTATCTACCATTTTTTATATTTCGTCCTATTTTACCAAGTGCGATTGGATGTTTAATAATAACATAGTAATCCGGATATAGCTTGCGACTAGGAAGGTATAAAAATAAACCGTTGACTAAACGACCAGTCTCATCTTGAAGATGGAAAATGCTTTCGTATATCTCTTTTAAGCATCTTTGAAGAGCTGCGTACTTGTGTGTCGAAGGATCTTCACTTACCCTCCTACTCGAACGTGATTCGTAAACTAAAGGTCCAGAGTAATTAAGATTATCCAAAGCAAGTTTTTTCCTTGGTCTACCACGACGTCGTGGCATATCATTTTTGCTTCCTTCTTCATATGTATCCTCAAATCCTGGTTCAGCATAACTGATAGAAGCTCTTTGTCTTTTTTGACGTCCAGCGTCAAAAGGAATGTCTTCGGATGTCTCCTTTACGACATGATCTACTTCAGCTCTGTATATTTCAGGAAGTTCGCTGACAGACAATAAGCGATCTAAAGCCTTCCCCTTTCCATAAATGTCGTTTATAGCACGTTCTTGATCTATCATACGGAAAAGTTCAAGTTCATCGTCTGTTCTTGAAATAAGCTCGTTTAACTCATCATTTTGCAGCTCGCTATAACCCAGATCATTATCCTCTTCACCATCATGTTCTAACAAAGAACGAAGGAATGCCTCACGCTCTTCAGGCGTTGATTTATTATCGAATTTTCCGGCTTGAATAACCTTACCGTCCAGGTCTAATTTGAATTGCGCCCTGGACAGGATGTTTTCTTCTATAGACTTTTCACTAATAAGTCGCAGAATTCTAACTTCTTTTGTCTGGCCAATTCGATGAGCACGATCCTGTGCTTGCAAATCTTGGTGCGGGTTCCAATCAGTATCGAAAATGATGACAGTGTCAGCGGTTTGCAAATTCAACCCTAAGCCACCTGCTCTGGTACTAAGCATAAAAACATAAATGTCAGAGGCTGGATCGTTAAACTGTGATAGAAGATCAGAACG
Organism: Schizosaccharomyces lindneri; assembly: GCA_029532395.1. Taxonomy (NCBI): domain Eukaryota; kingdom Fungi; phylum Ascomycota; class Schizosaccharomycetes; order Schizosaccharomycetales; family Schizosaccharomycetaceae; genus Schizosaccharomyces; species Schizosaccharomyces lindneri. Next base: position 232,339 of record JARFMH010000008.1, on the reverse strand, counting down.
GTCCTCAGATTTGGTAGAACCATCTAAACGCAAGTACTTCCAATTACGGTAACGTAAGTAGTCTTCCATGATAGTCATAATTTGAGTCATTTGAAAGAAAATCAATGTTTTGTGACCAGTTTTGAATAACTTTGGTAAAATTCGGTCCAAAAGCTCAAACTTTCCGGCAGCTCTCCAAAGCAAATCATAATTAGTACCCGACGGATCAATAGCTCTTTCAACCTCCTCAAATATGAACGGATGATTACAAATCTTTTTTAACTGCATGACGGTGTTCTGCAGTCCCTTCATACCCGTCTTTCCTTTATCACCAGCTACAAACAACATACCATGTTTTTTCATTTGCTGATAGAGCTTAAATTGTAAACCAGAGAGAGGGCATTTAATAACTTTTTCAACCTTATCTGGAAGCTCACTTTCGACATCCTTTTTCAGTCTCCGAAATAAAAATGGTCTTAGTACCTTGTGAAGACGCTTAATAACTAACAAAGACTCTTCTTCAGTAAGCTCAAATTTATCTTGACCACCCGTATTAGCGAAAGGAGTATTAAACCATTCATCAAAGCTCTTGACGGAGTTAAAAATCTTGGGCAATACAACATTTAATAGAGCCCAAAGCTCGGGAAGGTTGTTCTGTAATGGTGTACCGGTCAAAATCAAACGATACTGTGAATGATAATAAGAACACAAAGTACTCGTCAACTTTGATTGAGTATTCTTAAGCCGATGACCTTCATCAATGATTGAATATAACCATTTTACTTTTGAAAGCAATGGTCTATCTTTAATAATATAATCAAAGGTAGTTAACAAAACATTGAAATTGTTACTTTTTATTTGCATTTGATATGCTTTTCTCAATTGAGGAGGTCCTCGGTAAGTAATTTTTGTAACACTCGGAGCCCATTTTTCGAACTCAAGATTCCAGTTGGTTAAAGTTGACAAGGGAACAATAATTAGGAAAGGGCCTGGATTATTCTTTTTTTCGATTAAATAAGTGATGAAAGCAATTGTCTGTACGGTTTTACCTAAACCCATTTCATCTGCTAAAATACCGTTTAAATTGTTATTATACAAAGACAACATCCATTCTAACCCTTTAAGCTGGTAATCTTTCAAATTACCACCAACAAAAATTTTAGGCTGCTCAGCTTCTTCGTGAATGCGGTGAGCAACATTATAATAATCCATACTGAGTTCATCTTCATCTTCAGCTGCCGTAGACGATGCTTTCGCTTCCCTTGCGGAAGTGTTACCGCCATGAATCGTTGATTGTTGTACTCTTACCGCTTCAGTCAAAGATTCAAGGAAAGAATCGGTTTGGCGAAGCAAATGAGTAATTCTACTATCTTTGGCTTTATCAACCAATTCAAGATAGGCGGCTTCATCATCAGCGCGCAATGCCTGCAACCTTGCTCGGGCACTCTTTTCAACGCGCTTTTTCTCTTCTTTTTCATAGTGAGTGTGTAAGTACATAACATCTTTGCCCATTTGAGAATACTTTTGCTTTCGGTTGGAAGCTTTGTTTGATACCGATTTTCCGTGTTGTAAAATTGATCTCAAATGAGAAAACAGTTTTTCTTTCTGTTTCAAAGCGTGGGCGTTATTTTGCTGCTCCGCAACAGCTAAAGTATTGTTCGCTTCCTGTAAGCTTTGATGCTTAACTGTTCGAAACATATTCCTTAAGTTCCCAGCCGCTAATATCTCCGACTGCTGAATCGTTGAAGAAACAGCAGTACGTAAATTTCTTTGCTTTTCCAATAACCTTAAACATCGAAGTTCAATCATCTGTTTTGTATCCAAGCTTTTATTTTCGGAAGAGCTGGAGTTCCTTTCAGTTGCTGAAAGATCTTCCAAAAAATTAGCTCTATTCCCAACGGAACAAGCAATAGCCACTTCCGAATTACGAAATACGAAATCCCAAGACAACCCAGGAGAAACTAAAGAAGGCACTAGCTTTAAATTGTCGGCAGAAGAAAACTTCTCATACGAAATAGGAGTTTCAATGTAACTTTTAGGATCGGTACAAGATGAATACGTAATCGGAGAAACTGTAGGTTTCATAGTATTATCCCTAGCGGAGGTATGCGGTGAAACAGAGCCTTTGTCAACCTTAGGATTCAATCTCGCAGTATCCAACCGAGACTGGGAATTTCGTTTTTGAGTGTAATGAATCTCCTCTGGTTGTGTTTCTTTTTGAGATGTCAGAGGGACGGAAGGTTCTTCTACATTTGTTTGCTTCAATCGATTTTGCTGCTTTAGCAAGAAATTTTCAGGTACCTCAGGCAGAGTTTTACCAAATATAGCTTTTTGAATAGGCTGTGGAATTTGCCCGAATGGAGAATTAAGAGAATTATAAGCCATAATTTGATTCTTTAGTAAAGAAAGCTGGACAGGGTTGAAGGCGACAGGCTGTGATTTTGGCAAGGAGGATGTGTAAGGATTTCCTACATTCACTGCCTGCGGATTACCTTTCGTTGATTGCAGACGGTCGGTGGCATACTCCCTAGTAGGAGCTGAATCTGAAGACAACATATTCGGAGAAGCTGAATTCGTTGGTGCTAGTTGAGGGCTTCCGGACGCCATGGAAGGACCGGGGTTTATTGAATTATCAGAGGGCATATACGGATTTCCATTGACGCGGGTCTCACCAGGAATGTTTGAAGAACTAGGTAAACGTCCATAGGAATATGGATGAGGTACTGTAGTGTTCTCCGTGTTTACATTACTAGAGGTAGGAAAGCTTTGTTGGGAAGGAAAAGATGGGGAATAAGTAACAGGGCGTGGTGGAAGACTATCTCCTTTATAGTTAGTATATGGTGGTGTTGGCATGGATGCACCAGGAGTGGAGGATCGTCGAGGATTCACGGATAAAGAAGCTCGTCTGTCCAACATTGGTTGCACTGGAACTGCATTACTTAATCTTTTACCCGTATAAAGATTTACGTTTGGATTATGATCAAAAGAAGGGGTTTGATTACTCGGAGCCGATGACAAATGATTTCCATTTCCCAGTGGAGTAGAATCGACGGAATTGTTATATAGAGCACCAGGAGGATTACCATTGAAGTTTGCATCCATAGATTGAGAACCAAAATACTGATTTGGCATCATACCACGAGCATTTGTATTCATAGAGGTATCCGTGTTATGAAGATTAGGGCGATAATAATTTACAGAATTCATACTATTACCGTCTGTAACATTTGCAGAATAGTTACTGGGAAATCCAGCGTTCGGAGAAGTAGAATGACCTTGAAGAGGATAGGATGGATCTGGACGAGGTACCTCATTATTTAGGTTCATGAAATTAGCAGAAGCATCTGGTGGTACAGATGAAGGCGTATTTACATCGGGAGGATAAGAAGAATGTACATTGGGCACAGCTGATGACGCATGTGAAAGCATGGGATTTTGGTCTATACCTGGAGTTTCATTGACAGCTGAAGACCCAACACTTTCGGCTTGGGAAAGTTGGTTTTGCTTAGAAATTTGCTGTAAACGAGCAGTATATTGTATTTTCTGAATTGACCTCAGTACAGAAGTCAGATGTCCGAACTCTGGATTTGATTCTTCCGTAGCACCCTGACTTTTCAAGAATTGCCATCGTCGATATATGGCCCGTACATTATCCTTAGTCAGCCCTCGTAAAAAGCTTGGATTCACATAAGGGGTCGACATGAAAAGAGCTAAGCAAGACAATCAACTTGAAATTCACTAACCCAAAAAGACGCAGACTAACTTTTGCAAAGAGATACAGAGGACAAAGATACAAACAAACGAGGAGACACGTACTTTTGAGAAGCAGTAATAGAAAACAAAAAAAAGAAAAAAAATGCTTAAAGACCTGTAAAATCGCGTTTACGCGTAGAAATATAATAGCCAAACGAACCTAATACAGGAAGTCTCCTATTAAACAAGTATTTTTGAAAAGAAAATACAGAGAATAGATTGAAAAACACGTTCTTGTTTATATATACATGAAAATATCGCGGTATCTCTTAAATTCGCCCTTTCGAATGTATATTAGAATCTTTGTAGAAAAGATGAGGAAGGAGGTGAAGTAACAAGGTGAAGTTACAAAACGCTGGCGTTGAGTCTGAGTAGCAGGAAGTAACAATAAATAAAAGTTGCAAAACACGAGAAGTTTGTAGTTGTTTTTTAATTTTCATATAGAGTAGGTTAAAAAGTCTAGTTGGTTTGCTATTCTAATGAGAAGCCGTAGGCTGCTTTTCCACTTGGTTGGAAGGATGTAAGATCCATCTTATATCAAGTATCTTCTGACAGCATTTGCTTTTACCAGCAATAACGAATTTCGAGAATGACCTAGTAATTGAAACCAATTGGAGATAGAAAAAGGAAGTTACTCCAGCAAGCATTGATCATCACCGATTCTCTTTCACCTTGGATGATAAGTTTTGGTGTCTCTCGACAGTCTTCCATACTCATGATGCACTCAAGTTCATTTTAATTGAGTAGCTAATAACACATAGCTGATGATATCATAACCGCAATAGCTTAAAAATGATACCAATCGATCCTAGCTATCGACTCTGTAATAAAAGTTTGAATTGAATGAGGTGAATTAGAAAGAACCGCTACCGAAGAACACATGTAACAATAGAACATTCTTTATATCTATTTTTTTCTTCTTATATCCAAGTTCACGGTTTTTCATTTGATTTTGTATAGCATCCAAGCTGTCAATCTGATCAGCTTTACATCATACCAGATGAACATCCTAAAAAAAAGACACTATCATGAAACCTGATAGTTTTAATTCAGTGTGACAGAGAGCGAACTTATTTGCTTGCTTTATGGTAATTTTGAAGGGTAATTTAGCTCTTCTAATCGTTTTATCAACTTTCAATATTAACGACGCTTTGTAAAGCTTATGAGGGCCCTTTTCTTTTTCTTACATATACATCATAAAAGAAAATATGAAAGACTTTTCACCAAATGAGTCAAGTTCCTTGCTTTCCACCGTGCAAGCTTTACTTTAATCAACCATACCAATATATACCTCTTTTTTTATTCTCTATTCTACTTGGTGAATACTGTAGTTGTTATAAGTAATATATAGGAATAAATAGCTTACGAAGATGTTTCGTTATGTGCGTAACCCTTGGTGGTTTAAAAACGAGCTTGAACATTTGTCTCCTCCGTCATTACCTAACCCATAAAAAACGCACTAAAACATAGAATTTCTTGGAATTGGAAGAAAACGTTGTATTTTACATATATATATATATTTTTTTTTTGAAAAAAAATATCTTTTTCAAGAAGGAAGAAAGAACAAAAGTTGAGAAATGGTTTTGAGGTATGATAATCCTCATCTAAATATAGCTGAGGTAGCTTGCCTGTATGGTGGCTTTCTTGGTCTTGGGACTTTAAAAGCTCTTAAGCAACAACGACAAGGCTCTGAGGATTTATTAAGGAAAAGCCGCTTTGGTAAAGAACCGTTGAAAATCGTTTCTTGGTGGATTCTGGCTGTTGCTTTGACATATGTATGGTAACTTGAAAAGAATATTCAACTATTTTTTTTCACATGCTTAACTTTGGTTTGCATGTCAATTTCGTCATTGTATTGGCACTCCAATATCGCGAGCGACTTGTTTGGTTTGTACCACTTACTAACTCATTGTCCTTAGGTAATCGATATCGCTAACTTAGTCGTCTATGCTTTGAGAACTCCCAATTGGTGGCCGCATAAGGCTTCTGTTGTATGCCTTGTTTTGTCGCTGCTCTTTTGGGGTATTGTTTTGATTAGCTGTGCAGATACATCTGAATTGCCAAGATACACTAATTCCTTTTTTTCTGCATACAGAGTTAATGTCTTATATGCGTGGTTAACGGAAGCAATCTTTGAATCTGTTTTTCTTGCATTCACACCTATTCCTGGGGATACCTTTCAGGGCATTCTTATGGCCGATCACCTGGCTCGTGTTCTTTTATGCATTTTTGCCTTTGCCATTTATGTAACCTATCGTCGCAAGAGGCCTTCTCGTGATTCGATGGACTATGAAGAACGGACGATGTTTGAAAATGGTACTCAATTGGATCCCGAAGCACCTGAAGGACAATTTTCTCAGGCAGTTCCAGACATAACTAAGAAAAATGATGCTAAAAAATCGAAAAAAAATACCTCCTGGATTGCTTATTTTAAATCCTTCGCTATATTGTTCCCTTACTTATGGCCTGTAAAAAACTTTAGATTGCAGCTTCATGTTTTTGTCTGCGTTATTCTCTTAATTTTTGGAAGAATAGCTAATATTCTTGCTCCTCGACAACTTGGTGTGGTCACCGAAAAGCTTTCTCAAACCAACAGCGGTGTTCCTTGGTTTGAAGTTTTCCTGTTCGTTTTCTATCGTTTTCTTCAAGGAAATATGGGCTTAGTTGGTTCTCTGCGTTCTTTTCTATGGATTCCTGTCTCACAATACGCTTATCGCGCACTTTCGACAAAAGCGTTACAGCATGTTTTGGGTTTATCCTATGATTTTCATCTAAATAAACGAGGTGGTGAAGTTTTGGCAGCATTAACTAAAGCCAACTCTGTGAATACGTTTGTTGAACAACTGTTATTCCAGATTGGACCCGTTCTTACAGATCTTGCTGTGGCAATCATCTACTTCTTCGTCAAATTTGACGTTTATTTTTCCCTTGTTGTCCTGGTCATGACATTTTGCTACTGCTACGTTACTGTAAAAATCACTTCCTGGCGTACTGAAGCCAGAAGAAAAATGGTTAATAGCTGGCGTGATAGTTACGGGGTCCAAAATGATGCTATTATGAACTACGAAACTGTTAAAAACTTTGATGCTGATGAATTCGAAAATCATCGTTTTGGCGATGCTGTAGATAAGTATCTGCTTCAAGAAAATACAGTTCTTTCCAGTTTGAGTGTTTTGAACATCATACAGGGTGGTATATTCACTTCAAGTTTATGCGTAGCCTGTTTGTTGAGTGCCTATAAAGTATCATTTGGGTACAATACAGTTGGTGATTTTGTGGTTCTTTTGACCTACATGACCCAACTTCAACAGCCCCTTAACTTTTTTGGAACCTTATATCGCTCTCTCCAAAACAGTATTATCGATGCAGAGCGATTGCTCGAGATTTTTGAAGAACAACCTACTGTTGTTGAAAAGAAGAATGCTACTCCTTTGAAGGTTACCGATGGCCGAGTTGTATTCTCAAACGTTTCTTTTGCTTATGATCCTCGTAAACCTGTTTTATCAAATGTCAACTTCGTTGCGGAGCCAGGTAAAGTAATAGCCCTTGTAGGAGAATCAGGCGGTGGAAAATCTACTATTATGAGAATCCTTTTACGATTCTTCGATGTAAATGATGGATCCATAACTATTGATGACCAGGATGTACGGGACGTCACATTATCAAGTTTACGTTCGTCAATTGGCGTAGTTCCTCAAGACAGCATTTTGTTTAATGATACTGTTATGTACAACATCAAATACGCTAAACCGAGTGCTTCTAATGAAGAGGTATATGAAGCTGCCAAGGCAGCTCAGATTCATGATCGGATTCTTGAATTCCCTGACGGATATAATTCTCGGGTAGGAGAGCGAGGACTAAAACTTAGTGGTGGTGAGAAACAACGCATGGCTGTCGCTAGAGCTATATTAAAGAACCCGACTATAATTTTGTTGGATGAAGCTACTTCCGCACTTGACACTAATACGGAACGTCACATACAAGCATCTCTAAACAGACTCGCTGCTGGTCGTACTGCCATCGTGATTGCTCATCGATTGTCCACCATTACAAACGCAGATCTGATTCTTTGTATAAGCAACGGAAAAGTTGTTGAAACTGGTACACACGAGGATTTGCTTAAGCATGAGGATGGTGTCTATAGGAAGATGTGGTTACAACAGGCGAACAAAGATCCAAGTTCTAAGAAGTTTTCTGTTGAATAAGTTATTAATTGTTTTGTTTGTCTACTGGAAAATTTCGTGTCTTCTAATAGTGTAGTCTGACTACGTCTGGTAATTATAAATGATAAAATTGATTATTTATTAAATTAATTTATAATCTCCAAAATTCCAAACCAATCCAAAATATCCTAATAAAATTTATATACGTCTTCTTGATATGTATTCAAGCCAAAAAAACAAATAAGAAACGGAACTGAACTCACTAAGTACTGGACATTTGCTGGAACCACTGTCGTAAGGCAGAAGATAACAACTGTGGAAGTTCTTCTATGTTCCTTACTACCAAGTAGTATTCAAAAGCAAATTCATCAATATAAGGTTGTATATTTAGTTCCATAGTCCCATCTTCCTTTGTAACGTAGTGTACTTTGTTGATATCCAGTACAGACGATTTTTTCATATCGTTAACATTGTCAAGAATAACAAAAACAATCATTACTTTTTCTTCTTGAGCACGTCGAAGAATTCTACGAATAGTATCGTGATCTTCACAAATACCATCGGAAATAATAATTTCAAGCTGCCTCAGATCGGTTTTATTACGCACTTGCAGGTTGGTGCCCGCGTAATTGAACAGACGCATTGACGCATCAGTTAAAGATAGAACGTTTGTTCCTGATTGCTCAAAAGAGAAGTGTGAGAACATGTCTGCGCCAACTTCCGAAGAAAAAGGTTTGTCAAAAGGATGGAGTAATTCAGGCTCATCGCCAAATTTCATCACAGAAATCTGACCAACTTCAAGCATAGATAAGGATTTCGTCACTAATGCTAAAGTCTCCAAAGCAAGCTTGGTACTTTTAGATTCACTCATTGATTTAGAATCATCAATTGCAATCATAACTTGATACGTTCGCTTACTAGGTTTTACACGGCGCATCCAAATCTTGTCTTTCTTAAACTGAGACGCGATATACGGAATAATCCGTTTCATGTTTAAACGCTTACCAGTGCGGAAATCACCTTGCATCTTAGTTGCCAGAGTGGGTTCCAGGATTAAGCGAAGTTGCTCACAGAGCTCCATAGAAAGTTGCCTGGTTGATTCCTCATGTTGCTGCCAAAGCACACGAGCCTCCTCTATTGACATGGAAGGAGGCTCCTTGGTGGTTGTGATTATACCTTCATTTTCTATGACATCTTCAATCTCGTCGTACTCCTCTAAGTCTCGGTCAAAATCAGGTTGATGGATTACATTCCCTGTCTTCAATTCATCAACTCTAGATTTATCTGTAGTTTCGGAAACCTGTTTTGATTCAACACCTGCTTCTTGATCTTCTTTTGGTTTATTATCGTAGGCATCCAACTGAGAGTCAATATCCATTGGTTCAGGAGCACTGGCATCTTCTTCCTGATCTTCATTGACACTGAGGCTTTTGACTTGCTCTTTATCAGCATTGCCTAAAGCTTGAGTATCTTCTTCTTCATCTTCAGCAATATGAGCAAAATCGACAGCATCATCAATGTTCTTCTGCTGATCATCAGCTTCTTTCTCCATATCTTCGGTTTGATGCTCCTGAATTTGGCGAGCTCGTTGCCACTCACGCAACTGATCACCAAGACTTTGATATTGTTTATCTGCAGATTCTGCTTCCTCCGATGCCCTGTTCTCTTGATCAGTTGCCGCATCGATATCATTTTGTTCTCCAGAAATAGCACCTGCTCCTCGCTCACCACTTTCAGCAGCACCTTCAGCATCTTCTTCACTGACATTATCATCAGCAGCATCGACTGTATCTCCGGTGTCCATTTTAGTTGATGCTGACTTGGATGCATCGTCTTGTCCACTCGTGCTGTCTTTAAGATCGTCAGTGGCATCCTCATTAGGATTTTCTTCGGGGATATCTTCTTCACCTGCATTCTCCTGCTGTTCATCATCACCATCATCCTCACGAGAATCCTTATTTTCAACTTCTTCGGTATCATCAGCTTCACCGACTTCATTGGCCTGTTCTTCTTCATTTACAGCCTCATCGTGAGAAGCAAAACCTTCCTCTTCTTTTATATCTTCTTCTAAATTGTCTTGCGCATCATATTCTTCAAACTGTTCGGCCTGCTCCTCTTCGTTTTCTTTGTCAGCTTGTTCTGGTTCTTTAGAATCTTCAACATCCTCCGATATATCCTCATCATCACCACCGCCTTCTTCGTCTTTTCCTTCATCAAGTTTGAGGTCATCTGGAAGTTCAAGAATTTCATTGTTTTCCGGATGCTGTGGTGCATCATCTGGGGCATCTTGTTGAACTTCATCCTCGATACCAGGAGCCTCGGTATCACTTTCCTCTTCTTTGTTATCATTGTCGGGTTTATCCTGCTCATTACTATCGCCACTTTCTTTTTCTTCTTCTTTAGAAACAAGATCACTGGTATTATTTTGAGCAGACTGTTCGTTCGACTTTTCTTCATTTTCGCCCAATTCCTCTTCATTAGGCTCATCCCACATCTTCTCATTTAAGTCCTCAGATAGCCCTTCGTTGTCTTTATTGATCTCCTCATCAAGTTCTTTTTCCTCATCATCTGAATTGCTTTCAACGTCAGAGGCTGGTGCATCTTTAGTAGCACCACTCATATCTGTGTCAAGTTCATGAGCCTCAGAATTCTCTTCTAATTCGTCCTGTTCATTTGTATCCTCCTCATTTGCAAGTTCTTCGAGATCGTCATCTTCGTTCACAGTATCGGAAATATCTTTTGCACCCGAACCAGAGCCAAGGCCTGTACCAGATTCCAAATCACCACCTTCCCGAGAATTTTCATCTTGCGGAATATCAGGAGTACAGAAACCATTAGTAGCAACCATCAAAAACAACGAGGCAATCTTATGCAAACTTTGTGATTCCTTCGCATGCTTTACTAAGAAATAGGTGAAAGCTTGTTCGGCTGAAAAAATGTACTGTTCACATACAGGAAGAAAGTGCATAAAAAGACGAACAGTATCTGAATCTAAATCTTTCCGTTCAAAAAACTCCTTAAGATCAGATAACTTGAACACAAACAAGTCAAGCTTAAATGCGGTTAAGAGTTTATTTATCAAAATACTTCTATTAGACAGAGTATCTTCCGTGTCATCACTTTCTAATGATTTAACACACTTAGAAACTTCCTCTGCCGATGATAATAATTGATCAAATAAAGAAGTTAATTTCTCAAAAGCCGGATAACGAATGTCCAAATCACTGATTTTCTTATGCTCGAACGTCGACTCAGGCTTTACAGAACATACAATGGTCTTTGACCAATACAAAGCGTCAGGCATAGAAGCGGCACGATCTCTACTATAACAAAGTAAGTCATTTACAGCTGTCTTTGCAGACGTCAGAGAATCCACCTGTTCGTCGGAAATGAAGAGAGGATTAGAATTGATAGCCAAATCTCTTGAAATTTGAGAACTGTACTCTGACAAGTGAGCCGATACAGATGCGTAATTATCGTTTGAAATAACTTGGTGATGCTTTGACAGAACCACGGAATAAAACGAACATAATGTCGATAACTCCCTCAAATATTTCCTTAAGCCCCTATAATCGAAGCCTTCGGCTTGTTTAAACATCGAGGTTGTAAAATTCAACTTCAAAGACTCGTCTATTCCAATACCCCGGTATACAGACTTGATACTCTCCAAAGATTTGGCAAAATTAACTAAACTCAACCGTTCTTCAAGTAACCAGCTTAGGGAGCTGTCAAAAAGACCAATAGCTCTTGCCACTTCTGGTGTTGTAAGATCATCGTGCTGGTTACCAGGAAGACGATGTACTTTCGGAATTAAGTCAAGAACTGTCGAGAGTGATGTATTTAAATCATCAATCAAACCAGAAGACACCGGAAAAGCAGGTACATTGGAAAACAAATTCTGAAGAGATTTCATTGTTTCCTCTACACCTGCTCTAACCCTGTATTGAAAGCCAAAACTATGCAAGGTCTTGTAACTGTTTACCAAAAGAAGATGTTTTCGGGTCTTCAAATGTTTAATTTCCGAAATATTCTCATCCGTAGCAGTAGATGGCGTAAGCTTAAACAATTCATGGGCACTATTCACTATTTCATCAACGGCCTGCGTAAACAAAGTATCAGCAGGGTATGTAAACCTTAAAAGTGATTTCATCACTCGTACTGTCGAATCTGTGTTGTAAAATCGGGCAGGCAGATTTGCATAAACAGCGTTATCAAGAGTCAAACCAGAGTAATCGACTGTCACCTCTTCCTTCAACGTTTCTGTTTGTAAATTTATAGGTTTGAGCAATATTTCCCAGTGGAGTTTTTGAGACATAAGAGGAGTCACAGGCTGGCGTAAAACCTCTCTATATTTATGCAAGGTCTTATAAAGCTCCATGTGGCTCTTTCTGGCATTCTCTTTAAGGGCATATACATTTGTGTCTTTCCAGCTCATCAACAATATCCTCTCCTTGATTTTCTTCTCTAGATCGTCACGCTGCACATTTATAAAATGCGTTATATTGCTTTCAAATAATTTTAGGTAAGAATAGATTTGCTGAAGCGTTGCACATAGTTCTCTCGATTCATCAAGGACTTCCAGATGTTTTGTGAATGTAAGCAAATTACTAAGGCACGGACGATATTCTCCAACACTTAAGCCATTAAAAAATTGCATAATGACCGACGCCATTTCGTTCAAAGAGGATTTGTCCAAAGCGTACTTCCGAAAATGAGTCTGTAATATCACAAAGTCCAATATAGTATATAGTCGAGGGTATGTTTTCTCCACCAATTTGTATTCTTCCCATAACAACAAGTTCTTCCAATTTGAAAGCTCAAATTGTCTCCATTCAATAATCTTGTTTTTAATTAAATCCATGTCACTTACTAAAGAAAACTGTCGACTGGCAAGCTTCTCCCATTCTGACAATAAATGATGCAGCCGTTCGATTTTGGATAACATTTGCGCTATAGGAGTAGAAATTGCCATACCGAGAGTTAAATCAGTAGCCTCTTTCAAGCCTCTCAGCACAAAATTGTCAGGCCATGATTTCAGTAATGAATTGGTGTGCTGTTGTAACCCCACCAATATTTCTCGTACTTCAATCAATTTGGAAGGGTGAGGATCCGAATAGAAGTTGTAGACAGGAGGCGACCAATAGTTAGCTGTATCCTTGGAAGATTGAACTCCTAAACAGAGAACAGCAGCCACTATATCAAAGTCCGCAGAAATCGTTTTCTCAAAGTCAGAAAGCCCTAACTTTCTAATCAAATAAGAACCAATGTCCAGGAGCTGTTCGGAAGAACACGTTTCTTCATTCCCAATAAAAAAGCTTTTATAAAGGGTCCAAAATGCATACTGAAGTTGGGAAAATCGGGTTCTTTCCAGTCTTTCTTCTGGTTGTTCTTCAACTTCCTCATCATAATTAATAAATACCTGCATATATTCGTTATTCTCAAGGTTCAGTCCTCTCTGGCGGAAAAGTCTGTGTTTTTCTTCTTCCTCTTCTTGTTCTTTCTGAACTATTTTCGTATGATATACAAAAAACTCGTTTGCCAAAACTATAAATGAATTAGCTGCGGAAGACTTAGGAATATCATTCTTTTCCCTGCAGAGTTTTGCTGTTGCAAATAAAAGAACCTCAAATTTCAATGCAGCATTTAATTGCAAGTCAGAAGTTAATCGTATAATATCTTCTACATCTTCGAACATAAGAAGCTTTGAAAGCTTCTGAGGACTAATTAAGTGAGACATCAAAGAAGCCGATGCATTAACACGATGGTCTAGGATCCTTTTAGCTTGTGCAACCAGCATATCAATACCGTAAACGATGTAACTAATTAAAGATATAACTATCTCAAATATGTCAGTATATTGAGGATATGCTTCACGTAGCCTTTCAACGAAAGCAGTCCACTTATATTTAAAGATTTTGGCTTCCTCTAACGTTGAGTCGTCTGGGCTTTGCATTAGCTTTCTTGACAAATCCAGAGCGTATGAGTTATTAACGACGTTATCCATTAAAAATTGCAATTCATCAAACAAAGAGGTACTATTACCTTCAAGAGAGCGGAAAACACCTGTGCTAGTGGGAACAGACCTATTTATTTCCTCTCTGCGAGAAGAAATTGACTTGGTCAGTAGGTTGTCTTGCTTGCCGGATTTATTGTCTTCCATTAGCTTCACAACTTCCAGCTCTCCAGAAAGTGAATTTAATATCTCCGTACAGTTCGCAGAAGATAATAGAGGTAGAAGCGCTGGATCGTATGGTTTATCAGGAACATATGCAAGTAATAAACCACATGAAAAATGTATGAAAGCAGCAGCCTGATCCCTACAGGCATCTTCATGATTGGTGGTCGATAAGGACTTCCGTAAATAGCCTAACGAATTCAATACATGAGTTTTATACGACGCATTATAACGTGTGTTATTTTCAAAATAAGACACAAGTTCATCCACATATGAAGTGGAGGTCTTTTTTAACTCTTCATATGGTAATGTCAACGCCTTTAAGATCTTCTCTTCATCCGCCGAGAAATTATCACGATTGATTTCAGTAAGTATGAAGAATGGGATCCGCTGTAACAGTAAGATACTAGCTCTTTCCACGGGACTTTCAGAGAATCGCATAGAACGTTCAGTTATGTGCCTTGTTAATGTTTGGTGCATATCCTCATATCTTCTGACAGAAGCTATATTCAAATGTTCATCAATTGAAGCAAAGGCACGCGTGAATAAGTCAAATGTATTTCCGTTAACTAAGGAAAAGAAATCATAGTCAAAAAGGACTGCAAACGGAATTTGAGAGGCATCGAAGTTGAGATTGGTGAGAATGGATAATGGACTTACCGAACCCCTCGTATAAAGGGCAGCGTGCACGTAATTCGTAAACACTTCAGAAGAAACATCAAAGTTGTTAATATCGGCCGTATATATTGTTAGGAGATCTGAAGCCGCTAAACAATTGAATGCTGAATAAAAGGCTTCAGGAAGCTGATCCTGTTTAGAATTCTTTAATCCTAATATACCTTCTTCCAGAATTTGCATATACGAATCCAAATCTTGGGATTCATGTTGCTGAGTCACCTTCATAAGTAACGATAAAGCAGTGGTAACGACATGAGAAGCGGTAGCTTCCATGCCTAGAGAAGGAGTATTTGCACGTAGATATTCCTTTAACAAAGTATCAATTTTTGACCATAATGACCAGTGCTCCTTCGTTTTGGGTACTAAGGGATGGTACTGAGACCAAATATTTTGCATATATTCGCCAGTTGATAGCTGCAGCGTCTCAGAGAATTTATTAATCAGGCCATGGGGGGCATCTAAATACCTTGACTTATGATCAGCAACAAACTTAATTGACCATTCTTTAAGCAATAACGAATAGCAATGGAACCTACTGAAATCGAACTCAAAAGTACCAGTCCATGCATACATGCTTTTCCATAGCCCAATCAAATTAAGAAAATTCAGTAGGTCGTCGACGCTGACTAACGAACTATTTTTACGTAATTTGTCAATCGAATTGAAGATGTAAACACTTAGGTCGTTCAAGAGCTTCCAAACCGAAGATAAAGCACCTTTGTAGTACGAGACGCCATGTAAGAACGCATATGCACTTCTTAAAAGGTAAGTATTTATAGAGCCAGATTGCACGGAAGAATAAACTTCTTGATTGATATGCTGTAAGTCAAACTGGGCTGCATAAAGTACATTTAGCAAATAAGCTTTCCAGAATACTTCAGCACCGCAGTCAGAGGAAGCGATACTCGTGAAATCGTTCATAATAGACGCAAGACTCATAGATGTTAATAATAACGGATAGTCATATGTCCTGATATAGGTAAGTACTTCATCAGGAATTCGACCATTTGAGAAATCAGCCTGTTGCAATGCGTTTATGTAAGGCAATCTCTCAATTGACGGTGTTTTCTTGTCGTCGAAAAGGTTTTTTAGACAAGCCAACTGACCATTTGAAAAATAGCTAAAGACAACGGCCGCTACTACATATGGAGATACCAGGTTCGTTTCTAATTCACTTAGACGTCTGTGAGTATCAAGAACAAAAGTTAAGTTAGATGAGTCAGCGTCTACGGCAGAGCAGATAGGGGAAGGTGAATAAACGGAAAGTTGACGATTATCCAAAGGAGTTGGACCATTATTCAACATATATATTTCAACACCACGATTTCTCATTGCTCTCGATAGCTCTCCGTAATAAGGGTTCACTGTTAAAAAGAGTCGGAAATTAGGATGAGGCTTGATGACCTTTGGCATTCCGGATTCGGTCGGTCTTTCATTGACAGTCAGAGTACCACCGGACTCTAATAAAGAATTAAGACGATCTAACACAGCAGGACTGCAAAGGTTGGCGTTATCAAGGACCAACCAGTGACCATTTTCGACTGCTCTCAGCAAATAGCCATCTATCCATTCAAATTTTCCTGTTGCAGGTACAGATGCCTCTTTGATGAGCTTGCCTGCATGTGTGAAGTATGGTCGCAAGTGTTTAAACACGACGGTATGATGTCGGATAGAACGAATCTCGGCTATAACCCATTCCAATAAATGCAACCCTTCATCGAGTGTTACAAAGCTGGTTCCCAGAACTCTCAAAAGCGATGTTCCTTTGAGTATTTCTTTAATCTCTTCATGCTCAATAAGGACATTTAATACATCATGGGACAATTGCAATAAAAAGGCAGAAATTTTCCTAGAAATATCAACTTGTTCGTATTCACCTAACAAGTCCATGGTGTCTATTTCTGAATTAATCGCCATCTCCTTCAAGTCTACACCACATACAGCTGCAAGGAGTCGAATGGTGCGAGTCTTGCCAGAAGCAGATGGACCAACTAAAATACAAGGCCAATTTTTGTTTATACAGGTAATCATAGACTCAAGCACATCGTATTGAGACTGTAACAAC
Organism: Schizosaccharomyces lindneri; assembly: GCA_029532395.1. Lineage (NCBI taxonomy): Eukaryota > Fungi > Ascomycota > Schizosaccharomycetes > Schizosaccharomycetales > Schizosaccharomycetaceae > Schizosaccharomyces > Schizosaccharomyces lindneri. Next base: position 215,526 of record JARFMH010000008.1, on the reverse strand, counting down.
TTGGTGTTGTCAAGGGAAGTGTTCTGAGTGAGTGAACTTCTATTCAAAAATGAATGACCAACTTTCAAAACATTCGAATCTAACTCAGAACTAATTATACGTGGTTCGTACTTAACACCAAAGACTTCTTCAAAAAGCCTAATCACGCGTTGGCGATCATTACTAGTTCGCATTCGATGCAATACCACGACCTCCAAATACTCAGCTGGAGAAACACAAGTATATTTCTCGGCTTCAGATAGAAGTTGTAGCCACCGCATGGCATCTCGCAAATTAAATTCCCATGGGCTACCATTAGCTCCAAAAGAAACGTCAACTTCAACATACTCCTGAAGTTTGAACATAAACTCTATGATATGGAATCGCATATTTTCATCAACCTGGCGATAGTTTTGGCTAGCAATTTCAAGCATATCACTTTGCAGCAATGGCTCAACGTAAACTACAGTAAATCGATTAACAAAAGATTTAGGTAGCCCTTTTCTACCACCACCTTGGTTTTGGGGATTCTGTGCTGCAAAGACTCTAAAATTTGGATGGGCTTTAAATACTCTGTCCAATTCCGGAATATAAGCTTCCCCACGGTGATCCAGACAAGCATTCAAACCTTCCAATACAGTCTGCGAAGCTAAATTCAATTCATCAAGAAGTACCCAATGTCCATGACGCATTGCAGACAAAAATGGGGCATCACGCCAGGCGAACTGGCCACCTTCACTACCATTGACTGGTGCATCAGAGCCAAAAAGATCCATTAAATCGGTTTGGTCGGACAAATTAATTCGAATCAAAGGATAACCGCATTCTCGAGCCAAAGCCGATATCAAACTTGTCTTGCCGACACCAGGACTACCTTCTAAAAGAATTGGCTTTCGAACTTGTAAAGCACGAACGACCTTAGCAGCGTTAATCTTGGTAGTGTGTGTGCTAAGGTTATAAGTGGTATCAGGATTTACGCTAGATCCTAACTTTATACCGAAATCTCCAATATAAAAAGAAGATTCTGTAAATCTTATCATCAAATCGTCGGTAATAGAGCATGAAAAATCACTACCGCAAAGTGTTCCTAACTTGGACGCACATTTTTTACGCTCGTCTAAAAGCACATTTTTGTTTCTGCCAAAACCAACTGCAGATATAGCACCCAAGGCATCAATAAACACCATTGAAACGGCGTGAAACAATGTAGCCATATCGTCGCTAAGTTCAGACGAATTAATAAAATCGACCGCCGATAGGACATCTCTGATTGATATAATATTGCCATTTTGGTAAACATTACTGTGCCAGTAAGCGTAATGTACTAATGGCTCACCAAGATGCTTTTTCATAGGTATTAATTTCCCTTCCACAATTTGAAGGATGTCATTAACTGAAGTCATAGGAGGGACCCAAATTTCTGTAAAACGATTTCTCAAAGCAGGCGAAAGCTCCTTTTTTCCATAGTCACCTCCCGGGTTCATGGTTGCAAAAAATGCAAATCCTTCATTGGCAGTTAAAACAACAGCAGCATCATTATGTTCAACCAACGTGAGAGTCCTAGAAATTTCAAGAACACTATTAAGTCGTTCAAGCACAGAATCATCGGCAAGACTAATTTCATCAAGCAAGAAAAAATCACCACCTTTCATTGCTGAAACAAGAGCACCATCGTGCCATTCAAATAAGGACTTAAACTTCTTTATGTGCTTCTCGATGACGGCAGATAAGTCATCAGTTTTTTCAGAATGAGGGAGGTTTTCAAATTTCGTGATTAAATCTTCAACAGGATACTGGTCTTGAGTGACGTTAAACTTCTCAGAAAGTTGAATATGAAGCGTGTTTTTTATAAGTGATCGATTACGCAAAGGTCTTTGAGCACCAATTATATCGCCATTCTCTGTGTCTTGATGAGCATTGACTATATGCAGCTGTTTGGAGAGACATTCAGCCAAAACCTGACAAACGGTGGTTTTACCGCAACCGGTATCACCTACTAGTAGGACAGGTTCCTTAGCCTGAAGGCAATGCCAAACTAAGGAAAATAAACGAATCATGGGCGCGGTCCATACGACATTATCAAGGGGACCTACGTTAGCATCAGATCTAATCGAGTCTATAAAATCCAAATTATACAGCTTTTCGGTATTAATTTTGACTTTCATCACTTTCTCAATCACCTCCTGTACTGCTAATTTATCGTTGGGATCCCGTGCACGTTCCGCCAGTAGCATATATCCGTTCTCGGCGAGTTGTTCATAACCTACTGCGTCACGAAAAGCCCAGCGGAACAAGTCTCTAAGGGTAGCAAAGGAATTTTTTTGTTCAAAAATTCTGGTGCTTTGGCGACGAAGAGAGAGTTCACGAAACACCTGAACAATCTTTCCGGCGTAAGATGGAGCTATTTTACAACGCATATGCAAAATTGTTTCAAGTTCATTCTCAGGAATATCGTCAAAGTGAATTTCCAAAAATCTATTTCGAAATGCACGAGATAAGTGTTTACGACCAGCGTAAACACCAGGCGGGTTTTGGGTTGCAAACAACATAAAGTCAGGATGCGGTTTCACAAGAGTTTCGGTTTCAGGAATGAACAATTCACGATTATCATCAAGAAGGCGATTCAATGCCTCTAAGACGTCAGTGGGAGCTAAATTCAGCTCGTCAAGTACAATCCAGTAACCATTTTTTAGAGCTTCGACGAGGATACCTTCCTTGAATACCAAAGATCCCTTGTCATCGGTTACATATGATCCAAGATATTCTTGAAGATCAGTATGTTCATGGTTATTAATTCTAACAAACTTATGTCCTGTTTTACCCGCTATGTATTCGATCATACTGGTTTTACCGCTAGATGTAGGACCCTGTATTAAAATTGGAAACATCCTAGTTGAGCAAGCACGAGTAATATTAAGAAGATTTTTTTGAACGAAGGGAGTTACAATGTAGTGTTCCTGATCTCTGACAGGGAATGAGCCCTTTCTAAGCCAATAGTGACAGAAGGCGACATAATCACCAACGTCCGGTCGTTTGGGAATCTGTCTAAGAATAGCATTTTTCTGTTGAACCGAGAGCTCTCCTAGTGTATAGCGTTCAATATATTTGTATAATATGTTTTCGCTATTTTGATCAAGTAAAGTTAAGAATGACATACAAAAACCTTCATATAAGGAACGTCTAAGACCATAAATAGGCACGATTTCCGCGACATAGCATAGGGTTCTGCTCAAAGTACGAATCGTATAATGAGGCTTCTGTCCGGCACCATCAACTAGGGAGCCATCAATAGAAAGGCGTTTGGCAATCTGGTATAACTCGGCAATATCACGAATAACGTGATCGTCACCAATACAAAGAGTTCCTATATATTTGCTTATAATTGACAATAAGTCTGAAAGGTTTCTGTCGGGAGATTCAACGTAGATTTCTGTAAACCGAGACCTAAGCGAAGTCTCTAATTCACGCTTGCCTACATCAGTTGAAGGATTCATACAACCAAACAACCTAAAATTAGAGTGAGGAGTAACAGGATTAACGTCGCCACGATCGCTAAGTAAAATACCAGGTTCATAAGAATTCAATAACTGCCCAATAGGTTCTAATGTTTCCATGGATGCGAGATTAATCTCATCCAGCAAAACCCAATGCCCTGAACGTATAGCTTTAACCAATGCACCTTCAACAAAAGAGAACATAAAACTTTTAGAGCCACCTTCAAGCATTTTGCTAAATTGATCAACCTCTTCCTTAAACTTATTCCAACGAGCCTCTAAAGCTGGTTGATTAGCCAATCTCTTCTGACGCTTCATGGGATTTTCTTGACTCCGCGTCTTAGAGAAAAGCGATTTGGAAAGAGATAAAGCCTCATTCCATATTTTTAAGCAGGTCTTCCATCTAAATCTTCTGGCAGAAGTAGAGGCTGCTGCAACAAATTTCATGTTTTTCTTCACACTAAAAGTGGTTTCAAACAGACTCATGAATTCTTCATGTAAAGGAAGCCCCAGAGTAGTGACGTTTATAGGTTTATAACCACCAAGCATATCTGAGGATTCTGTCTGCTGGGACATATTAATAACTGTAACTTTTTGACCCAACAAATTAGCCAACAGCTGCACCGTAGTTGTTTTACCGGTACCTGTTTCACCAACAAGTAATAAAGGTTCATTGGTTTGAACAGCAACAGATATCTTCTCTAGTAATGACAATGAGGAAGAAGTAAAAGCATATGGATTACTGGTAGAAAACCCACTGGATGAAACCTTGGGCAATTTAGATCGGCCAACCGTAACTGCAGTCTCAGAATCATGAAAAGAAGGAATAACTTCCATAAAATGCTCGGCTTTTTCAGGTGATATATTCAGGTCAATAGCTATATTACGCACGACGTTATCTACACCCTGTTTATTTGGTATATAAGCACTGAATACATCAATGGCTTCTTTAAATATAGCATCTTGCAGCTCCTGCGAAATTGTTGTATGATCAACAGATACATGGAAATTTCTATAAAGGAAAGCAACGCGTTTCATAAATTTGTAGAAATCGCGAAGGCATAACCGCCGATACACCCTAGAGATTGCAAGAAATGTTCTGTTTGAAAAAAGCTCATAAATATCATTATAAACAGAAAATAGGGTCCGAGAAATGGTAGAAAGTTCTGGATAGATTGTTGAAACAATTTCGATGCATTCATGAGGAGCAGAAACCATCTCAATAGTCTTCCAAAGTCTTTGCCCCAATATAGTGGAGTTTGTAGAACTGGTTGCAAAAACTTGAAAAGAATTTGCTGCATAAATAGTTTCCCCTCGTGAAGGAACTACAAGTTGTCGTTTTTCTAACAAAGGTAATAAAATACTTAAAACTTCGGCAGGTGCTTTTTCAATATTGCTTAACAAAAGCCATTTTCCATGTCTCACAGCTTGCGTTAAAACGCCTGGTTGCCATTCAAATTCACCTGGACGAGGGCAAGTATACGTTCCTATTAGCATTTTAGGATCGGTAGAGTCCGTGAGGTGAATACGCACAATTCTTTGTCCAAGTAAGGCAGCAATTTGAGTAATAAAATACGTCTTTCCCATGCCTTCTGGGCCAGCCAGGAGCAAAGGCTGCTTTCTCACGAGAAAAGGACTTATGCGAGATAGATTTTCTTTAACGCTTTCTGTCTGCACAAGAGTTGTAGGCAAAGGTTCATTAAACTGAAAGAAAAGTTCACCACCCAATTCAACGAGCGGAACATGATTAACTTTTGCATTCGATAACAATTGTCGTAAAAAGTAAGAGTTCTCGCTTGGACTGCGAGATTTAGCTAACTCATTTAATTTGGCAATTCTTTGATCTTCAAGCACAAGAAATTCATCATATGAGTACAATTGTCCATAGTAATCGATTTTGCAGTCCTTTCGTCTTTCATCAGACGCGTACAAAAACCACAAATCGTAGTCTACTTTTGACCAAGAGCGATGCAAGCGAATTCGCTGCAAAAGAGTTGTTGGAACATATTTAATATGATCCAAAATATCAAAAATTTGAGGGTATATTACAACCCACTCAATCAACTCGTCCATCCCCTTGAGCGTTGGTAGAGTGCAAAAGCTGAATTTTGTCAGGTATTATTCTCTAACGTTTATTTGAAAATTGAGTTTCCTTCCACTTCGTTATTTGCATTCACCACCACTTAACCACAATATTATAGAAAAAAAAAAATATATATTGCTTGGCAAAATTAAGTCTTAAAAGCTAAGCGCGACATAAAAGGAATATTTCCATTGTAAACTCCCTCAAATTTAGTCTATCGATAAAGTCTACAGTTTTGGAAAATTGAAGAAGCAAATGTCTGAGGAAACATGGGTAAAATAATAACATAGCTGCTTCTTGTTTTATTAACAACGATGTAAGATTGAAGAGTATTCCGATAAAGAACTTCAATTCATTGAAAAAATCCAAAAGGTTGAGATCGAAGAAGCTGAAGCTCTTCTTCAGAAGTACCCTTTACCGACACTTCAAAAGAACGGAATTGCTTTAGTTAATCTTCGTTTGAGTTCTATTCGGACGGGTTTTGGGGGGAAAACGTAAGTTATTCTGTGTCTACGAGTTGCAGCTAAATGTTTGAAAATATAGGGTAATTGAGTTAGAGAGAGACCCAGCGTTTAGTAATTCAGATATTTTACCTGCGAATTCATTTTCTCCGGGAGATGTAATAAGATTGAACCAGGGAGGAGGGAAGTCTGATACTCGAGCATCAAAACCCGCTGATAAAACCAAACGAACTGACTCTTCTGTGGAAGGTGTTATCACAAGAGTTCAAGAAAAAAGTATTTCAATTGCTCTCAATTCAGAAGAGGATGTTCCTTCTTTAGTTGAAGGCTTGTCAATGTAAGTGTTTTTGTTGAGGCAATACTAATATATTAAATTAGAGTAAAATTGGCTAATCGCACAACTTATGAGAGAATGAAAGATACTATGATTGAATGGAAGAAAAATCTGCCCGAATACCGGATGCCCTTGTTTTATACATTGACAGGAAAGAGAGAGGCTGATACCTTTCTTGACGAAGATATGATTAGCGAATTGAAATTTTTCAATAATGAACTAAACGATAGTCAAAAAGAAGCAGTTCGTTTCTCTTTGGGTGTTCGGGAGTTAGCTCTTATTCATGGGCCACCTGGAACCGGTAAGACTCATACATTGATAGAAGTCATCCATCAGCTTATAAAGAGAGGTAAAAGGGTTTTGGTTTGTGGTGCTTCTAATCTATCTGTTGACAATATCGTGGATCGCATTAGTCCATATGGAATACCGATGGTGCGGCTAGGGCATCCTGCGCGACTCCTACCCAGTGTATTGAATCATTCGCTGGATTTTCTATCTAGAAGTGGAAATTTTGGAGAAGTTATAAATGGTATTAGCGAAGATATAGACGCTGAACTTAACAAAATCAGAAAAACTAAGAGTGGAAAAGAAAAAAGGGAAATTTATAAACATGTGAGAGAACTTCGAAAAGACTATAGGCGTTACGAATCTCAAAACGTTTCAGAGTGTTTGAGGGCAAGTAATATTGTCTTTTGCACGTTACATGGAGCCGGATCGCGCCAACTTAGAAATGAAAAATTTGATGTAGTAATTATTGATGAAGCTTCACAGGCTTTAGAGCCGCAATGTTGGATTGCACTCTTAGGTGCCAAAAAGGCAATCTTAGCAGGAGACCATATGCAACTTTCACCGAATTTGCAAATAAAGCAACCTTATTGCTCTATGTTTGAGCGATTATTGAAAATCCAAGGAGACAAAGTTAAATGCTTTTTGAATGTCCAGTATCGAATGCATGAGCTCATTAACAAGTTTCCTTCTAATACATTTTATGATGGAAAATTAATTTCAGCGTCTACTGTAGCGAAACGTTTGCTAATGCATTTACCATATGTTGAAGAAACCGAGTTGACGGATGCACCCATATACTTTTATGACACTGACGGAAATTATTACGAAGATGATGATAAAGACATGAGTTCTGCTTTATACCAAGACAGTAAAAGTAATAAATGGGAAGCTCAAATAGTCTGCCATCATGTTTTAGAGCTAATGAATGCTGGGCTTAAAGAAGAGGATATGGTTATTGTAACACCATATAATGCTCAAGTCGCTTTAATCCGGAGTATGTTGAAGCTACGAGGCATAGAGGTTGAAATGGGAAGTGTGGATCGAGTGCAAGGACGAGAAAAGGAAGCTATTATTTTTTCGCTGGTCAGAAGTAATGATGTCCGCGAGGTCGGTTTTCTATCGGAAAAAAAACGTCTGAATGTTGCAATTACTCGACCAAAGCGACATTTATGCGTCGTTGGAGATGGAAATACTGTGAAGTGGGCGAGCGACTTATTTCACAGATGGATGAGTTTCCTCGAAGAAGAAGCAGTTGTTATGGAAGTAGAACCATCCATATTTGAATAAGCAATATGTAAATAGCTTGTTGGTTTTACGACTACTTCTCTAGTTTTCGAGTTTAGAACCATACGATCTTAAACCGTTGCTTATCCATACGTTAGAAGTATTATGCTTTAAAGAGAACTATAACAAGGAATGAAACTGTTAGGGCTTATTTAGATCTCAGAAGCTGCTAAAGAACCATCATGGTAGTAATAACGTGAAAATGTTACAAAGAAAACTAAATATCTAATTTACTTAATTAAAATAAAAATATAAATAAATGTAAGATGAGGAACCTAATAAAGTGTAAGTAATGACTAAGCTTATGGAGAAGGAATGCCGTTCGTTTTGGTTAACTAAGCAATTCCCATCATCAGTTTCCATACTACTGAATTGTAAACTTCTGTTGTGTAGACTTTCAGGAAGTTTTTTTTATATTTTTTTTGGCTTTTCTAATCATTCTAAACATTTGGATACAGACACAGAGGTAATAAACTTAAAATACGTTGATATCTGTTGTCATTTGGAATCCACTGAGGAAAAAGAACCCTGTCAATCGTATTTATTAACCAATTAATATCGTTTTTACTTAAAAAAAAAGCTATTGTACATTGAAAAACAGAGATGGGATGTTCAGACGCCAAGCAATTTCTCTTATGCACTGGAGATGTGACTAAGAATTTAAAGTCTGGAATCTGGAATGCTTCTCGTTCGGTATCCAATTTAGAGGTAAGACGAATTCAACTTCTGCGTACGTATATACGTTTGCAAAAGTTTCACAGTGGAGAACTTACTAAAGATTTTGGTAGTTGATCAAGGCATTAGAAAATGGCAGTTTACAAGAATTAAAAACTACTAGAGACATGGCGGATGCTCAGACTAAGATTTTCGTTGCACCAAATGATTCCCTTCAAAATCTTGATGGAAAAGCTGATGACTATGAAATAATTGGTATGTTTGGTACAAGGAACGAGGAGGAGAATTGAATTTTCAATCTAACAGAGTATATTAGTGAAGTTATTTTTCTTAGACGGAAAAAATGATAGCCTTAACAGCAGACGTGAAACCACTGATCAGGTATTCTTTTATCTGAGTCAGTTGTTTGGAATCCATAATATCTCGACATTGGTTGCTTCTTTCCCTCATATAGTATTTTCAAAAGAAGGTCTAAATAATTCTACGGATTCACCGGTATATTCTTCCATTGATGAGGTTCCTGAAGGAGAGATTCAATCTTGGATCGATACTTGGAAGATCCTGGAAGAAAAAATTCACGATGGAAAGGTAAAGACTTTAGGTGTCAGTGAGTTTGGCGTTCCAGAGTTGGAGCGGTTAATCCCTAATGTAGAGATCTCACCCGAGTCTACTCAAGTGAATAACGGAGGTGAATGCAAACTTCCTTCGGACTTGACACAATACGCCGAACAAAAACGTTTAAAAATTTTCTTTCATTCGGATCCTCCGATACTCATCAACGAAAATGAAATCACCGAAGTGATCCGTAATGCCTGTCCTAATTTACCAGCGCGTGCCCGTGCGGATTGGGTTGTACGATATACCATTGTCTCTAGAAAAACTTCCGTCATTAACAGAAAAGGGTATGTTTAATTTACTCTTAACATTACTTAATTACTAATACTTTTTTTTCAGTTACTTGGTGAAAGCAAGTTTATTATGAGGAAGCTCACTTTGATGAGTTCGCATTAAGGCCTGATTCTGCAATGCAGCTAATATTACAAGTATAATGTTGAAATATATCTGATTTTGGACATGTTTTTTCTTGACTGGCGTTCTTGGCTCGTTCTTGTGTTTTTAGATAGAGTTCAACTTAAGCACACATGTTCCATAATATGGTAAATAATCATGATTTAATTAAAAAATAAATCGAAAATGTATTAGAAATCTTTTCCTAAACCGTATGTGGAAACCGAACCAATAGGAGTTTTGAGAAAATTAGTGTATTATTAGATTTTTAAGGGTGTTCAAAAAAAATAAAAAAAATAAGAGTAGTATACAAGCTCTTTGAGGGAAATATACAAGGATATTATGCACAACTTTAGTTAGTTCGTACAGATGGGGTACGCTTCAGCTTGACAGGCTCTGGATTCCAATATACAAACCGATGAAATTCATTGGGAGAATGAAATGTCCAGGAACTGTCGGAAGCCCAGCTATAATTGACAGGAGGATCAATGAGTTCGAGGGAAGGGACAAGTGGAAGATCGGTGTCTTTGGGAGAAGATGAATAAAAAGTCATAGTTTGGCCTTCTTTTTCCACGGTATGTTTCCAAACTTGAGCCACTTCGTTCCGGAGTTGTAATGAAGGAAGTCTGTCTTGTCTCATGAAATACCAACTGGAGAAAGAGCTTCGGAAGTGAGGATGCAAAGCAATAAGTATAATCCATAGTCCAACTGGTAAATAGCGATCTATGGAAATCCTCAAAAAGGCCAGTAAAGGGACAACGATTAAAAAAATTACAAGCACGGAAGAGATTGTGGATGGGGAGATATAATGGTAATAATTTTGACGAAAATGGACCAATTGATCATAAGAGGAACTATACGAAGCCATAAAGTTTTGCAAATCGCGCAAATTGGTTGTCACATCATGGATCAGGCTGATGGGCATCATTGTAACAAAAATCAGAGTTAATATTACACTGAATGAGACAGGATGTAAGTATAGAAGAGTAATTGTTAGCCCTAAACACACAGATTTTACAGGATGTTTCCAGGTTATTGCTTCGATGAGTTCATCTCGGATGATGAAAAATATAGCTACTCTAGTAGCAAATCGAATGGAGTTTTGAGAGAGTAAGAGAGGATTTAACTCATTCTGCATGGTATAAAATGAGTCTCATATATACAAGCTTTTTGCTTGTATATGAGGATTGCATATTCATGTCAAAGTACGTAGAGTACGTTCGAGCTCGCTTGTAATTCAAAATACCAAACTTGCTTCCATGACGTTAGTAAACAGTCATTATTTCATGTGAATGTAAAAAACAATAGAAGAATATCTGTATCTTCTGTATCTCGAACCTTTTTTTAGGATCTATTTAGATCCTTAAAAATTCAATAGAGGTTCTTGCCAGTTGTTTGCATAAGGAAATGTCCCTTGGTCATACTTGGAGCATATTCATCTCTTTTATCAAAACAATACGGTGCCAGTTTTCTCCATTGCATTTCAAAAGAATAGCGATTTTAAAGTGCAAATGAATGAACTTCTTATACGCTCTTTTTCTTTTCTTTTTTTTTTTTTTTTTTTTTTTTTTAATTTATTTTCCTATTATGAAAACAACCGGATTTTCATTTAAGGATATACAAGAAACTCTCTAAACCGAATAGTAAACTAGAAGGTAGTCGAAGGAACACTAGTCTTTCTACTAGACGCGACGCGTTGAATCATCGTCTCTTGAACCATATAGGTGCCAGTTTAAAAGAATTAAATTAGATTGCATTTTCTCTTTTTCATGATAATATCTTTTATAAAACGACATGAATGAAAACATTAAAACATAAACGATTGAAGAAAGAAGCGAGCAGACCCAATTGAACACTGACTGTGAATGAATCGGAAGGAGAGTGTCTTTAAAACACGATGACTCTAATGACTTTCCAAACAAGACTCTTCAGGTTCAAACTCCATTGTGTCTATTATCAATGGTTTTAATTCTAATCCCTTGAATTTCGTAAGAGAATTCGAGTTTTCGCTGTGGAATTTCATCCTTTCTTTGTTGCAGCGAAATCTCATGTTATTTTCTTCAATTATCTTTAATTATCTTTTTGACATACATTATCCTCTTAATCTGCACCATCCTCTGCCTAAATATTCCTTCTTGAGGGGTACGATGGATAAACCATGCATGTAAGACGGTATATGATCAACCAGTTTGTGTATACTTCTTTTGAAACAGCAATCTAAACAACGTGGGAAACATGAAAATGATTAAAACTGCGTTCCGTGACGAACCGTTTCGAGAACAAAAGATGGCTCTTTCTCCCAAACCATGAAAACAACTATAACAATTATGATTTTTTGTGAATATTCAATTTAATCTATGGTCACTTATTTATCTTTTTATGTCTGTCTTAGGTTACTTGGGTTACCACATCCTTTGACATATTCCTGTCCAGCGAGCTCGTTTATCGAATTTGCTTAACCCACGGTAGAGGCCAGGCTGTACAAAACAAAATGAGTGTTTACATGCATGGTAGATAAATAAGAACCCCTGAATTATGTTTCGATTTTTTAACGGATTTTCTTTTCTTGGATATTGAGCATATACTTTTTTTTGCTATATAATGGACAGTGGAATTCCTATCCATTCAGCATCTTTGTCTATTTCCTCTGTTCACTTCACTACGTTGTAAACTGATTATCAAAAAGAGATCCATCGGTTCCTTTGCCACAACGAAAGCACAGAAATTCGCAATCTTCATATATTGAGTGCTGCTTTTGCCTAATTTTACTATTAAAAGAGACATTTTCCTAAGTAAAAGCCACTCATAAATTTGAAAAGACGTCAAGTACTCTTATTTGTCTGCCTATTTTTACAATCTACAAACTTAATTGGCTTGCCGCTTTTGCAATAAGTCGTTTGCATTTTCGCTAAACTATTCGCTAAGATTTAAATTCATAGACCATCTTTTCTTGCTGCCGCTTTTGGTTTCGTTGGTCTCACACACATTTCAAACGTTGAATTAATGACAATCAATATGGATTTCAATTCTAAATACTCTCTCGAGACAGAACTGCTTCGCGTTGAAGGTAATCAGGATCAGTTCAATGCTTCTTCTGTCCCTATTTACCAATCTGCTACTTTTAAGCAGCATAGTTTGGACGAGATGGGAAAGTTCGATTATACTCGTTCCGGTAATCCCACCCGTACAGCCCTTCAAGTTCACTTGGCCAAGCTTATGAAGGCTAAGCACTGCTTTGTCACTAGCAACGGCATGTCCGCCTTGGACATGATCCTTAAAACTTGCAAGACCGGATCTCATATCGTCGCCGGTGACGACCTGTACGGTGGTTCCGATCGCTTGCTCAACCTCAACATTGCTAATTATGGATTCCAAGTTTCTAATGTGGATACTAGGGATCTCACGGCTTTTGAAGCTGCTTTGAGACCCGACACTGCCCTCGTTTTAGTCGAGAGTCCAACAAATCCTCTCATCAAAATCTGCGATGTTCATGCCATCGTTAAAATAACTCGTGAAAAGGCCAAGAATGCCGTGTTGGTCATGGATAATACTATGCTTTCTCCCATCCTTTGCAACCCCTTAGATTTTGGTTATGATATTGTTTATGAGTCTGCTACAAAGTTCCTTTCCGGTCATCATGATATTATGGGAGGTGCTATTGCAACTAGAAGTGATGAATTGGCTAAATCTGTTTATTTCAACATCAATGCTTGTGGTGCAGGCTTGGCTCCTTTTGAAAGCTTTCTTCTACTCCGTGGTATCAAAACTATGGGCATCAGAGTTGAACGCGCTCAGCAAAATGCCATTGAACTTGCTAAATTTTTGAAATCTAAGGGTTTGTCCGTCAACTTCCCTGGTTTGGACCCTGATTGTAAATCTACTGCTGTTTTTAATTCTTTTTCTCGTGGTCCAGGAGCTGTAATGTCTCTCGTTACTGGTAGTGTTGAGTTTTCCAAGATTATTGTTGAGAGCACCAAGCTGTTTCATATTTCTGTTTCATTCGGTTGCGTTGAATCTTTGATTAGCATGCCTGCGTACATGAGTCACGCTTCCATTAAGAAGGATGTTCGTGATCAGCGCGGTTTACCTGAAGACTTAATCCGTATCAGCGTTGGTATCGAAAATGTTGAGGATTTGAAAGCTGACCTTGAAAATGCTATCAACATAGCCAAGCTTCAGAAACTTTAGATGTATCATATTAGACTATATTTGTTGTTGACAAATCTCAGGTCCTTGTTTGTTTATATGTTTCACTTTTAACTTATCATTTTAGAAATTTATACATTATGACTATTCTTTGCAAGCTGTATATGTTCTATCGTTGACTATATATCATTATTCCTTTTCGCAATTTAGTTTATTAAGTCATTATTTTAAAAGTTTGCCAATGCGTAAGTAGTAAGTCATATTGCATGAAGCTTTCATAAAAACCAGATAAACATGTGATGCTACCGCGAACGCTGCTTCACCGTTTCTTCTTTGAAAAAATTTGCAAGCAAAATGGAAGTATCAAAATAAATAAAAAGAGGCTAGCAGAAAAGATATCTGAATACGAGTAACTATGTAAACGTAAAGGAATACTTCTTCCTCGGTTTTTCCCATCGACCGGTTTTGTCATATTAAGAGGAGACTCTCTAACAAAGGATGATTCCATGAAGCAGGGCATACTATCATTTTGCTCATCCGGTAGTATCCACTTTGTAGGTTCATGGTGAAGTTCTATATCACGAACATTCCCGAAGAAATCCATAATCAAAACTTCATCCAAGCCTTTTTGCGAATACGTAGACTCAACCCCCGGAGTGGATCGAATCTCTGCCGGATCGTAGTAATCAACTAAATCTTGAATACTTAATTTACTCTTGATATCCACACGATTTTCCAAAAATTCCAAGGTTGAAAACGTAAAACGGTCGATCACCGCTACACCAATATCTGGGTCTGCGTGATGGGAATAAGACGAAGTACCAATTTCACTGCTACCAATGGAAACAATGTTTGGCGAATAAATCTTCTTGTATAGTGAATTCGCTTGGCAAGTATCAACCATAAATAGGATTTCATTATATCGCTTGTGTTGGTGCATCTGCTCTAAAGCATCAGCAAAATCTTCAGAACTGAGTTCATCGGAGTCTTGAAACTTTATAAAACCATCACCACCATGTCCTGTCATATAAATTAGAATATTAGAGTGTTCATTGGTTAGCAGCCGCTTGCTAGCTGGTGTATTTTCAGATACTCGTTCAGTCAATAAACGAACAAACGCTTCCACTGTCACCTCATAGCCCTTGTAATCTATTTCTATATCTTCTCCATATAGGTCCATATCACGATCAGCGTTGTCAAAAACGGTTCCTGGAAAGAGATTTCGAGAATTGCATGCATAATCGTCTGCGATCATGAGGATTATTTGACTGTCTGGAATTCCCAGCCGTTTTACCGAACGGTAGATCCCAAGAACATTAGCAGCGTGTCTATAGTTAAACCAAAAACGAGATGTAGATATTAACACTGCCCAGTTATTCGTGTGAGAGCTTTCGGCTCCCGTTGCAATAATCATCAGACATGAGACAAGGATAAATAGTAAACGATACATGAAAAGGCAAGGTATAAAAGAAAAACAGGGTAAACCGGGTTTAATTTTCAATGAATGGCTAGTAAGGATACTTGTGCTATAGAGCCCTGTTGATTTACTATGCAAACAATAACAATGCAAGTCAATAAAAACAAACTTCCCTTAAATAGGGTAGAAGGAAGATGAAATACACCAGGACGTTATGTCAACAAAAAAAGTCTTTTACCCTACCCATAGATTTTTGCTGAGTAAGGGTTGTGTGTTCGTTATGGACTTGGGCATTGCCATCATAACCGTTTTCATCTATTCAATAATAATTCGTACTTTTTCGTGTTTCTATTTGAAATTTAATTCAATTAATTAATATGAATCATATTTCTGAATTCAGTGAGTCCTCTCACGCGTCGCAAAATAATCAACAAGTATGAAGTCCAAATTCCCAAATACGCAAAGACAGACAGCGATTCTAACTTATGGTTTAGAAATATTCTGATAATTCTTCGTTTAATGAAGTAAAAGGTATTATTCAGACGGAATATTCCGTGGAAGAATGCATGCAAGCTATCCAAAATGCTAGAAAACCGAAACCTATGACTGTTTGCAAGAATGACGAGCAGTTATATTCTCCAAACGAAGCTTTTCGTGTTTCTGATGAATCTTACTACATTCGACTGACCCGAGTTCGACGCGAATTGGAGGATTTATGGGATGAAGCAGAATCTATTCAAGAGAAGCAAGAAGTAGATAATTTATCGAATTTACTAGATAAACTATGGATGAAAAAGATGTCTGGCGTTCAAAAGTTTTACTCTTCGGATACGAATTCTGAATCTGATCCATATGCTAGATTAGGAACATGTGAACTGTGTAAGCAGCCCTCTGTTAAAACGAAACGACCCCAAGGTGTTGAACCGGCTATTCCATTAAAGATGGGAGATTTGGAGTCTCGAATATCAACTTTAGAAGCATTTATAGGTGATGCAAAAGAACCTTTAAGTATAACAGTTGAGAGTTGCTTGGAAAAATTACAAGCGTTTGAGAAGGATCCTTTGTTGTATGAAAATAAGATATCTACTTGGGAGGAGATACGGAAACGTTTACCAAACGTGGGTAATAATGATCAGAAGCAAGATGTTAATGAAGGCAATTCTTCATCGCCCTCAAGTTTTACTCCCACTAGTTTACTAGATGAGAAAGAGTATGCGTTACTTTCTGAACTTATTTTCGTACACCTACAGGATGCGGGAAATTATCGAGCCCTGGTACCTGCTCTACTTAAACGACTGAAGTCTTTGCATAGCTTACATTTGGATACAGCTGAAACAATGAACCGCTGGAAAAACCTTGAAAACATAGTGGGATCCACAACCCATTCGTTGGATCAGTGGACTCAACTATTAAACCACCTGGAAACATCTTCGTTTCCTGAAAAAAACATGGAAGAAATTCAAACTCTTTCTAAACGTATAGCTAACCTTGAAGAATCTTGCAAGTAAGTGAGTCAGGCTGGTTAAACCAAGTACTCAAAACTGCAGTCTAACAGTATTCACCTTACAGTGAAAACTATGTAAGCCGAATGTTTACATAAGCCTCTAATATAGCTTTAAGAAAACCTCTACTAGTAATCTCTCGTTTCTGTCTTCTGAATTTGATTATTTACTTTAAATCTATTACTCGACGAATTTTCGGTATATCTATTTATTTTTTATATTATGAAAACTTCAGAAATCAAGATATTTAACACATCTTTTATTAAGAAGTCAAGAAAAATCATATTCTCTTGCTTTTTGGCTAACTTCATCGCTTACAGGTGCTTACTTCCTCCTACCTACTACAACTTTATTACCTATTTTGAAGTCGGGTTATGGGGAAACAATGCGAATTCTAAGATTTCTTTATACAAATTCAAGATTTGAAGCATTATCCCCTTTAACTTTGGTCCGACGTTTACATGCCCGTTCCTTTGAGGAATTGTTGCATAACACAGATGACCAGAAGTTCAAGTGTGCCGTTACTGGGCCTATACAAGCCTTCCTTCGGCCATTAACTCCTTCTTTCTATCTATTGAATTACTTGAAACTACGTAATAACAATAATTTAAGTGATTTGAAGCCTGCCGAGTTTCAACTGATTCTTCGTTCGTTTAAGCTATTCAGCAGTGGGAATAGACTTACAGAAAGAGAAAAACAAACCGCCATAAAGATACTGAATTTACTTCTTCACGATGCCAATGAACTTGGTATACAATTAAACATTGGAGATTTTACCCACATGTTACGAATTGCTATGTATATTGGACATGAGCCTATTGCTGATAAAGTGATTACAACTGTAAAAAAGAACGAATTACGACCAAGTTTGAATTATTTGAATTGTGTCTTGGGAAATTATGGTGGGTGTAGATGGTCTTTAAATAAATTCAATAGTCCCGCCTGGAAAGGAAATCCAACCCAAGAACCAGTATCAACTGCAATGTTGGAGACAGTAGATATCGATTTCCCAAGAAATGGATTTGCTCCAGACTCGACAACCTATGATTACCTAATTGTCGGGCTAGCTAGAGATGGAAAAATAGAGGAAGTTCGAGATTTACTCAAAAGAATCTGGGGTATAGGTCAAGGAAAACCAGGAAAATGCTTGGTTGAAAGAAATCATTCCACATATCCTACTTCACATACTGTCCTTTCGGTTGCCAGTGCTTTTGGATACCTTGGTGACATACCGGCTGCGGTTGATTTGTGCAAGGAATTGTCAAGAACGTACAAGATTCGCTTCTCTGAACTAGCATGGTGTTACATAATTCACTGGTCTACGGTCGCTCCCAAATTCAAATCGGCAGCTGGTATTACCAACAACAGTTACCCAGATATATATTCTCGGATGTATTATTTATCAAACAAAGATCGAGTTCCTTATCCAAAGTTATACCAAACGGTTATTGCATATTATAAGAAGACAGGAAAGTCAGGGTTAATAGAAAGAGTTTGTCAGAGATGGATGAAGCATTTGCTGCGTTCTCAAAAATTGTTGTCGATGAAAGAAAAAGAAAAACAGAAGGAGATGCTAATGAAAGAGATTTCCTTCATTATTAATAGCAAAAAAGAAGATAATTCTTCAAGCCAGAACCGGATACGCGTTAAATGGATGAAGTTGTTGCATCAGTTACAGTTTTATCTGAAGTCTTAATCATTACTAAACCCAATAACCTACGTCGTTCAGATTATATATAAAAATTCAAGACAAGTCAATAATGGGAATATTTTCATACATTTTTCTCCTGCCGCTTGCCCCTATATCTTCCTTCCAGGTTCCGTTAAGGCTTTCTCTTATGTATATTCTTCTAATGGTTTGATCTTTTGAAACGCGCTCCTTGGATTTGGTTATTGGACCTTCCTTACGATTATTATCGACTTGACTTTGATTTTCTTTATACTTTTCTGTTTTTTCCGAGTTTCTCGGAAGTATCCCCTGGATTTTTGGAAGATCATCATCCGTAAAAGATTCATCAGTTGCTTGCGGCAATATTTGAGAAGATTGCGGGCGTGGTTTTGAAAACAAATTTGTTGGAAGAAGCCCTATCGGCCTTTTGGTAGTTGTTGTATTCCTCTCGGCATGCACGGAATTCCGACTTTCTTCTGGGTCTAAAGACAGTCGCTTGGTTTTCTGGACTAGACGTCCTAAGTCAGAATTTGTTCGTCCAAAAAACTGAGATATTTTTGCATATGTAACATTTTGTATAAAGCAGGCAGGTATCCATGATGTGTACTCTTTTAAAAGCGATTTCCACTGATTCATTAACGAAGTATTTGCTTCATTATCATACACGATCGTTTCGATATTCCATTCGCAATCCAAGATTTTGTTTGGATAGAAAGTAATTTGTTTTTCTAATATCATACCTGTAGATTTGTTTCTTCTTGTCTTATGAGAGGCCGTATAGTATTTTGAGTCCATTCCAGTAGAATGAAGGAGTTCAAAGACCAATACAGGATAAGCAATGCTATTCAAAAATTTGATACTTCCTTGTAGGCTTGTCCATTGAAATTTTTTTTGAGCATAAGCATACAAAGATTTAGCATCCGGTTTTTGAGACCAATCCAACCAGGAGAAGTGCATTTTTAGTTTCTCTTTGGTAGAAACTTCTGGATTAGTATAGTAAAGTTTCACTAAAGGGTCAGGAAAATCTTGGTCGATAGTGAATTTTGGGCGTTTGAAGCCAAAAGCGTTGTACTTATTTATTCGAATGTAATGCTGTAATTGAGATCTCCAGGAATCTAGATGATCGGAAAAGACCAGCCGGTCACCAAACCCTAGTTTTGCGGCTCCGATTGCTGTTTGAAGTCCACAATGCTCGATACCTTTCGAATGGTAATCACCTCCTCTCATCAAGCCAATCAATATTACACCAGAATGATTGATGTCGAGCTTTTCGCTTATTTTTTCCATTTCATATATTCTGACATTGAACAATGATTTACGTTCAGCAGGACTACATCTTATAATTTTGGTAGCTCCAAAAGCGAAAGCATCAACGTCTTCCGTTAAGACGTAATCGACCAGTTGTAAACTTTGAAGTTTTGCGCATTCAGCTTCAGCTTCTCCAGGAGCATCCCATACTTTCATCCCGAAAAGCTGGATGAGGTGCTTCATCGCTTCGTAAGTTCCTGACACATTTGATCGGATATAGCGATTTCTTTTCCAAGGAGGTTTGTTTGGGCCATCAAACACAAAAATAGCATGAATACCCCATTCAAGTAAATGACAGAGTCGATAGAACAGTGTCCTTAATGCCGGATTGGTACCACCTTTACTAGCCTGAATCTGTACTGACCATATAGCTGCATCAACTGCAATTCTTAAACAACGTTTTTCTGATCTCCAATAGTTTGTAGAGATTTCTAAAAGATCTTGAATGCTTTAGCATAATATCGCTTTGATTTATTTCGTATAAACTTGACATACTTGTTTCATTAAAGCAATCTCTAAATTCATCCCATAACCCGGGAATTCCCATGATTTAATGACTTTTTCTCTTATTTATTTAATCCGTCCTCTTCCCTTCCACAGTATTATGGCAAACGATTTACTTTTTACATTTATATGTTCTGAGTTATCCTTCTGGCTAAGCTGTTATAATAGTTTTTTAGACAAGTCAGATGGATGCTAAAAACACGATTGAACGAATAGAATAGACTAGGAGGTACAACGAAAAGAAAACAAGGTAAAATTTTATATTATATATTAAACAACAAAAAGGTTACAACTAGATACTACTACTCAATTGCGACTGACAATCGTAGCTTAATTAGGAAAATGTTACAAAAAAATCGAAACAAATTAAGCATTAATCATATTTAAAAATGACATTGGAAAATTATCGAAATGGGGAAGGGATTAAATAAATAAACGCAGGCTGTATAGGTAGAAAGAACGAAAGAAAATGTATGTCTTTATCATTAGACGGCAGTGTAAAGTACATACGCATCACAGAAATTTTAAATTGAAGAAAGAGTGTAAATAGCCGATGGCAAAATGGCTGTTCAGTAGGAACAAATTAAGGCAAAGGAGATCTTGGTGTTCGTTCTCGACTAAAATTAAAGGCTAAATGATCAGCAAGAATATGGCTAGACGTAGTGCGAATAGGAGCAGCCTTCGACTTTGAGAAGTTAGTCATCTCCATATCATCTTCAAAATCTTCAATATCTTCGTAATCGCCATGGGCATTTACAATATACCTGCCCTTCATACCACTGAATCGAAGCAGATAGTTTTTAATCCTAGACCTTCTCTTAGGATTACTAGTCAACAAATAGGATAAAAAGCCAAAAATGAATAAGAAAAGGAAAACACCTAAGACAGGAATAAACCCATTCAAACTACTTTGGAAAGACCCTCTAGGGGGAGTCAACTTTCCAAATGTATTTAACTGATAGTTTGCATAATTGGGGTCTTGAAGGAATTGTTGATTTGATGAATATAAAAGCACTTGGCCGAGAGTCCAGCTCACTTCGGTCTGTTCAATTTTTTCAAGACTTGTGAAATGAGAATGGTACGCTGGTATTACTTCAAGACCGTCTGTTTGTTGATTATCAGTATCTGTTGTATTACTTTTAGGGAAACCAAAACCTTCATGCAGAAAATTTAAAACCCAAGAAGCCTTAAAACAAAGTTTTTCTAGCATGCTTTCATCTGTGGATGAAGATAATTGGTTATTGTTCAGCCGTGAAAGCATCGATTCCCAATCGGAAGCACAGTAATCTGCTACCTTTTGGTAAAAGTTGGGAAAATGATAGCTTCCACCCATGTCGAAAACGTCGTTTGTTGTATACCAAAATTCCGAAACGCCAATGAACTCGTGGTTAACAAAATCAATAGGCGGAATGGAAATGCCGTCAAAGCCACAAGGATCTCGTAAACAGGGTGCCTCTTTGTTAAGGAGAGTATAGGTCCGTTTTAAGCATTGTTGCAAATCGCCCGTACCGAGGAAAGAATGTCCATCTTTGGAATACTGTCTCCCGCGAAGTGAGCAGGGCTCCTCAATAACTTTGGAAGGAGAGTCGCGATTTTCTTCAATTAAAGAATTTAAATATCTATTATGTGCTTGGCTCGTACCAAAACCAAGCCAAGTAGTAACAAATAGAGGATAACCTCTCTGTTCACCATTGTCCAAACCTAAAAATACCGTACTGATGCTATCATGGTAGTCCTTTACTACTTCGGGGGAAACTTCAAAGGCAATTTGTGCACTTGCACCTCCCATATCCAAAAATCCCGTTGAAGATTTAGAAGGCGAATCAAGATTTCCAAGCAAATAGTTTGTTGCTAACCAACCGTACATACCTTCAGCTCTCCCATCAATAACACGAATCATGGATTCACAATCAGGAAGTGCAAAATCATATTCGTCTCTTATGTAATGACACGCATTGTACATAATTTTTTTTTGCGTCTTAGGAGGTAAAAGTCTCATACCAGCCGTGGCACTTAAGAACACTGGCGTGCTTTTATGCTTGTCTTTTGGAATGACCTTTTCGGCATGATCAAGTAGCTTTTCTATGTGTTTCTCTCCAACCTCCTTTGGTCTTCGCTCAAACGAAGATATGCCCGGTTGTACCTTGATGGACCAGTCTCCTTCATTACCATCTCCAAGTTCTATCAGCGGAAGACTAGTTTCTTGTTTTGGGTCTACATCTTTGGAAAACGTCCATGAATAAACTTGGAGTCGTGATCCGCTTGAACCAGCGTCAATGAAAATGCCATAGTTCCGTGTCATCTAAGTCTTTTTGATAAATTTTTCAATCAACAATAAATTAACAAAATCCAATTTTTATTATATTAAAAAAATGAAGGATTACTTGGAATTTTCGTCAATCTGTACAAGTTGGCTGCTTGTTTGGATGGGGATACATAGCAAGTCAACAATCATCATCGTATTGAGTTGTACTTACTACGAATTCTGCACAGAGTCACATAGCAAAAGGAAATAAGTTGGTAAGGAATTCAGAAAACTATTTCAGAAATTAATTAAATTTGGATTCTAATGATAATAAGATTCAACAGCATTTTCACGGTTCAACAGAATTTGTTGATACCTAAAAATTTAAAAATTGTGATAGGTTTTCATTTTCCAACGGTTGAATTTAAAGATTCTATTTTCTTTCAAAAATTATCGTACTAAATACGATAATTTCTATATACACGCTACCATATACTAGTAACAGATTTTTATTTTTTCTGTTAAATTGTTTATTTACATTGTCTTTGACAAAGTAGCATATTTTATTGTTACTCAGTAGTTTCATAATATCGTAACCGTAATACGATATTATTAGTATTGTGATACGATAATACGATTGTATTATCGAACACTTCATTAGAATAGAAAAAAACTCATTTTCGAAGAATAAAAATGTCAAAAATCTAAAAATAACATGTTTTTTAGACTAAGTGAATATAAAATACTATATACACCTCTAGTTTTCGGTCTTAATATCCAGATGGGAAGATTTGACTGATCTAGCTAATTATACTCTATATAGGTTATTTAGTGAATCAGATATCTCGCAACATTCAAATACTGCTGAAGTATCCAATTCTAAGTATTCATATATACGTACGTTTTTATTTTTGGATTTTTTTGTTTGTAATAAGAGTATTCGATTATTCAATGGTATTATCAAATCGCGCTATTAGTAATATCGTATAACGGTTATGACAAAAGGATTAAAATAAAACGTGACGAAAGTAGTTAATTTTGAAATTAGCGAAAAGATTCAGACAATTATAAGCAAATAAATAGTAGCAAAGAAAGACTTAAATTTCCACGTTTGGTTTGTAAGCAAGTTGCTCATTTTGGGAAGGATACCAAATGTAACAAGGAATGATGATTTCGACGATATAGTCAATGAGCCAGTTCACATAACTCTCCTGAAGTAGGGAATAGAAATCGCGATATATCCTTGGCACAAACCAGGGACGAAGAATAAAAACAGCAACACAATAAACCAGGAAACGTTTACAAACCTTCGCAGAACATTCAGATTTGGCGTTTGGTTGTTTCCATTCTTTATAAAGTACAAATATTGAAGACAAGTAAACAGCTTTGATGATGGAGCTATTTAACCGTGAACGGAAGGATGCCCATGCCCAACGAGAGCTGTAATTCAAATTTTCGTAAACGTTGATGAACACTAAAGTAGAAAACCCACCAATGGCCATGAATATGTATCTGTTTTGAACGAACTGGACAGGTCGCCAAACCCCAATACCAAAAGACGCAAGTAAAAGAAGTAGGCAACGAATGAAGAACTCAACCTGGTTACAGATAGTAGTGTAGGTCCAATCGTAGACTTCCGGATCAAATGCATAATCAATGAATTCAAACGCTATAACAACGATATGTAGCAATAACCCATACTGAATAGGCAATACTTTTGCTGGCTGGGATCGGAGTAAGTAGATCCAAACACATGCTGGGAGTAATAAGAGAGCTGAACAAATTAATGCATTGAAATGCACTGTATGCCAATACTCTTCACGCACTAAATCCGGATCATAATCTCTGTAGCTAGCCCAAGCATGAGCAGAAGCACCCAAGCTTGTCAACGGTCTCACAGCGCTACAATAAGTACCCGACTCATTTATCTTTACAGATGTTTCATCAAGAAAAAATTCGTAAGATTCGTTGAACGATATAATATAGTTCCTTACGGAAGTTTTGTTGCAATCGAATGGCCCAGTCAATTCATGTCGCTTTTCCTGAGGAATATTAATTGTAGTTTTAAATTCGTATACGTCAAACTGAGAGAAAAATTCAGAAAGAGGTTTCATGTCTCCTAAGGAACCCAAAGCACACTCCTCATCCTTTGCATTGAAATGAGTCACAGCAGCTGGTCTATAATCACTATAATAATACTCAATAAAAGATCTTGTATGATTCGACTGCACCTTAACATTTTCACATTCTATTACGATATTATGGTCCCTGTCTTCGGGAGTCACATAAAGAGCACCACTCACTTGCAAGATGCAATAGACAGAAATCAGCCATGATAGCCAACTCTTACAAGAAACAAAACCCATCTTTAGTTTTTGGGTCCCTATTTCGTTGTTGGTACAAGCTAGAAAAGAGAAACGTACAGATCGGCTTTAAGTGGGGTTAGAACGTAACGGATAGTTAGTCGTTGATTCCAGAATTAAAACACCATACCCAAGCACTATGGATTTGATTTAAGCGCGTAAAGCTCTATAGAACCACCTGTAGACGGTTTCTTCTTCTACCATGTCCAGATTCCTTTGGATACACGCATAAAAAAAAACATACACACACACAAGAAAACCGTCATCCTTGCATTCCTAAAGTATTCAAGACTGATCCATTAGACACTCTACCTGTTTCTACAGACAACCTCTCCATCCAACGGTTCTCCTGCAAAGTAGTCCCTTATTTATATTCATTCTGTCACAGATGGACTCTCTCGTTAAGAGAATATATAAATCGGTGGAAAGATATGGACTAGTTAAGAGTAACTGTATTTAGAATTGGATACTTTTGTACTATTTAAATGATAGTAATTAGTTTCCAGGGATCTGATTCACTAATTAACCTATATAGAGTATAATTAGCTAGATCAGTCAAATCTTCCCATCTGGATATTAAGACCGAAAACTAGAGGTGTATATAGTATTCTAGGATTAGGAAGTCTATAAATCATCTCAATTCTATTCTTTTGACATTGAAAAATTGTACAAATTGGATTTTTTCCCGTTTTAATGAGTTACTTGATAATATAATAGCATTATCGTATCGAGCTATTAGTAATATCGTATTACAGCTATGACACATCCGTGACAACATTATATTGGACAGAACTATTATTATGCTTGTTTCAATAGTAAACAGAAACCAAAGCATATCTTGCTGAAGAAAATACATATACAATGAAAATATAAATTCGACTACCGCTAATGCTGCTAGTCTTATGTATGGTAATGTTTAGATTAACTTGCGTAGTGGATGATACCTACCAAAAACCAGAGGAAGCAAAAAACATTAAAGATGATATAGGTAGATCAAAGCGATGAATAGAAAAGCTTTGTACAAACAGCTATTTACAAAAACATATTGAGATGGAGTTAGAAGAGGATCCTTTAGCAAAAGCTTGAAATTTATACATTTATTAACAATACTAAAATCGTACTATACAAACAAGAGAAACAAAAAAAAAAAAAAAAAACCTTCACATTTTTAAACGTATATACAAAACCAAAATGCTAATTGGTCTCCAGGAGTCGATCCTAACACAATTACACATTAGAATTCAATCGATTTTAAAGAAGGCTGAGACTTATCTTTATTGCTTGCTTTCTTTTCGGGTTCTTCTTCGTCCAGAGGAGGAAGAACCCATGGCTCAATAGTAAATCTTCTCTTGGACACTGTAAAGGAAAGATCACCTGCCTCACTAGAATTATCTGTGTTTGTAAAAGGCAAAGGAAGAGGAAGCTTATGGATCCTAAATAGCCCTTGAGGTTGAGTGGCTAAACCATTGACGGTTTCCGTGATGGGAAAGGGGTGTAAAGAGAAGACACCCGAGGCCAAAGACTCTAACCAATACACTTGCTCACAATCCCTGGAAAACAGGGTAGAGGGAACTGAGCACATGCAAACAATATGCACAGAGGTAGTGCATTTTATGAGAGACGAAAGTGAATGGATGAAGCGTATAAAGTGCTGTGGATGTGTTGCTCGAATAGAATAAAATGCAGGAGAGAGTAGAGATGGTAAAACAAGTCGGCAAACAGTTCCTGGCTTCAGCGAGGCTAAGAATCTGGTAAGACTTTCCAAAACGGGGATGAAAGGATTTGATCCTGTTTCGAGTGGGAAAGGCGATACTGCTTTCATCATCTTAGAACTAATCGTTAAACGTTTCGTCAGGTCAAAAGCATGAGTAAAACCTGGGGGAATTGCATCGGGGGCAGGAACTTTGGTTTTTGAGGTATTCTCATAGCGCCAAGCAATTTTCATTCGATTCTGTTGTGCAGAATTAGAAGAAGGTGATGATCCGGACGACTTAGATTCCTCACTTTTCGCTGCTCGCTCATTTTCGGCGGGAAGTTGACGAAACCACGGTTCGCCCATTGAAGGCCCTAGCCAAACAGCATGGTCCTGTAAAAGTCCTTCTGCAGCAAAAAATTTCAACAAAACTGAAGAATAATCAGTGGAATCTTCCTCCACAACCAGCAGACTCCGTAGAGGGATTCCTCCCAAAAGATAATAGTCAAACGACGTACTACCAGAGCTAGTTATCCAACGTGCGTCCTTTGGTGATAATCGAACACCTTTTGGCAATTCTATCGGTGTCGTTTGCACGGCTGTTTTTCTCTTAAATGACATTCTCGATGTTGACACCCTTAAAGGAAGTCTACTGACTGGCAAAGTCTACGCTGTAGCACCTGCACTTAAAATCAACTAAATTGTACCATAAAATCTAATTAAATAAAATAAATTCTAGTTATAGATTTACTTAACTATATTCATCATATACATCAGACAAGTCCCATTGTAGAACGAAATTGGCATGAATTATCTACGTACAAATACAGCAAAAAAGGAAGTAATAACTTAAAAACTGTGTTCCTTTTTCTTTACAATTATGCTTTTTTAGGTATGTCGCTGTACAAAAAGTATAACATTTCCAATACCGTCTTAAAGACTATTATCTATCCAAAAAGAACCCAACAGATTAATAAACATGAGATGCGGATTTTTTTCCTTATCTTTATAGGTACAATTTAATGAGTTCTTCACTGACACCGCTCTTGGAGTCTATGATTCCAAGATCAGTGATTAATCCTGAAACAAACTCTGGAGGAGTGACATCCAACGTAGGATTATTTCTAATTTGCTCTTCGTTCATAATTAATTCGTTGTGAATAGCATCCGATGGCGTGGGCACGATATCTCGAATGGGACCAAGAGTTTCTGGAGAGGGATCGTCAAACTCGAGAATTGGTCGACTAAAAGGAATATCGTATTGAGAAAGTGGAAACATACGGACAAACTTATGACTAAAGAGAAGATTAGCAAACATTGTTTTTGGTATATTCCTTGAGTAAAGACGTACCTTTCAGCAACTGCGTAAAATGGCTTATGAGCATGCTTAGCAAATACTGCGAGCTGGAAGGTACCAATTTGATTAATTAATCCACCGTTTTCTACTACGCCTTCGGCACCCACAAGTACTAAATCAACGCGATTCATGGTAAAACTCACAGCTGAGTCAAGGACCATGCAAGTGGGAATACAAGCTTTACGGAGTGTATCTGCCATAAGACAACCAGAACCACTGGGTCGAGATTCGGTTACAAACACCTTGAAACGAACATGACGCTTAGCAGCAGCTAAAAGGATGGCTGCTACACCACGGGAGAAGCCATGAGTCAAGATAACATTTCCATCACGGATTAAAGGATAACCTAAGTTTGCAATGGTTTGACGGCAAGCACGAGCACGTTGAATAAACAGCTTACCGTTTTCCACCAAGTGACGTTTACACTGCTCGAAATCCTACATGAAGCATTATTAGTATACAAAGAACACATATTCAAGCCATCAACATTAACCATACCCCGACATCGTGTAAAGAACGTGTGACGAAACGCTGGAAAATATCGCATCCAGCAGACAATGAAATATTGTTTTCTACACCGTTCTTTAAAGCATTGGATCCACTTTGCAGAATGTCCATAAACTCTGAAATTGTCTTAGCTGTATTGGGTTAGCATTCCTGTTCTATACGCTCTACTTTTACAAACCTTGAGAACGTGATAATAACTGTACAAGAGCCTCGATGGCAGCTACGGGCATGGTAATCTCAGGATCATCTTCCAAGAATTTTTTGTAAATCTTCACAATGTCAAATTCCCCTTGAGAATGTCGAACGATTCCCGTAGATTTTGATTCCATGTTTTGTAAATGTCAACCTGTTTCTCTACACCCTATTTTTCCTTTAAGAAAAAATACGACGATGCAACAATATCGCTAATTCTTGTAGTCCTCAATAACCTTGCTACCGTATATATTCTACACACTAGAGGAAGCTCTACTTCCGTATTTTTCGTTGTAACTCGGTATATACAATTTCCAAAACCAGTTGAGTAACTCCTTAGTAAATAAAGAAACTTATTTGTTTATTGTTTAATTCCAAGAAAAATTGGAGAAATCAGCATTGTGTTGGATATTCTTTTATTTATGTATTACTGTTTATCCATCTAAAATTAAATGTTGAAGATATGAAAAAATGAAGCGTACTTGAATGGAAGATTGAGGATTATAAGGCAAAGTTGAATACAAAGCGATGCCATATGAAATCAAAATCATATTTGCTCAATAGAATCTACATAGTAGTATTACCTTCGACTATAATTCCTTTTTTTTCTTTTTTATTCATTAAAATAGTCTAGAATCAAAGATTAGGGACGTAAGAGAATCTGTATTATGCATTCGAATTGCTTAACTCCCAAACATGAAACGTGATAATTAAGCTTTACAGAATAGTTCATTTGAATAAACAATACTATATTAAATTATCGAAAACCTTTTGTGCGTTTAATTCGGTTTACCCAGAGTAGCTTATAGACCAATGTTTGTTTATGCTAACGAGGATGTGGTACAACAAAACAAAAGTGTAAACAGAAATAACGTATTTAATGCACTGAAACAAAAACAGAGAAAGAGCCACAATATATTAGTTTGGAATTCAAGGAGTCTGAGAGCCATCGCTTTTGCGTTTCGTACCTCTTCCTTGCCTGCCTCCCTTTAAGGCATACCTCAATTTAAAAAGATAAAGCAGTATTATTTGCAATCTTTTGAAAGGCTACCACAACATTCTTCGTTGAGATCAACAATGTCCTGTTGCTTCTTTCAAAAAAAAACCTTTGTAAAAGAAAAGGAATACAACGATACATGGAGAAAACAAGTCATATATCAGTTGCTTACGGACAGATTTGCTAGGGACGAAGATGACTTTGAACATCCATCTCAAGGAAGAACATACTTGGGAGGGACTTGGAAGGGTGTCACAAAAAAACTCGACTATCTTCAATTACTTGGTTGCACAGCCGTATGGATCAGTCCAATCGTAAAGAATATTGAAGACCAAACAGGCTATGGAGAACCTTTCCATGGTTATTGGACGCAGGACTATACGAAACTCAACAGTCATTTTGGTACTTCAGAAGATCTTCAAGATTTGGTTAATAATATTCATAAACGTGGAATGTTGTGTATGGTGGATGTCGTTGTTAACCATATGGCGCATCCGGGAAAAGATGCAGTTGACTATTCACAGTTTAATCCATTTAATCAAGCCAATGATTTTCACCCCTGGAAGTACATTCAGGATTATAACAACCAAGACGAAGTTGTTTCTGGTTGGCTTGGAGATGATTGTGTGAATTTACCTGACATAAAAACAGAAAAGTCCAGTGTACGTAAGTTTTTCCAAAAATGGATCAATGATTTAGTCAATACGTACAAATTCGATGGTATGAGAATTGATACGGCCAAACATGTTGAGAAGTCATTCTATCCTCCCTTCATTAAAGCAGCAAATATCTTCACAACGGGCGAAATCTTCCATGGCAATCCGAAATATGTCGGAGTTTATCAAGACTACATGCCTTCAGTTATTAATTTCCCACTCTACTATCAATTGCGCGAGGCGTTTTCATACCCCCGAATTCCAATGTTTGAGTATTACCAAAAAGGTGTCTTGGATATTAGGCATAATTTTAGAGATCCAACCGTACTATGCAACTTCCTTGAGAATCACGACGTGCCTAGGTTCTTTTCTCAAACACAAGATAATGCTGTAAGTTATTAATCAAACTAAAATCGTCAATAAAGTACTAACATTAAAAATAGTTAGCGCTTAATGCCATTGCTGCAACTATTTTTTCCGATGGTATACCAGTAATATACTACGGTCAAGAACAGAGATTCAGCGGGGGTAATGATCCTGATAATCGAGAAGGACTATGGATGAGTAAATATGATACTTCAAACTTTTTGTTTGAATGTATTTCAACATTTATCCGTCTTCGACAAAGCTTGATAAAGAAAAATCCAAAATTTTGTGTTCAACTTTCTCAAAAAATATATCTTGATAAAAGGGTTTATTCGTTTTACAGAACAGGAGTACTGGTTGTTCTTTGCAACGGCGGAAGACAAACAAGAAAGACAATTATTGTAGATACTTCTTCTTTCTCACAAAACCCGAATCAGGTATATGTGGATGCATTCAGTAAATCTCGTCTACAATCAAGTGAACAGAAACTGAATATTACGATAAAATACGGACTTCCTATGGTATGTGTATTCATGCCCTCATCGAAATTTACTAACGAAAACAGTTGTTAGTACCTTCAGAATGAAATCACATATTCAGTCGCTTTTAACTTCAATCCTTCCAGTTGCTTTACCTAGATAGGTTTTTGATGATATTCCAGAATCATTACCTTGTGATTCACGTTTATGGGTTAACAAATAGAAACCCTTTTTCCTTTATCATTTATAGAGTAGACTTGACATCTTTGATTATAACAACAATAACTTATTGAAATAATATGCCAACTAAGAAAGAAGTTCTACTTCGTCCAACAGAGAACGAACTTTCTCATGAGAATTAAGATTTTCAATATGCTCCAAAAGCCGGCATAACCGAAAAATCTGAGTTGAGGACCAAAGTTTTGTGTTTTTTATAATATCTCCATTCACAAAGGGAATCTCACTACATTCTTCTTCTTCGATGCTTTCTAAATCCAATATCGGCAAATACGAGAGTTCAAGCTGTCGTATCTTCTTCGAGAGCTCGTCAAACTCATTAATGTTCGAAATTAAGGAGAAAATACTTCCAATCGCGCCTTTTTCTGTACCAAAATATAAACGAGGCTCCAGCATCTTACTAAAAAGACCATTTTGAGGAACTGTATTCAAACAAAATCGGGTTACCTTATCATGAAGCCGGTATTGCGTTTCTACAACAAGTCTCATTTTTCCATTTAGATGTTTGGATTCTGCAATATTATCCAATCTAAGAATATGCAATACTCCACTCTCAGATGAAAAAATGTATTTACTTCTTTCATAGCAAAGAGCAGTAAGTATACGTTCGCCAATATTGCATCTTGAATACATTATGAATGTATTATTTTCTAATCTCAAAACAGTAACGAATCCAGCAACATCCCCAACAAGAATATTTTGTTCTTTGTCAACAGTTATATGTGATATCAAATTGCCAACACAGAATTTAGTTTTCAATTCCATTTTTCCATTTAAGATATCAAAAAGACCAAGAAAATGTCCAAATGAAGCAATAAAGCATCTTTCGTACAAAGATAGACAGCTTACAGCAGCAGAAAGCTGAATAGTGTTTAAACAAGTAAGCGCGGTCAAATCAGGCATGAACCGATACAATAATAACTTGCCGTTCAACGGAAGTAAATCAACTATCCGATGGTTGTTAACAGCAACAACTATTGTATCATCCTCTAATTTCAGAATTTCTTCACATCGATCGTACAATGGAAATTCATACCTTTCCAACTGTTTACCGCTAGAAAACTCTAGCAATGACAATGAATAACATTCATCCATCCCTTCCGTACTATTCGCGAGTGGCCGGAGAGTAATTGTTAGCAATATGTTGTCAAATAGTATTGCACGCAAAGGAACATAGCTCAAAGGAATCTTATTCGCATATAAATGAGGCCTTTTATCCATTTGCAAAAAGGAGACCCCTTTTGACGAGAGAGCAACAAGTCTAGTTGTGCCTTTGTCTTTCGAAAATTGACAAACATCATAAGCAACAGGCATATTTAGTGGCATATAGCCAAGGGTTCCATTGAATCCGTAG
This sequence comes from Schizosaccharomyces lindneri, assembly GCA_029532395.1. Taxonomy (NCBI): domain Eukaryota; kingdom Fungi; phylum Ascomycota; class Schizosaccharomycetes; order Schizosaccharomycetales; family Schizosaccharomycetaceae; genus Schizosaccharomyces; species Schizosaccharomyces lindneri. The sequence goes on along the minus strand of JARFMH010000008.1, from coordinate 182,928 downwards.
ACCATGTGAGGCTGGTCATTATTACAAATTATGTAGGTTCCATTATGCACATTCAGCCGAGAAAACACTATCGGAGTAGTTCCCATTTTCTTCACTTCAGAAAAGATTACCTTGTTTTTTGATAGGACATATGCAACCAAAAATCCATCGTCATATGAAATAAGAAAAAGACTGACTTCAGAATTAAAATTCTCCAATATAACGTTTCGAGGTAGCGAAGGAAGTTTGGACTTAAACACATTTGCTGAATCAAGATTAACCATAAAGTTATAAATAATAACCTCTTTAGACCAAAATCCAATAGCAATTTTCGACTCGCTGGCCATTTCTAAGCAACTGATCTCACTATCAAATTTGATTCGAGACATTTCGACATCCTTTTGATATATGACAAGCTCTAATCCACCCAGAACTATTGCAGAATAATCTTTATAACAAGTGGCATTCGTAATTTTTTCCAAATGTATTACTCTTGATATTTTTTTTGAGTCGTAAATGCACAAAGATTTCGTAGTTACTTGTATAAATTGGTCGTCAATTCCTGATAGTGCAATTGTTCTTTCATTAATCGAAAGTTCAGAATCAAGCTCCAATTGAATATCCTCCTTGATGTCGAAAACCAAAGTTTCTTCGACAAAGACAATAAATAGTTTTTCTGCCACATGTGAAGAGAGAACCATGATACGAATAATACCAGAACACTCAAAAAAACCAAGAAAATTCGTAAATAAAACGTGTTTGTATTGCAACATTGATGCATTTTTGAAAGATCCAGCACATACGAACATAGATTGATCCTGGTGACCCGGGTAAATACTAATGTCATGGATGGGCCCTAAGTTGGGTAAAGTAAAGGTATCACTCATGTCTCGAATAGATATAAGCTTCGAACAGTTTCCTTGACTTCCAATAAATAAAAGGTCATCATCTATTGAGACCAAACTTGTAACGAATGTGACGGGTGATATATTCAACTTTTCCAAGCTTAAATTCCATAGTTTCCCTGCTAAAATGCTTGAATAAATTGCATAAAAATTCCCATTTACGTCGGAAAGAACGAAGTGATTGTCATGACCTTTAAGAGATATCCAATGATTATAAACTCTAGAAGGTGATTTTATGGTGACTATTCCACCACGATAAAAGCAATGAATGGCTCTTTTATCCAAAACTAACAAACCTCTTTTACCAAAAGGAATAATTCTAGATGGTAGAACAGAGTCAAAGAGACGAATTCCATTCTCTAGATTTTTCGACTCCACGTCAATAGGGAAAGCCGTTATAGCCGAATCAATGCCTTCACTATGCAAAACAACTAAAGTAGGAATTTTCGGATAGTTTAACAGACAAATATCTCGTATAGGATTTACTGGAAAGGAAATGGGGAAACCATCGTCAATAGAACAACCAGATTTTTGCCTCTCTTCAGCAGATAAAACATTTATACATAGCATAAAAACATCATCTATACTTAAAAAAATCATGCGCATTTTCTTGTCTACCAAGCAACGACTTTTGGTGAAACGATTCCACGGAAAAGATATTCGATAACGTAGAGGAGGATGATCAATATTTACTTTCTGAAAGTCTTCATCCCAGTAAAGCGTAAAGTACGTATCATCTTGTAAAACAACAAACAGATAATCCCGATTATGACCCGGTGGTCGATAGGCCTGCAGATGTCTTATTGCATGCCATAAAGGGATAGTTGTAAAAAGATCTAAATCATGTTTATCGGTTATGCGATAAACATTGATGTTTAAGTTTTGCACAAAGACCAAAGATGTTTCAGAAGAAAAGAATTGACTTGAAATCGCTGTATCAATTGCCGTCGACCTAAACGATTGAACGCAAAGCGCCATGCACAATTTCCATAAAATGCAGAACCTATAACTACCGAAAGAAAACAAAAAAAGAGGTGGAATATGAAGCAAAAGGATCGTTAATTGTCAAAAGGACGATTCAGGTCTCCAACAGATTAATATGTTGTACGTATACAAATTATATAGTTCAAGTACCAAATAAGTTACCTTTTATGTACATGCAAATAATTTTCTAAATCGTTGGGAAATATCTCTTATTCCCTTCGAAACGAAGCCAAAACGAGAAATGCAAGGGTTAGGAAAACGAACATAGTGGGAGGGAAGAGGCACTGAATTATAGTAACTAAGATAATTTGATTTGCCTGTATTCGTACAAGAGAACATGAGATACAAAAGAAAAAGAAAATAAAAGTTTTATTTATAACAATCGACAAAACTGGGCAGACCTTTGTTAACGTCCCCAGATGTTCCACCTCAACTTGGAGTGAGACTACATATGAATATTGTTTTCTCTATAATGCATTTTAGTTACATGCTGACTTCTTATTTCTTAGTCACTTTTCGCTTCTTACATGGAAAGGCTTACCACCGATATATATACTTAGTTCTACATGTATGTTAAGAATAATTTTGATCAAAAATGAATTTTTTTGAAAACATAGCCAATGATTTATTAATTTAAATGCCTTTACATTGTAGATTTCGCGTATTTTCAAAGACGAATACTGTACTGTTACTTGTAAGGGTACACTGGTTTTGCAACAATAATTTACATTAATGCAGCTTAATTGAAGGATTGAGCGTCTATCCCTTACAACGGAATCAAAAGAATTAGAAAACTTTAGTAGCATTTTCCTTTACAGATGTTGGGAAAAGGGTTCACGAGATGGACACTCTTAAAAGTTTCCACTGTTAAGAAAAGCATATACAAAAATTGAATCTTGTCAATTTCCTGTACTTCAATAAAAGAGTTTCTAAAACAACTATTAAATCTACGGAATCCATGTTCTAGGCTTAGGTATTTATTGTTGGAAACCAAAACACTCACTCTGATCAAACCGAACTCCCAAAAGTAGGATTTGGCGCTTTCATTGCATCGATTAATAGTAAAAACACCAGGTTTATTTATTTTAGGAAATTTAAATAAAAGCAAAAAAAATAAGAAGAAAACAATTAAATGCCCACACCAGGAATCGAACCTGGGTCGCATCGGCCACAACGATGAGTCTTAACCACTGGACCATGTGAGCTGTTGTTGATGAGCTTGATTTAATGAGATACGAGAACACACCGATATAAGATAAACGTTCTCATTAGACAAAGGCTCATCGTGAGGATCAACTCCGTATTCGTGGTATTCAAGTTGAATATGTCTTATCGTTTGTCTTTTAAAATGGCTTTATTGTTAGGTATGAAGTCGCTTCACCGGGAAGACACTTAACGAATCATACCGCACATCCCAATTATTCGGGCTTCTTATTCTTCGTTACTACGGGCCTCCATCATGTAAATACCAACTAAGGGAGAACGAAATAGACTTTCAAAAACATAGGAAATAGGAAGTAATTACGTGGAAGAACAAATTGATTTTGTCATTATAAGTAGCCTGTTTTGGGATCGTATCCTAAAGGCTTCTTTCATCACGGAATTTAAGCTTAACTTTCAAATTGCAAGGAAAACAGCGTCGATTTTTCTTTAGTACCATTGAAAATGAAGGGAATTAAAAGCAAAATGGTAAGTAATTTTCTCAAGGATTTACGCTGACGAATGTTCTAGCTCTCAAGGGGTAAAACCCAGGACTCGCAAAAGTCTAGCAAAAAGAAAGAAAGTAAAAAGTCTTCTTCTAACGAATCTTCAAAATCTTCTTCTAAAGAGGTACACCATTTTTCGCTAGGTGTCTTTTGTAGACCTAGCTTTTACTGTTTGTATTCAAGCTAATAGACACTTATATTGTTATAGTCATCACCTGTGGAATCTACCAACAACGTTATGGGTGCTCAGAATGATTATCTTTCAGTCCCAAAGCACTCAAGTAAAAAGGTTCCGATCGATACAACTCCTACTCCTAGAGACGAAATTCTGCTAGAGAATGTTCGAACTGTACGAAAGCAAAGATCTTCTTTATACCACATTTCTGAAAATCGAATGCTTGTCCGTCTTCCTTCTTTTTCAGGTATGTTTTGTTTACTGTAGTCGTTTCATGGGTGCTCTTACATACGGCTTCATATATTGGTTACCGTATGGATAGTTTAAATTATTTCTCTTTCTTATAAAAGGGAAACTACTGCGACTACCTTTACTTCTCATGGTTCATATTTGACTAACTTTTTAGATGTACCTATCACTGCATGGCATTCACTGGCCTTGGAAAAATTAGAACAATGCTGTGTTTTATTCGACTTTAATGATCCGTCTACCGATCTTTATGGCAAGGAGGTGAAGCGCGAGGCTCTACAAGATTTGATAGATTTGGTTTCTGTTCGAAAAGAAGCAATAGATGAGTCATTATATCCCTCCATTGTACATATGTTCTCCGTTAATGTTTTTCGCCCTTTACCACCTCCTTCAAATCCCCTCGGTGAAGTCGTGGATTTAGAAGAAGATGAACCTGCATTAGAAGTGGCTTGGCCTCATTTACACCTTGTTTATGACTTTTTTTTGAGGTTTTTTGAGTCGCCGTCATTGAACACTTCTATCGCAAAAGTATATATCAACCAAAAATTTATTCGTAAACTACTTGTTTTGTTTGACAGTGAAGATCCTCGTGAAAGGGATTTCTTGAAAACTATTCTTCATAGAATTTACGGAAAGTTTCTTTCGTTGCGGGCTTTTATTCGAAGGTCTATTAATAACCTTTTCCTTCAGTATATTTACGAAAATGAGCAATTTAGCGGAATTGCCGAACTCCTTGAAATCCTGGGTAGTATTATCAATGGGTTTGCACTTCCATTGAAAGAAGAACACAAGGTTTTCTTATCTCGTGTTTTAATCCCTATGCATAAGGCAAAATCTCTCGCCCTTTATTATCCACAGATTGCTTATGGTATTGTGCAGTTTGTGGAAAAAGATTCCTCAGTGACCGAAGAGGTAGGTTCATCTGAGTCGCCATTACCAATGTGTTTACTAACCGATACGTAGGTCATTCTCGGTCTTCTGCGATACTGGCCAAAGGTTAATAGTGGGAAAGAAGTTTTGTTTTTGAATGAATTGGAAGACATTGTTGAAGTGATGGAGCCGTCCGAATTTCTTAAAATACAAATACCGCTATTTCAAAAGTTGGCTTCTTGTATATCTAGCCAAAACTTTCAAGTTGCCGAGCGTGCTTTATATTTCTTCAACAACGATTATTTCGTACATTTGGTCGAAGAAAACGTAGACGTCATTTTGCCTATTATATATCCCGCTCTCTTTGAAATATCGAAAAGCCATTGGAATAGGTAAGGAAGGATTGAAGTTGTTTTACTTATCATTCATTAAATATAACTAACTTGTATAGGGTTATCAATTCAATGGTTTGTAATGTTTTGAAATTGTTTATGGATATAAACTCTTCTTTATTCGACGAAGTTGATACAGAATACTCCGTCGCCGTAAATAGAAAAGAAAAGGAAGAACGAGAAAGGAAAGAAAGGTGGCTTATCCTTGAGTCTATTGCGAATGAAAATGCCTCTAAAATGAACGCCTCGAAAAATACATCTGTGCAGACAACTACGGAACAATTAAAAAAAATATCTATCGAAACTCCAGACGATTAGGCCTTTTGCATTACTAATAATGATTCATATTATGCTACAACTTATTTCTTTTCTACATCTAATGAATATGCTGCAATTTTGCACTTAATAATTGCCATATATTTAACCATAATTAGTTTCACTATCTTTTCTTTTCTTTTTTCTTTATTTTTCAATTAGAATAATTGTTTCTTAGTATCCTTGTTTCTTTACGGGTGTAGAAGAACATAATAACCTCTCTTAGATGATTGCCCAGTTCAGATGTTTACAATCCAAGTAATACAACCCTCGAAATCACCAAACATTCACTCAGGCTGCTCTGCAGCACCTAAACATCAGCAATATCTATTATTTAAATTAAAGGATCCATAAACTAAGGATGTCTGCTTTACAGGTCATTGCATCCAGCCAAAATTCCGTTTCAAGCCACAGAAAGTTGTGTAACAAATTGTTCGCTTTACGACTTCAAGAAACCTTTCTACAAGATATTTTTCAATCCATAAACATTGTTTTAACAATAAAAAAAGGAAATACCAATGCTGATCGCGTGCTTCGGTTTATAGTCACGTTCATTAATTATCTTCAACAGAAGGATCCTGAGACTGACATTGCTCAACCAGTTCTGAAACATGTGCTTAAAGGATTAGACGCGAAAGACAAAACGATACGATTTCGTAGCTGCCAGGTTGTAGCTAGAGTCATCAATTCCGTGAAAGAAATTGATGATGACATATATAGCATACTTCGTGAGAAATTACTCGACCGTGTAGTAGACAGAGAATCATTTGTCAGATTGGAGGCCGTTATTGCACTCTCTCGTCTTCAAGAAGATACACAAGAGGAGGAAAATGATGTTCGTAATATGCTTTTATTTTTATTACAAAACGATCCCAGTCCTGATGTTCGAAGAGCTGTTTTACTGAATATTGAAGTAAGTAAAGCTACTTTACCATTTATTCTCGAGCGTGCCAGAGATGTCGATGCCACTAATCGAAAATGCGTCTACTCTAAAGTCATTCCTAAAATTGGTGACTTTCGGTACCTCAGTATCAAAAAAAGAGTTCGTATTTTAAAATGGGGTATGAATGATAGAGACGACAGTGTCCAACAGGCAGCCGCCAATATGCTTGCCTATCAGTGGATTGAAAGTGCAGATAATAATTTGCTGGAATTATTAGAGCGTTTGGATGTCGTCCAAAATTCAGAAGTTGCTAATTTAACAATAAAATGTTTTTTTACAACTCGTCTGGAAACGCTCACCGAAATTGAGTTTCCTGATCAATTTTGGCTAGAATTAACGGCAGAGTCCGCTCTTCTTGCCAGATCTTTTAGTGAAGTTTGCGCTGAAAAAAACTTTGGAGAACTTGCAGAAAAAATACCTGAAGTAAGTCAATTAACTTTTTTTATTGAAAAACAGTATGTCGCTTTGCGAGACAGATCTACGTATGAGGAGGCTTCATTTATTATTGAACAGCTGCTGCTTATTGCTTTGAATCAAGATATGGCTGATGAAATCGGAAGACGTAAATTATTAAAGAGTTTAACTAACAGCCTTTCCACTTCGTTGCTTAGTGAAACTTTAATATCTCTTCATGTGGAATTACTAAAGAAGTTATGTTCTACTGAAACCGATTTTTGCTCATTACTGGTTGAAATTATTACCGATATTTTTGAGCAGGGACATGTTGATCCTACTAAGGAATCACAAGTCGAAGAGGTTCCGCCTCAGTCATCCCAGGAAAAAGAAAAAGATACTGCTTCTTCTCCATCACCCTCCAACATGGAAGAAGAGGAGGCTAATGAGGAAACTGAAGAATATAAGGAAGCATTCAATGAAATCAGATGCCTTTCTTATGTGCAAGCTTTATTCGAAAATATATCTTCTCCACTAAATGAAAACTTATATGTCGTCGATTTATTGAAGTCTTTAATTATTCCTGCTGTGAAGTCACACGATCTCCCAATTCGTGAAAAAGGTCTAGAGTGTTTGAGTTTAGTTTGTCTCCTAAATAGTGATTTGGCTTATGAAAATATTCCTTTATATTTGCACTGCTTGGAAAAAGGAACAGACAATTTGAAAATAATTGCTCTTCGAACCCTGACTGATATTTTTCTTCAACATGGCAAGGAGCGGTTTTCCACTTTTGATGAGCAGTTTTCGTCGCTGCTGCTTGAAAGTCTTTTTAATATTGACGAACCTGAATTGCAAACCCTTAGTGCTGAAGCAATTGCCAAGCTCTTGGTGATTGTTCATTATAGAGACGAGGTGGTATGTAAAAACATCATTCTTTGCAATACTAACTATGATAAGTTCCTTAAACCTTTAATAATCCAGTATTTTGAACCAAATACCGTTGAAAACTATGCTTTGCGTCAAGTGTTGGGTTACTTCTTTCCTGTTTATGTATATGGATTACCTGAAAATCAGTGGAAAGTTGTAGAGGTATGTAACCACAAAATTCTTTTTTTAACATTTTTATAGGTATTCTGTGACACTTTATTGAATTTATTAGAAGTATATCGTGATATAGATGAAGATGATCTTCAATTGTCAACTTCCCAGATTGCTTTGCAAATGCTTGACTGGACGGATAATGAGAAGCTCTTTGAGAAGAAAGTTAATACTGAATCCTCTACGGCAAATCAAAAGATTCATTTACAATTGGCGAACAATATATTTGAAAGCTTGCCTCGTGCGTCTGAAGGTAAGTAGGTAGTGTCATGGTTTATGCTAACCATCTATTTAGGAAAAGAACGAAAACTTGTGGTTTCTTTGCTTGGGAAGCTGAACATTCCTGATACTTTGCCTTCTGAGGACTTCAGCAAATCAATTAGGAAACTACAGACATTCGAAAACGTAAGTAAATCTTTAGCTGTCAAAGATCAGTTTACTAATAAATAGTATGGCTTGACGCTAGATTCATCTAGCATGAATATTTTGTCAAAGTTTGATACAATGTTAAGGAATAAAGAGGAAGCGGCGCGTGAAAGAGAAGAACAGGAAGAAAAGAGCGAAGAAGATGAAGAACAACCAGAAGAGGTGAACGAATATAAAGAAACCGAAGAGAAGGAAGAACAACCAGATGCTAATAATGACTTCAATCTTGAAAAAACAAGTCAGGATCACTCAATGGCAATTGATAGTGATGAAGAGGTAAACGTTAAACAGGAAGAGGACTAATACACAACACCTAAGAAGTTTTTACTACTTAGACTAAAGTAAGCTCGCTCTGTTATTTATTGTTTAATTGAATTTTTGGTTATGGTCTATCTTAGAAAGTATTTTATGGAAAAAATCCAAGTCATGTTTTAAGTATGTAATATATTTGTAAATATTTTGATGTCTAAAGAAAGGAAGGAAATTTACCATTGATATGCATTTAAATAAACAAGTAAATATGCCAAAAGAGTAAATTACTAAAATACAACAGAAACAAAATTAACGTCTCCGAGGAGGCTTTGCTGCACCTTGCAGTTGATTCATCATGCCCTTAAGATCAAATCCTCCAGGTCCACCACCTCCACCTCCCATCAACGAACTCGCAATTTTAGAGATATCACCAAAGTTCATTGAACCAGGGTTGAAGTCTGGCATACCAGACATACCAGGCATGCCACCTCCACCCATGCCCATTGACTGAAGACGCTTTTGCATTGCTGCCATCTGGCGAGGATCTTTTTTGAGAGCGGCCGCTGGGTTTCCACCAAGCTTGCCCAATATGCCATCTTTTCCTCCCATGTTTTTGGCCATTTGAGCAAATATACGAACCTGGGATATGGTTTCTTCAACCTCAAGAACGCTGGTACCACTGCCCTTGGCTACACGAAAAACACGAGAGGGCTGCTGTGTAAAAACAAGACCGTCAGAATCAAGTTCTTGTTCAGTCATTGAATCAACGATATAAAGCATTCTTTTCATACGTATAGCTCCATCTTCATCATTCATGCCTTGCATCATATTACTCATACCGGGAATCATACTGGCCATTTTACTTAAAGGTCCGAGTTTCATTATGTTACCAAGTTGATCTCGAAAATCGCGAACGGTAAACTTTCCTTGCTCAAGATTTTTTACCATGTTCTTTTTGTCTAAATTTAAAGATTGGACGTGTTCCATAAGACCTTCCAAATCACCCATTCCTAAAAGCTTGGAAATAAAAGATCGGGGGGAGAATTTTTCCAAGTCATTAATATGCTCACCGGTACCAATAAAAACAATGGGTGTATTGGTTGCTGCCACCGCAGACAGGGCACCACCACCCTTTGCGTGGCCATCCAACTTTGTGATGATAACAGCTCCAAAGTTCGCACTTTCTTTGAAAGCCTTTGCTTGGGGTTCAGCGGCTTGGCCAATACTAGCATCAAGAATCATGACTGTTTGGTCTGGCTGAATAGCTTCGGATATTTCAACCATTTCAGCAAAGAGTTCTTTCTCTTGTTGATGTCTACCAGAAGTATCCACAATAATAACGTCAAAACGATCTTTTTTGAATTTTTCCACACCTTCTTGAGCGATAACTACAGGATCCATTTCAGTGTAGCTACCGTAAAAGGGTACACGAGCTTTAATGGCATTCTGTTTTAATTGATCAAAAGCACCTGCACGAAATGTATCTGCAGCAACTAAGCAAGACTTTAGACCTTTTCTTTGGTAGTGAAGGGCTAGCTTGGTACATGTAGTGGTCTTACCGCTACCTTGAAGACCAACCATCATAATTACTGAAGGTTTTCCCTTTTTTGGTGTGTAAGCTTGAACTTGGGGATCAACTAGAGTACAAAGCTCATCAAAGACAGTCTTTTGAACAATCCGCTTTCCATTAATACCTTGGGGAAGATTGGCGATATTGATTTTCTTTTTTATATTGCTTCTTAACGTTTGAACGAGTCGAACATTAACATCTGTTTCCAATAAAGCAGTGCAAATACTTTTTAGAAGATTATCAACAAGCTACCTTGATTAGCTATTGCACAAAGAAGTGAAGGAAAAAGGAACAAAGGTAGCGACCAACTCTCAATCTCAATCGATATACAGAAACAGTTGAATATAATCACGGGATACAATAAAACAACATGAACCGTATGTAAATAGATCATACATTCTTGCGAACGCTAGTTGACTAGTTCACAAGAGAAGTACACATCATAACATTCTGTTTCAAATTGAACACGGATTCTGCTTCGAAAAGGACAACTGTTTACTATATATATATAAAAGAGTAACTGATCAAGAGCCTAAGAGCTTATCTACCCAACCATAACGACATTACTTACCTCTTCATTGACGGATGTAGCCTTGGAGAAATCCCCCAAGGCAGAATTTAAACGTCGTCCTAAATCTGCGAATACCATTTTGTCAATTCAAATCGAAATTCGATGATTTAAACAGACAAAAAGGTTTGAATTGTTGTCTTCGGTTTTTGGTAGTTGGCAAGTTACGCTAGGACTTTATCGTCGTATTGCTGACATCGTACAAGGAATGTCCAGCACGCTTCTTTAGGCAAGACGACTCGAATAAAAAGATTGAATACCTTTAAAAAAGTATTCAATTCTTCCCAAAACTTGTTTTAATGTTTTTCTTCTTATTCCAATTTTTTGATTTAGCGATGTTGATTTAGTGTGATATAGTAAATAGGGAAACAGACTGTGAATAGTTTATACGCCTTATCTTTTGTAACACATTTTAGGGAAATACCTTAGTAAATATAACTCCAATAAAGGTGTACTATAGAGAAAACCGGCGAGTTAACAGTTTTATGTCTCTCTTAAACTTTTTTTGTTCTTAGATTTTAAGCATTTCTAGTTTTTATGACAAACGTGCTCATGCTGCATGGAACAGATATTTCTCTATTACTCTTGGGTTAAATAAACATGAAAAAGACATTGTGCCAACGGTATTGTTTCGTAAGGACATTACGGGCTACGCTGAAGTACGAAAACAAACGATAAGGACCTATGGTCAAATACAGTAAATGCTAAATAAACATTTTCTGTACGCGTTTTTCATCCATACAACATTGGGCTTGCAAGTTCTATAGATTGAATCTATAGAAGGTGCTTTTCAAGGGTAAGCGCACAAGAAGTGGTATTGGAAAACTGGGCTTGCGAATTGAAAAGTCACTACTAAAAAATTCTGACTGTTTTAAGCGATGAGTGAGTATCAGGAGCTTACGGATTCCACGATTGTGAATGAAAGTGATACCAAATATGAAATATACATTCCATCTAATGATTCAAGAAAATGGATCCCCAAAGAGGAATGTCCTGGATTTTTGGAAGACGCTTGGCTTTTGAAGGGAGCAAGTCATAAACGCAAGCTAGATCAATCTCTCGATTCTCCTTTGGATACTGAACAACCTCCACTCAAACAACATGAGGTGAATTTCCTCCACCATGAATTTGATCCAACAGAAAATGACTTTTTGACGCAAGATGTCGGCGACTATCCATCAACGCAGCAACTATTCCCTAATAAGTCCTCGAACTCAGATTCGCTATCACTGCCTTCTTCAGGATTTCCCAAAACCAATTATCCCGTTTTAGACGTAGGTCTCTCTATGTCCCCCATCCAGCAAAGAATGATGCACCGCCTTGTCCAATACTTTGCTTTTTGCATCGATCACTTTTGCACAGGTCCAAGTGATGCACGCATACAAGAAAAAATTCGCTTATTTCTGCAGTCAGCTCATAAGATTGCAAAACACCCAAAGCTTTACGAAAAGGAGATTCACGATAGCTCACACTCGCCATCAGCTAAACCGAACGAGGATAATTTACTCGCTGTTCCAAACATATCTGACGACGCCAATGTCTCTTCCAAATTTCTTTTCGTGAAGAAATTTTTGGAATCCGTTTCACCGAAGCTTCACACACCAATTTTTTGCTTTGTTTCTAATGATATTCTTGGTAATTTACTTACGTCTTGGTTATCATCAGTATCTATTTCAGCACAATCTTGGTCACCAGACGTAGAAATTCACAAGAACAAGGACGTTTCATTCTGGGTCTGCTCATCGAGGCATACCCCGTCTACGGCCAGTCTTTTTAATTCTGATTTACATTTTGGTGCTATAATTTTTTACGATATGGAGGCCTATATGAGTGTTAGTAGCACAATTTCTTATTTCCCTTGTCCAATTCTTCGACTCCTTCACATCAATTCCGTGGAACATGTCATCAGAAGCTTTCAATCTTCTTACAATGCAAGTTTTCTTGTAAATATTGTCGGTGTATTAGCTACTCTTAATTCCTCTGCCGAAGAAAACGCTCAAGTCACAGATTTAAATATGCTTTTAAATCGTGCCGAGAACAGCGGCGTTATTGCCGATGCTGATGCAAAGTCGGCACACTTTACCGATGTTACAAACGAATATGCAGATAAAGTAGCTGAATGGATTGCTAATGACGCATCACCTAATACTTGGCCGTTACAGCCTTTAGTAGATCTTGCTTATTTGGCCGTTGCAGAATCCAAACCTTCTCAAGATTCCCCTTCTCGCGTCAATGAAACTGTCTTAAAATATTCAGATGACAATCCTTTCACCTTTCAAGTATCTCAAACGCCTTCCAAAGAATCCCAGGAAGTAGCTCGTTCCTATTCAAATCCGACAACTAAAACATTCACTTCTCAACAAGGGCCAGATACCTCTGAAATTGGGCAAAATTATGATTTACAAGGTGCAGCTGTCCAATATTTACAGAGAAGATTACGAATGGTTGAAGATGAATTGCACGAAGCTGTCAACCTAAAGAATATGAAGCAAACGCATGCTGATGAATTGGAGCAACAAATAGCTAAGCTTACAGACACTTTACAGAATTATCGAGAACAAGTACGAGAATGCAAACTTGAACTTGAAAAATCCCATCAAAAGTTGGAGACTAACAAGAAAAACGATTCCGAACGTTCAAAAGAAATTGCTGATTTAAAACAACAAATCACTCATTTATCAAAAGAATTGGAATTTGGTTTTAAATACATTCAAGATATTCCAGAAGAAGACATTCGTGGTCAACTGGTGGAATCTAATGAACAAAAGTATAAACTTAGTCAACTTAATAAAACGCACAAGGAAGATTTGGATTTTATTACGCAGCAATATCAGAATGCTTCAACTTCTGCTAGCGAACAAAGCAAGGAAGTTGCTAGACTACGAACTGAGAATGAGCGACTCAAGACGATTAATGATAAAGCAATGGAGGAAGTAAAATCTTACAGTGATGCTAGAGCTGACGCTTTGCTTGCGAAGGTTTCATCACTTGAAGAATCCCTTGCTATACTAAAAAATAAGACCTTACCACCTCTATAAATTAGATAAAGCATACAGTGAATGGACCATCCCAATTCTGTCAAATGTTTAATGTTTAAATTAATGATCCCCCGTTTCAATTTAAATTTCTTTTTCTTCCTTTTCTTTATATAATAATTCATTAATTTTTATTTATATCTTTATATAGGAAGAGACAGATGGTAATAACATTCGTAACTAAAGCAGTCAGCATATACACCTTGATATGTGAAATGAAGGATTAATAAATAAGCAGCATCGAACACAAAATCATTATTTGCATTTCCTAACCTTTCATTTGGATCGCTCGGTCTAAAATTGTAGGCTTTCTAATTTCTTTTTTAGCTCTATCCATAGCCAGAGTGCCGTTACATCCTGCAAGAAGTTCAAAAACAACATCGTCATCATTCAAATATACAACCGCATTTCTATCAAAATCAATTATAGCAAATTTAATCACAGAAAAAATGTTGTCAGGGTACATGGTTCGAAAACGCAACCGTTCTCTAGTGATAGCAAATTTTTCTCCAGGCTTAATCACAAATTTGAAAGGAATGCTATGCATTCGAGCGACATCTTTATGGAAATGGCAAACAACTATTACTCGCTCATTTTCTTGTAGACTAAGTTCTTCTTTAGGTATAATCTCCCCAATGATCCTTGCGAAAGGATTCAGTGATCTTATCATTGTTCGCATATTTATGTCTCGATACCATTTATGTTCCAAAATTTCATAAAAGCGTACTTTGTGGTTAGGTACCTCTAGTTCCGGATATTTATGAGAAATGGCGTTAAATATGTCAGAGACGTTTCCAATTTTGTTTATGTAAACATCAATTAGCTCTGCATTTGCAAGACCTTCAAAAAGCCATGTAACACGCAAAAGTCGCTTCTTATCCAAATCTGAAAGACTTACGTTCATAATTTCGTAAAACAGTATATTTGATACAGTATCTTCTTCAGATGCGTGCATTATTTCGTATAGAGTAATATTTGGATTATTCGGAACAACCATGTTAGCGGCGTATGCAAGAGGACTGCAGGTAGTAAGCCGAATATGATCAGCATACGTATTTAACTTTTCTGCTAATTCTTCGCAAAGGTTTACTAATTTTATGCGTCGGTCAAGTACAAGTTCAAATTCGAGAATGCTTTCTTGATCAATAAACCTTGGCCGAAAAGTAATGACCACTCGATTCGCCATGAAATCATACAACTTGGCGACTGTAGCAAATTTATTGTTTTCTTCATCGTTATGATCCGGATTTCCAGTTTCGAAACAAATAATATCACCAGTGCCAAGTTCACCTTCGGCAAATGTTTTATTTAATCGTAAGTATTCAATATAACCAGGCTTAACCTCTTCATACATATGTAATAAGGTATCTTTCGGCAAACCAACACGTTCACATAATTCAGGGCAAATAGATTTAAGTTTATCATTTTTTAGAACAATAACGGTTCCGCAACCAATAATTTCTTGATTTTTTCGGTCATAATATTTAATAAATAAAAAAATATTAGGAGAATCAAAGGAAACGTTAACTAGAGGATAATTGGTTTGATTCTCAGGTAATATCTCCAAATATAAACGGAGAATATCGCCTTGTGGATTCCACTTGCCCTTAGCCTCTTCAATGGAAAGGTTTAGCTCATTTACAGGTTCTTCCACTCGTAAGGTGTAATTTTGCCGACGTATTATATACCAAAGGCGTAAGCGATTCGCAGGAACGTCAACCTTTTCAGATACCATTGGTAATAAATCGGAAACTTTAAGTTCTTTTTTAATCCTAATATGAAGCATAACATCTTCATCAACCGGGTTGCCAAAATTTGCAAGATCAAATTCATGATGATTGGCAAAATAATCAGGAGTGATAACCTCAACTCTGGTATAGAGATGGCTTTCTAATCTTTCCTTTCGTTGTTGATCTACGAAGCGTATATTTTCATCAAGTACTTCTTTAAGGTGGTTAGGAATCACATCCTTGTGAACTGGAGCTATTAACTCATCAATTTTATCCTTTCGTAAATATAAAAGCATGTAAGCACTCATAAATCTCTTTAATTTAATGGCAGGTCGAAAAGGCGGATGTACAAAATAGTCACCACCATAGTTTTCTTCCAAAACCTCCTTCAGAGTAGCAGGTGTTACTCTGGTATCATCAAATTTGTACCAATTTTCCTCTTTTTGGGGCTTTAGAAGTGCATAATAATGACCATTATCAAGATCACCAGAATGCACGAGAACTCCATGCAAGACATATTCGCAATTTTGATCTTGATCAGCCTCAGGACTTAAGAAAGCTTTCGCATTAAATTCAAGTGGGAACTCATAACGATCATTAATTTTTATCATCATGTCTCTTTCAAAGTCATATTCAAATCGTTTTAGTTGAAGATGTAAGATGGGAGGAAACGATTCAAAAATAACACCTTTCTTTGCTTCTTGGAAACCATACATATCAGCGTAATAACAGTTATCACCGTCTAAAGTTTCGACTTGAATATAGTCTCGGAAGGAAGCCTCTAAATTTTTCATTCCTTTAACGTTTAGCTGAATATCCCAAAACTCTTCAGTGCGGGCAGATTCATAATTAACATTCATACAAGCAACGTAACTTTTCATTTTTCCACAGAAAAGATTTTTCAGCGCGTTTTCCATGGTACCTTCCATGCTTCTCTCTAAATTGTCTTGTAGAACTCGGTTAAATTCTTGAACATCATGTTGCATAAAAGAATCTAAGGAATCCCATCCAAAAGATTTTGTTAAATCGGTGGTAGGAACAGGTTCATTCATGAATTGAAGATTATAAAAACAGCGCTGAAGAGCATATGCAATACCATTTTTGGATTCCTCCTTTTCTGTGGGAACTTGATATACGATTTTACGGAAAGCCCCAATGATGTACAAAGACTGCAACAAAGAATTCATATAGCAAGTAGCACCCTGATTTTTTAAGCCGACATATCCAGTCTTAGACTTAGAGTCATAATTATTAAAGGAGTGCCATAGTACACCAGTGGGATCATCAAGGATTCGAATAAATGCATTTATGCGTAAAGCCCCGTCTTCAACGATAGGAGGCGTAACAGGAGAATTACGTGAGAGAAGACGTTTTGTTTCAGAAAACTGGGTAAATCCCCAATCCTGAATTTCCGGAGAATAGCGACAATGAGCAGAACTTGCTACGCGCAGAGAAGGATTTTTAACATTCGAAATGATGAGAGCGAACTGACAACATACACCGTAATCTTGACTTTCTTTATCGATTTCTGAAGGTATGTACTCTAAAAAGAGAGAAGTATATCCAGAAGACGGTAAAATGCCTTGTGGGAAGTAAACAATTCTAAATTGACGTCCACCGACCTCAAATATACGACTCGAAGCACGACTATCGAGTTCATGCCAGTTTTTTATTTCCCAAGAATATCCTCCAAAAGCAATACCTTCATAATCAGGAAGAGCTAGCTCTAATTCTTCCTTCACTGTTTCTTCTTCTGTTGCTGTTAGTCCACCCATGATAACAAGAGCAATCATACCTATCTGAGAATGTCGTCTCAAACTAGAGACAGATCCAATTGTCTTCGTATCAAAATCGACAAGAGGAGCCTCCTGTAATTTCCATTCAATTTCACCATTGGCCTGTTTTTATTTACTCGTTAGTAAACATTTAGTCATTGCAACTGAAGCAACTGAAGCAACATACCATGAGAACGTCCACAGTTCTCCGTTCTTCAATTAAATCTTTTCATAAAATAACAGATAAGGCTACTTCGTTACGAATTGCCTACTGGAGAAATGGCTCTGGTCACGGGTTTTTCGACCGAAGAGAACCGCTGGCCTTCAGGATACCCAAAGGCAACGTAATATTCGCATTGGGTGTGCACTACAACGCTGTACACGGGTTTGTGCACTACAACGAGCACGGCAACAACCGTTAGTGAAGTTTAAGATAGGTTTATTATACAAGATCGTTTATTTACGTGCGAAATTTTGAAGAAACCTAGAGTATTGCCTCAAAATTTACTTAAAGATATTTTTTGATATTCCTTATGCAATTAGGATCTTAATTGACTTCCTGATGGGATTGGCAGGTCGACTTTGAAGACGCGACGCATTTCTTACCAGAGCCTATATCCACTAACAACTACAAGATCGGTAAATCTGAGCAAAATGTCACTGTTATCGAGTGAATTGGCAAGGTAAACAATTTTTAGCCTTTCAGCAAATTTGTTAACGTATTTAGGATTTTACCTAATCCTGAGTCTGATGAAGAAGAGGAAGACTCATATGTATTCGATGAATCACCAAAAAAGGAAAGCCAGGAGGTCATTCATAAATCAATCCCTCCTTATTTACACAGAAAAGGATGGATTCTAACATCTTTAGAAGATTTTGCCGACGGTGGAGCGTATGTCTGGAACAAGAAAATCTTGAAACTAACATAGGAATTAGATACCCAGAAATCAATATAGCTCAATATCCATTAGATATGGGTAAAAAGAGGACGGTATGCAGTCTCAGAAATATTCATTGAGGTCATCCGCTAATTTATATATACAGAATACGACCTCAGGGAATTCACTTGCCCTTCAGGTTAACTCGTCCGGTGGTGTCGATTATGGTGCCATTGCGCGACAAGGCCATGAACATGGTGAGCTTGTGCAATCTAGTTTCCAAGACTTAATACCCCTAAGAGCTCGCATTGGTGTTGGCGAAATCTCAGTCGAGAAGCCACCTGAAGAACAAAAGCAGCTTGTTGCAAATAAGACAAAAGCAGCTTTGGAAAAGATTGTTACTGGAAAAATATCGCAGTCCCAACCAAAAAGTGCACTCGTACAGAAACCGGACGATCCGGTATATATCCGTTATACACCAAGTAACCAGATGGGCCAAGCCCCTAGTAAGCAAAGGATCATTAAACTTGTGACCGAAGAACAGGATCCTATGGAACCACCAAAGTTCCGCCATAAAAAAGTACCTCGCGGTCCTCCATCTCCACCCGTGCCGGTGTTACACTCTCCGCCTCGTAAAGTGACCGCGAAGGAGCAACAGGAATGGCAAATCCCTCCGAGTATCTCGAATTGGAAAAATCCAAAAGGATATACCATTCCTCTGGATAAGCGTTTGGCTGCTGATGGACGTGGCCTAAATGATGTAGAGATAAGCGACGGTTTCGCAAAGTTTTCTGAAGCCTTGTTTACAGCAGAACGTCAAGCTCGTGAGGAAGTACGTTATCGAGCTATAATGCGTCAGAAAGTCGCAGAGAAAGAGAAGCAAGAGAAAGAACAGCGATTATTTATGCTTGCGCAGAAGGCTCGAGAAGAAAGGACAGGCCACGTTTCTAATTACCAATCCGCCGATCGTTCTCCTAGCGACATTAATGAAGAAAGATACCGATCTGAATCTCAGGTAAATAGTGATCTGGATGGTGATGGAAACGAAGAAGAAGATGAGGGACTCCGTAGACGTGAAGAAATTCGTCGTGAAAGGAGACGCCAATACGAGAAAGAGCTTCGACTTAATAGAATGGGTGCTGAAAAAAGAGCACAGCTTAGTGGTGCTGATCGCCCACGGGATGTGTCTGAGAGAGTAGCCCTCGGTTTATCGAAACCTTCCATGTCAAGTGAAACAATGGTTGACAGTAGATTATTCAACCAGGCTTCAGGCTTAGGATTTGGATTCCAAGATGAAGATTCTTATAACATATATGACAAACCTTGGAGGGCTGCTCCAGCATCCACTCTTTATAGACCAGGTGCTACTCTGGGACGACATGTTGATGCTTCTGCGGAATTAGAACGAATAACCTCTGAAAATCGCTATGATGTGCTAGGTTCAGTTCCCAAAAAGTTCAAGGGAGCTGATGAAGCATCACAGGTATGTAGTAGTACATGTTTTCGAGTGATACTTGTTTACTAACTTTTATAGGATGCTTCTGGGCCTGTCGTTTTTGAAAAGGACGTTGATCCTTTTGGCGTTAATAATTTCTTGGACACAGTCTCCTCTTCGAAAAAATGAAACTTTTAAAGTTTATTAATGATTTGTATATAATATGCTATGACTAGTGGACTAATGGGCTTTATCGAGCATTTCATAATAAATCGTGATTTATTTTGACTAATTGTAAAGAATTTTTTTAAAAAAAAGAGTGAATTATAATAGTTTATAGTCGCAATGAGTTCTTTGGTTATGAGGACATGAAGTTGTGATTAGATACATTACTTTCTTGTTATTAAATACCAATTATCACATTCAAAATTAGATTTTCAGCATTGTCATTCTCTTCGTATTTGTTTTTATTTGACCTGGGAACATACATCATTTTGTTTACCAGAGTCACAGGATGAGACCCCTGTTTGTTTGTTTACATATGTGCTTCATATTTTCTCTTTAGACAGAACTTAACTTAGCAATTGCCAGCAATCATCAACTAAAACTGAAATTCACAAAAGAATTATTATTAATCCGTTCGCTGATCAATTATTGAAATAAAATGCCGCTTGTAGAAAAACCGCAGTTGCTTTTCAATCAATCGAGTTTACCAACAGACAGGTAAGATTAACCTATAATTAAAAGACCATTATATTAAGTTATCATAAACTTTAGGGAAACATTCATAAAAAAAGAAGAATGTTATTTCACTGTCATGCTTTGTGGTAGCTCGGGAACCGGCAAAACCACTTTCTGCAATAATTTGTTTTCTAGCTTAGTTAAGTCACCCAAGTCGGTCGATAACTTCAGTAAGATACACAAGCAAAAGGAAGTCCATATAGAAAAGACGAAAGCTATTATCAAAGAAGACGACTTCCGACTTAATCTGACAGTACTCGATACCGTAGGCTTTGGGGATTTTATAAACAACAAGGATTGCTGGGATGTAATAACTGACTACCTTGATGATCAGCATGAGAAATATCTGCTACATGACCAGCAATCACTGAGATTGCAAAGAAAGGATAGCCGAGTTCACCTTTGTCTATATTTCATTAAACCAGTTCCTTATGGCATGCTACCCTTAGATGTCGTGGCCATGAACAAGCTATCGAAGCACGTAAACATTATCCCGGTTATCGCCAAGGCCGATTCTCTAACCAAACCGGAATTGGACAATCTTAAAGGAAAGATAAATAAGATCTTACAAGCTCAAAACATTAGCTTATTCTTCCCGTCAGCCATCTACTCAGCTGATGAAATCGCCAAAGACCTTTCCCAAGCTTGTCCATTTGCGATTGTTGCAAGCAAAGAGGCTGTTAACGATGAAAATGAAGGTAAAATCGGTCGTAAATATCCTTGGGGAACGTCAGAAATCGAAAATGAGGATCATTGCGACTTCTCGAAACTGAAGAACCTAATCATAAACAATCACATGCTCGAATTAATACAAACCACAGAAAAAGTGATTTATGAACGCTACCGTCAGGAGCAATTAATAAATAGAAAAAGTGGAATACCAAAGCTTAAGAAAGCACATTACGAACGCTTGAATGAGGAAAAAGCACGCATCCAGAAGAAAGTTGAAGAGAAGTCGGTAGAGCTCGAGAATACCTTTAAAGAGAGAGAAGAAAAACTTGCAGTTGTTCGTGATGACTTAAACAACGAATTAGCTGAATATCACGATAAAGTACGTGTTCTTGAAACTCAACTAGATGCGCTCCGGAACTACAAGGGAAAGAATCAAAAGAAATAGGCGGAAAATCCGTGAAGATTCCTAAAGGACCTTTCAACAAACATCACATTCTTCGGATTTACTAAGTTCACTATTAACACAGTCAGTCGCTTTAAAAGCGCAATCACAAGAGTATAGCAGTAAATTTGATTTTTTATCGAGTAATCCTTTTAGTTTATTTTTCATACTTATTTTCGCACTATTTAGTTTTCGAGAGGTACCTAAGCATACAACTCTATCATGCCGAACGAATGAAACGCTGTAAAATATATAGCTCTCTCGTTTCAAGTTGAACCTTTCAGCTTCTCTTACCTCCTGTTCTTCCTCCTGTAAAACTTTGTAGTTTGAACATCCTAGAGAACTAAGAAGTTTATGAACTTTAGCCAAAACAATATTTTCCCTTTGTAAATCTATGGGATCACCTAGCACATCAACCAATAACGGTAAAACAAATTCAAGGCTTTCAAACGAAAAATTAGAGTCCAAATAAATGGCGCATATAAGTGATTCAAAAATATCAGCTATGAACTTTGGAGGATCAATTTGAAGCCAGAAATAGGGCACGTTATTTAATTTTGCTTCTTCGATCATATCCTTGTACTCATATATTAACCTAAACATTTCGGAATTGTCATATTCAAGATACTTATGCAAGCCAAGAGTGAAAGATACGTATGCAAGACTATAATTACATACGAAGAAGGACTTATAATTCGTTAATTCACCGGCAGATAACTCTGGATATCTATAAAAGAGATAGTGAACAACCAAATATTCTAGAACTGCATCACCAAGAAACTCCAGTTGTTGATATGATCCGGATAGCTCTTCAGAAGATAACATTGTTGGGTGTATAAAAGCCAAACGTAAAAGTGCCTGGTTCTTAAAACTGTAGGGAATAACCCCTTCTATTTGTTTTTGATATGGGAAGACTTTAGACGAAATCAAGCTCACGTAGAACTCAATGTCGAAAAACTTATCCCAGTCAGACCAATTCTTCACTTCTAATAATCCAAGTCCTAAGTATCTACAATACTCAAGTCCTGAATCAACGTCCCCATCCAACAGACAGGCACCAATAGTGGATTCAACCAGATCTGCTAATCTTTTTTTTGATAGTAACTGAAACGATGGATAATTCTTTCCATCCTTCTTTTCTCTCAAAAATCCAAAGGGACACCACTTTCGAATTACCATAGGTTCAGATAATACAAACCGCGATATTTGTATTTTTTTAGCACACAAATACAAATTGTAATTGCTGATTATTTGTTTACGGTGAACGTGCAAATGATATTCTTGATCATGAGTATTTTTTAAAAAAACAGTTAAAGAGGCATAAATTTTCAAGAATGAATCCCCCAATAATTCTAGACGGTCGTAATTCTCATCCGTAGAAGCATTTTCAGTCGTTAAAGCTTGCATGATGTGAGTCAATGAACAATTTAAACCGTGTTCACTCATAAACTCAGACGTTAAAAAAAGGGCTTCCATATGATATAATATAGAAGGAAGAAGTAAGCATGACTCTTTCAGATACTTTGATAATCCGGTAATATATACCTGATTTAAGCGTAAAGTTGAACTTGGCCTTTTTATATGCATCGATTGCTTTTTATTCAGTGAGTAGTTTAACTGAGAAGGCATTCTTTTGCAATATGTAATAAATTCCTGCTGATCCAGTTGACTGAGAGATTTAAAAGAGTATAACTCAAGAATATTTTCCGGACTGCGCATCAACAATAAATGCGGCTTTAGCATAGTAACGTCTTTCACATCTTGAGCTTCTACGGAAAGACTACGAATAGCTGGCCAGTCAATAAGGTCGTTAAGTGTATGATTAGTTCTACACTTCGTATTTAAAGGGGCTATCCAATATGATCTATTGGAATCAGTAGCCTCTAGTGAAGAGGCCAAACCCAATTCCAGAAGCCGTTTGGTAGAGTATTCCAGCTTGGACTTCAGTTCATCATTCATGGTGTAAGGGATATCTAGTACCTCTGGCTTAACAAAGACTTCATGAAAATTAGAGCGCAGTCGCATAGAATTAAATTGCGGTATTCGCTGCGACTGGATATACAGTAAAGGTTGAAATATTTTATCGCTACAGACAGGAAACAGTTTACAGGCAAAGAATTGCGTGGAAATATTCGACCAGCAAAGAGGGATTTTACGTTCAAAGGCTTCATCATGCTCAATATCTCTTAAAGCCTTTTCTTCTTCTTCTTCCATACGCGCTAGTTTGTTTCGGTAATCAAGAGGCTGCAAATGCTTGTTAATTAATCCACGGTTTATAAGCTCCATGCACATTAAAAATGCAGCTGATCGTTTCGCCTTCTTTGAATTGACAGACGGAGACCCTTGTACTGTAGGCATGTTGCAGATAATTGGAAGATCAACCGTATATATAAATGATTGTCCTGCCGATATACAAGTGAATATAGGATAGTAAAAAGTAATACTGTCGGTGGGTAAGGTATTACAATACTGATATAAAAGCCCTATGGCCAAAAACTCAATTAGCAAAGCCCCAGTTTCATCTAATCCATGGCTAACTATATCATTCTGTGTTCTGATATTATGGCCACGAATGCGAGCAAACTCACGATTGGATTCGAGGCTTTCTAATGCGGTTGTCAGAACGCGCTCCTCGTTTTGAAGCTTCTCAAACTGAGCTAGTTCAGCGTCGTTTACCAAAAGCATAAACTTTGAATCATGGGCTCTTGCACGACCTTTCGATTGTACATACCGTGTAACAGTTTGACAAGTATTGAAACGAACTACAAGATTACACGTCGGAATGTCTATTCCTTCTTCTGCTATGGACGTAGCAATAAGGACATTGTAAACACCTTGCTTGAAGTTATGAATGTTCTTTCTTTGCTCACGAAAATGCATAGATAATGATGCTATATCTGAATCTCCATGTCCAATGAATGGAAAAGGACGAATATTCTTCAGCCTTCCAGTGTCTTTTTTCAGTTTTCTTAAGAATCTTGTAAGAGAATAAGCCGTCACTTTCCGTTCAACGAAAATCATTGTTCTGTATGTATCATTCTCTTTATAAAAGTTCTCAAGAAATTCCAAGAGTTTCAATACTTTATTGCTTGTATCATTTCCATCTAACTTGGGAGCTCTCAACCCAGAAAACAGTGCCAATTGCTCTTGCGACCATGCTTCCACTTGAGATATAAAACTATTTATGCATGTATTGTCCTCAATCGATAGCTTTCCATCAAAATTCTTTCTCGATTGTTTTCTTAATAGTTCTTCAACTAGGAACTGCCAAATCTGTTCACCAAACCAAACACCTAATTCCATAATCTCATATTGGGCGGCTTTACATGTCCTCATCACATACTTGCAGCCAGAAAAAACTGTTTCACACATGCATATGATTGGGTTTTTTAATGCATCAATTTCTAAATTTTTATAAGTGACAACGAATTCTTTTGTCACAGGGATATCCTGAGAAAGACGATTATTTGACACAACGTAAGCTTTGGCATCAAATAATTCCTCCCACTCAAAAATCCTTTTCAACGGATTTCGTGCCTTCCCAGTGTACGGTGAAGCTGTCATACCAAATATACTTGGAAGGCTCTTTTCGAGTATCGTTGTTGCTTTGGCAGCATGGTAGAAATCAATCAAAATTCGAGCGTATGCATGATTTTTTATAGCATGATGGCATTCATCAAAAACGAGAATGTCAAAATCTAGAATTGAGAGGAAGCCTCGCGCCAAACAAAGGTAAAACAAATCCGCTGTAATAACAATGACTTCATAATTCATCTTCAGATCGTAAAAAATTTCTTCGCACATTTTTAGGGAAATCTCCCCGTATAATATGCCTATGCGAAACGGAAGCTGCGATTTCAAATAATCAGCTTGTTGTATGACCAATGGAACCGTATTAACAAGGAACACCGATAAACGCTTCTGCTGTTTATTTCCTTCTAGCATTTGCTTTTCTTGTTTCTCTTTAATTAACTTCACGGCTAGCAATGTTTTACCGGCTCCAGTTGCCATGACTAGCAAAGTATTTTGCTGCTTCGCAACATCAAAGATATCTCGCTGATATTCCCTTAAAAGTTGAAAAGGATTTATTTCTTCCATTGTTATGGATTTACTGTGATGAAGGTCATGTACGTCGTGTAATGATAAATCATCAACTTTAGAGGAATTGGCGTCTCTTTTTTATTTATTTCAGAAGAAATTCGAGGAAGAATTCTTAATATTAACAGAATGGATGCCGTGCCCTCTTGATATGAAATCAAAGCCTCAACATGGAAAGAATGAGATGGACGTTGTACTCCAAATGATGACCATATACTTGAAGGTAAACTTCAAGAAAAAATACCAAAGGGATTCTACAAATAAAACCTTTCTCTTTATATCATCTTATTACCTCAAGATTGGTACTTTTTACAATGTATAAATGGATACGGTAAATGTGTCGTAGGAAGGCGCAATTCCAGCTTTAGCATGAGCCCTATAATTCATTTCAAGAGATTTCCTGTGGTATATAGATATTTTGTACAGTTAGTAATACTCTGTTCAGCTTGAATTATTTTAATTGTCATTATTCCGATTTGGCATACTGCTTGCTTTAATTACTTCGTATGAGGAAGCCTAAGGGTGTTTAAGATATTATAGAATGTACATGTTTCCAAAACTTGAGGAAGTCATCAACGACAAAAATAATGATTCTGAACGACTTAGGGTAAAAAGACGATTTAGTGATGCATTGGATGTGACATGAAGCAAATAGTAAACTCATGAATAATATCGAATAATAAAGAAGCAGAAAAAGTACGCTGATGTAGAAATTTTCGTTCAACTTTTGTTACCACATTTCCAATGAAGATACAAGAGCATTAGCAGATTCGTTCAGTTAATAATCCTAGCGGCTTCTGCACCAGAATTACCCTTCAATCTTATTACATGCAACAAGCTGAAATCTTCAATATTTTTGCTAAATGAATAAAATAATGAACGAAGAAAAAACCAATGGACAAACAAAAACTCTTTAAAACAATACACTATTAATACATTGATTCGTTTTAATTCTGAGAAAAGTTGTCAAACATAGCAATCCAACGTAGCAGAACATATTAAATTAAAATTCAGGAACCAAAGGTTTTATTTTTTATCCAACGAGAATCTCGTCGAGAATATGCATATAGTTTACTTGATCCAAACTAACAATCATTTCAAGGAAAAATTGGAATATATGAAATATGCAGAAACATGATCCTATCGTAAATATAAACGAGCGAAGGAAGTATGCACACTAAGCCGAATGCGTTTCAATGGCGACAAAAAAGACATTCGGGACTTTGTAAAAAACAATATAAAATAAACCGTTGTTTTGGACAAGACTTCTCGATTTGACCCATAATGCACCAGAATAGTAAACGAAGAAAAAACATATTAAATTTTTTTAAAAGTATCACATTCAGAAATTTAAGAGATAAATGTGGTTTCATTAAACAGGGTAGCCTCTTCCTCAATCTCCTCGCCATCAATATTCAGTTTGAAAGTAACTGGGGTAAAGTACTGATAAATGAAAGGCTTCGTACCAGACACATTATGAACAAAACCGCGAAGCCAGGTGGGAATTTCAGAAAGAACATTAATACGCTGTAAACGTCTACCCAAAGGAGCATCCACTGACAAACGCACTGGCTTTTGATAAGTTTCAGCATCCTTACCCACCCAGTCGTAAGCAATACGAGTAGGCTCGGGCCACTCCGTTTCAGGATCAGTCGTCACGTCGACATGCTCAATCGTATTGTCAACAGTGACGGCCACAACTTTATCCTTGGTCACGAGACCGCCGACATTGACGATCGTAGATCCGTAGCTTGGAGGAGTTTTGAACTGCATCATAACGCCAGTGTATCTTGGGTTTTGTAAGAGAGCAAATTCCCAAGAGGAAGCCAAATGCTGAGGCTTTCCATTTTGTAAAGCATGAATAAATAAACCAGTACCGCTGACATCAACGACATTTCCTCTGGCTACAATGTTACCTTCGACACGGATACGGGGCCAGAAAACGTGCTTCATGCTAGCCCAAGGCTTGGTGGGATCGGTACCATAGTTGCTAGTACCACTTTCACCAATCTTAAAAGGAGGACTTTCTTGGTGAACGACGATGTCGATGATAGAGTCCATATTTACGGATGAACGAATTCTGTAGGTAGAGTCTCCTTCAAGGTCGATGGAAATATTAGCGGCTCTGAAGCAGGTACGATTGTTTTCGAAACTGAATTGGTCCAGATTCGTGGAAGTCCATAAATCATTTTCGGGATTATCCAAGTCAAATATCCGACATGTAGATTGGGCCGTAGTAGTCCAAGAACTAAAGAAAAAAAAAAGGTTAGTATAATCGAGCTTTTATGAAGGACAAATGCATACCCCAAGTTAGAATGAATCAATTGAACAAAGCACATAAGATTGCTATTACTAGGACGGATATAAAAGATTTGGGTTTCCACATGACTATTGGCAGGAGTGGACCACCGGCTATCCTCCTCGGTCAAGGTATGGTAGGGATTAATACCTTGTACAGTAGCGGTGACGGGCTGAATTGCTTCGGCGCCATAGACAGGTTCCGCAGTACCTGTTAGATATGATATACTAGAGATGGGGTTAGCAAGTTTTGAAAACCAAGATCAAAGGTAAAGAAACATAAGAGAATACAAAATTAGAAACATCGTTTATAGAACAACCAAAGAAAGAAAAGAGAAAGCGCACACTCAAGTTGGAGAAATGGGGAATGGACAAAGAGGAATTGTATCAACGATAAAATATAAAACGTCTGTTTCTAAGAATTTTGATTCCTCATATCTTTCATTACAAAGGAGAACGGCTCAAGAAAAAAGGAAAAAAAAAGGGAAAGAGCCAATATGTACATACTTGGATTGAAGCCAGGCTCTCATTTTTTATAAACCCGTTAAATTTAGCAAAAGACGTAAAAACGTTAAGAAAAAAAACACGACAAATCGAGGACACCCGAAAATGGGTCGTGGAATTGCCAAAATAAATTGGTGAAGATTGGTATAGGTCAAGTGTGATTTTAACCAAAGAAAACCAAACAAGAAACTTAGTGCAGAGCGTTGCAGAATGGTAAGGTGTTGGTATCACTTGGAAGTGAAATGGCTAATTTGACTATAACAGACAGTTTATAGAATATGATAGTAAACAAAACTCACAGAAAAACACCGGTCGAAAGGAGGAAAAAAAAAGGGAAAACACAAGGTTGAGCGTTGAGAGAAACCTAACGACCAAGGAAAAGGGAAAAAAAAGAGATAAAAGCAACAAGAGAGAATGAGTTTGAACCGTGGTGGAATTGATTTGAATCGAATGAGGTGAAAATAGTGGTATGTTTTTTTTTTTTTTTTTTTACGACAGGAGATGTTGGAAAAAGTTAGTTGAAAAAGCAAGCATAGTATTTGAATTGCATTTTTAGATCGTGCGATGTCTTTTAGACTGTATTTATGACATGAAAACTTTTACGTCAGACAAAATTGGAATTCTTGCGAATGTAAACAAACAAGAAAACTGAACTTGAACAACAACATCTGGAAAAAGGACCATTCGTAAAATGATGGTCGTATCCAAAAGGTAATACTAGTATATGAATATGATTTACAAGGTTATCAAAGTTTAGCATAGAAAAACAAACAAATGTGTGACTAAGAATGCGTTTTCTATGGTAAACAAGCAGCTAGCTACTATCCATCCCATCCTATTATCCTATAGAGAGGAAAGGATTCATTTTGTACGAAGAACCCCCACAAGAGCTTGACAAGGGTGGGATGGCTATAAATACATTAGGAGCTAGAAGGAAATTTCTGTATGGACTATTTCGGAAGCAGAGTGAGAGATACCGTATTATTTAGAAAAGTGAAGAAGCAATGAAAGAAACAGGAGTAGGAGTGGAGTGGAGTGGTGAGAGTATCAATAGTAAAGATAGATATCGTCTTAAATGATATATATAAGACGATACACTATCGTTGTTACAGCATGGATAAATTCTTAGTACGAATTTGGAATGGATTCAAAAGGGTGGGGGTGTGTGTGTATATACAAGAAAAAGAAGGAAAGAATAGTTATATGTTTGAAGAGACTGTGTTGTTTATAAAGTGGATTTGTATGTGTGTATGCGTGTTTATTTATTTTCTTGTTTTCTTTGATATTGTTTGTAGAGAAGAATTGAAAAAATCAGATAAAGTGATCTTGTTATCATGGAACAACAAGAGATTTGTTTTTACAAGATCAATAAAAAAAAACCGGTTTTTTTTTTGTTTTTCCTACAATTTTCATCGTTCATTTCTTTTACTTTTTACTTTTCACTTTTTATTTATTTATTTATTTCTTCCTTGTTTATCTTTTTTTTTTTCTATCCAAATCTTTTAGGACTCATATCAGATGTTGTCCTTTTTGCAAATGACAAAGCAAAAGTATATAGATTAGATCTTTTTCGTTATTGTTGCTATTCAAGACAAGAAACAAATTGTAAGAGCTTCCTTTTAAATGTTTATTTCATTTCATTTCATTTTCAATTCAATCTCATTCAATTCTATTCCATTCCATCCAACATTTGTTTACATTTCTTGATCTGCTTTACTACTTAAACAAACCAACCTACCTCGTATATATCATACCTGCTGAATGGGATCAGGTTTACTTGGCCGATCTATGATAAGATACGAATCTTTTCAACACCAATCACTCAACACCATTTGATGTTTCTGTATGGATTGACGTTTTCTTCAATCTTGGCTTTTTCTGGTTGTACCATATACTGAG
The DNA here is from genome assembly GCA_029532395.1 of Schizosaccharomyces lindneri. Classification (NCBI taxonomy): domain Eukaryota; kingdom Fungi; phylum Ascomycota; class Schizosaccharomycetes; order Schizosaccharomycetales; family Schizosaccharomycetaceae; genus Schizosaccharomyces; species Schizosaccharomyces lindneri. Next base: position 152,596 of record JARFMH010000008.1, on the reverse strand, counting down.
TCTTTGATTTGTTCTTCATTTATGGTCTTTATAGCCTATTTGTCTTCGCCGTAAAAAGCTTCACCGAACATGATCTTTTTGATGGCAATATCAAGATGCTTATCACTTTTGATAATAAAAATAAAAGACAGGACAAATATAAAAAAGAAAAACAATATGCTTTTTGAAAGCCCGATTCTTTAGTATATTCACCATCATCAACTTGTCTTTTTCCCTGTTTTCTTGCTGTTTGGTTGTAATTGTTGTTGTTTTAATTTTTAATTTTTAATTGTTTTAATTGTTTTAATTTTCTTTTTTCTTTTTTCTTTTTTTTGAGCATTCTTTTCTTTTTCCTTCCTTTTATCGATCTGTTAATTTCCTATTAATGGAAAGTTATTAGCCAAGACGGATTTTGGTTTGATTTGTATTTTTGCATTCTTTCATTCTGGGGTTTTGAAACTATTGGATTTGGCATACACACAAAATTGAACAAAGAGTGAGAATTAGGATTGCCGAATATATTGACAAAGTTTCTATAAATTACAGAAAAGCTCTTGATCCTACTCTTTCAGCATGTCGTCTCATTCCAACAAAAGTGATTTGGAAAATCTTGATCCAGATGCCGCAGAATTGGCTGCATTGGGTTATAAACAAGAATTTAAACGCGAGTTCTCTTCCTTTAGTTCGTTTTGCGTCTCTTTTTCCGTCCTTGGTTTACTGCCTTCTTTTGCTTCTACCATGTATTACACTACGGGTTACGTTGGCACTCCTGCCATGGTATGGGGCTGGCTTATTGCAATGGTTTTCGTTCAATGCGTCGCTTATGGTATGGCAGAGCTTTGTTCTTCCATGCCTACTTCAGGTGGTTTATATTACGCTGCCGCAAAGTTGGCTCCCGGAGGTTGGGGTCCTTTAGCTGCTTGGCTTACTGGCTGGTCCAATTATTTCGTTCAAGTCACAGCTGCTCCTAGTGTTGCTTATTCTTTTTCCGGGATGATTCTTTCCCTTCTTCAAATTAAAAATCCTAATTACACCCCCCAAAACTACCAAATATTCTTATTAGCTTGCGCAGGTATGATTGCCATGACTTTGATATCCTGCCTTCCAACAAGGGTTGTCGCCCACTTTAATACATGCGGCACAGCCGTCAATGTTGTCTTTCTTGGTATAGTTATGATTACCCTCTTGGCCGTCGCTGGCAAAAACCACGCCTTTAACAGCACTCGCGATGTTTGGGCAAACTTTGATAACCAAACCGATTGGAGCGATGGGTTTGGTCTTTTAATGTCGTTTGCTGGTGTCATCTGGACAATGTCTGGTTACGATTCTCCTTTCCATTTGAGTGAGGAATGCTCTAATGCTAGTGTTGCCGCCCCAAAAGCGATCGTCATGACATCCGCTTTCGGCGGTGTTGTTGGATGGCTTTTAAATCTTATTATTGCATATACCATCGTCGATACCAATAAAGTCATGAACGACGGTTTAGGTCAACCCTACATCGTTTATCTTCAACAGGTCTGTGACTACAAAACTACTGTCGCTTTGGCTGCCCTCACAATCGTTTGTAGTTTTATGATGGGTCAAGGTTGTATGGTTGCTGCCTCCAGAGTTACTTACTCTTATGCAAGAGACGGTGTATTCCCTTTTTCCGGATACCTTGCTCATATCGATGTTCGCACAAAGACTCCCAATCGATGTACTTGGATGAATACGATTGTCGGTATGCTACTTTTACTCTTAATTTTTGCTGGTGATGTAGCTATCAGTGCCATTTTTTCTGTCGGTGCTATCGCTGCCTTTGTTGCCTTTACAATTCCCATTTTCATCAAGATCACTTGTGTCTCTGATCTTGATTTTCAAAAAGGTCCTTTCCATTTGGGCCGCTTGTCAAAACCCATTGGTTATATCTCTTGTGCTTTTGTTCTGCTTATGCTTCCCATCTTATGTTTCCCACAAACCAAAGGAAAAAATTTGAATGCACAAGGTATGAATTGGACCTGTGTCGTATTCGGAGCCCCCATGCTTATTGTAATTATCTGGTGGGCTATATCCGCTCACAAATGGTTTACTGGTCCGTTGCTTACATATATCCCGGAAGTATCTATCACTCCAGATGATATTTTGGAGGGTGTATCCAAAACTGATGACGAAGCCAGTGTTTCCACTACAGTGAAAAAGTAGAAAAATTGCATTACATTCATACTAACTTTATTGTGAAGTCCCTTTACCAATATTTTTGTTGTATCTTCCAAAATTTAATACCTAATCTGCAAGTCTCTTCAGTCTCATATGAGGTTATGTACTTTTCTCTTTTAATTTATGTTTAATATCCGTCCCTTCAAATTATCGCTTGTTCTTCTCCTCTAGTGTTTGTTATGATTAATTTAATGTACAATATTTCTTTCAGTCTCTCGACGATTTATCATAGACCTAAATATTCGATTCTTATTATCAATCTCTCTTACAACATTCTTTTTCTTTTCTTGCTCTTAGTAATGTTTATGCATTCATTTGCTTCATCATCAATTGAAATGACAGCCTTTTTGTAATTTCATTATGCCGACATATTACAGTATAGTAGCCCGCGAATTATGAGTTTACTCACATCGTTTCAATATCACTATAGAGAACCGGTTCGTTAGACTGAAGTTTTAAACATCATCGCTTGCGACGAGATACAACACTTACGTTTCCTCAAAAAATATATTCTTAAACTTCTAGTTTTGAGTGCGGTTTTTCGAAATTTTGGCTAAAAAAACATGTAAGTTGTAACAGTGAATTGATACTAGTTGCGAACGCGATTTTTTCCTGGCAATTTGAAGCTCGAATCGTCTATGAACAGCTCTTTTCACTTGAATTGCTGGATTCTTCGTAGAATTCTTTGCAACGAATAATTTCAAAACTTATTTTTTTTTTATATAAACTAACGTTTTTGATCTCCAGAGACTTCCTATTTATGTCTTCATGGATAGCCATCAACAATTGGAATATGCCAATCTTTTTCACCTATGCAATGAAGATTCAGAAAACCATTTAAGAACAATAAGGAATAGTTTTGCTTCTGGAAAACATATGCAGCAAGCTGCAGGAGACGCAGGCTTGTTCAAGCACTTCCTTCCAGAGCAACTTGCAGCTTCTGTTTCCCAACAACCACACAGTTCGCTTCCTTGGCAAATTCTTGCAAACTCTGTTGCTAATGACTCGCCCTTACAAGATGAGGCTTGGGACTTTCTTACCAAGTTTCCTCCTAAACTTCCCCATCCGGTTACAAGTGCTCAATTGGCCGCATTTGAAATTTCAATCTGGTGTTTAATACTAAATAATAAAAGCAGATTGAATCAAATGTGTACTTCCCCTGCTGGTCTCTACTTACTCGATATCCTGGTTGATCAAGACCGTCATCCAGAATGGCAGAGAGAAAGTATCCTTTATAGAATCATCAGCCACATTTTGAGTAATGGATATGCAGAAATTCTTATTAAACGAGCAGTTCTCTTGGGATATCGCTCCATTTATTTTGCTGTTGATGCCATGAGTCGTGAACCATCTGGTGCAGAGGATCTATCCTTGTTTCCTACCCTTTACCTAATTACCCGATTAATTGCTAAGCATCTTCATCAACAGGTTTCGACCATGGATAAATCTAACATTTCAGAGGCTGATCTTACCTTGGTCACTTATTTATCCGAAAGTTTCAAGTTGGTCATTAGTCTTCTTTACACTCGCTATGAAAGGCTTATTATGTTGCAAAATGAATCAAGTCAAAAATTAGATATTGTTCATGTGTTTCAGCGGTACTACCATGATTCTTCATTGGCCACAAGTGAAGTATTGCTTTTACTTGGCATCCTTAATAGTCGTATCCCACGCAAGACTTTGGTTCAGAAATCTCCAATTTCTCCTCAAAGTTTCTATGACCTTTGTGAAGCTGTAGGAGGTGTAAAACGCGAATGTGTTCATTTCATCACCTTTGCTTCACATTTATATCCCGCTACCCAGGACATTGTTCGAAACACGGAAGGCGGTTTGTCAGTTATACTGTCTCAATGTAACATTGATGATTTCAATCCATACCTTCGTGAAGTTGCTGTTCTTTGTATCCGTTATCTGCTACAAAACAATCCTGATAATCAGGCTTTTGTTGCCAACTTGAACCCCGTAGGTATAAGTAAATCTGAAGTCTTGGAAGAAGTCGGCTATGATTCTCAAATTGATGATAATGGGAAGGTGAAATTAGTTCCTAAAAATCGTCCTCAATAAATCATACAGGTAAACCACCATACATTGGTCTTACTTACACATTCGTTACATTACGGGCCACTTTTGTTATTTACAGATAGAAACTTAACATTTTTGAGATTTAGATTTAATTTAATTTAATTTAATTTAAAGGATAATGATCTTTGTAATGTATTTTATAAATGCAGTCATTAGTCGATTATAAATAGATGCCAAAGGGACTTTTGTTTTCAAATCTCTTAGATATTCTTGGTTTTTTATTTTTTTTTTTTTTTTTAAAAAAAAAAAAGAAATTCTTTACAAGGATAATCACCATTTATCCCAAATAATCCAAGTTCGAGTACTAAGTTCATTTGTTGCTATATACAAAGCATTTAGATATCAACAATTTTTGTTAAAACGATAATAAAAAAAAAAATAAAAAAAACACTCGCACTCAGAAAAAAGCCTTTTAAGACATGTGGTAGATACTTCTAGTCTCAATAAACGGAGACGTCAAAATTAACCATAGCCTATAAGCTAGAGAAAGAATAAACAACAATAAATGATGAAAAGACTGTCAATCCAAGCCACGGCGAGTCAAATTACTCGAGGATTTACTTTTTATAACTGTAACCGGACGAGGTGGACTTCTAGTAGGAGTTTCTATTGGTGAGACACGGACGGTAGGTGTTGGTGTAGGTGTAGATGTTGCAATGATAGTCGAAGCTTGACTGTCATGCAGAGATGGGGTCGGACTTAACGGCTTCGTAGCCTGTTCATAATGAGGAAGCCCGTCAAGAGGGAGTACATTCGAGAAAGCCGAATGTGCTTCATAGTAAGGAGGTAACTTACCTAACTCCTGCAAACTTAGGGTAGACACACTACGCACAGGTCGGGTGCGATTAGGAGACACAGATCCCGAGAGAGGATTCTCAGACTGTAAGTTTTGTAGTTGAGGCCCACCGAAAGATGAAGACGTACTATTGGCTCTAGAACGAGCAGCTCTACGACAAGCACCGGAAAATGGGGCCATCGGTGAAGTTATAGGTGAAAGAAATTCAGTTCTATCCGAGGGTGATTGAGTTGAATTTTCGATATAAAAGCTCGGTTGAGACCCTAAAGAAGGAGAAGATACGGACTGATTGTTTGGAAGCGTCTTGGTGTTCGTGTTAATACTAAGAATAGGGCTAGTTGGTAGGTCCGAAGAATTCCTCCGACTAGTGTTGGGCGTAGTAGCTTCACTAAGTGCGGGAGCACTTTCGGAAGGAACAGCATCCCAAAGAACGTCAAAAATATGGCGATCATAACTAGGTAAGACAATTTCATTTACATAAGAGGCATGATCTCCCGTAAAAAGACCCTCAGACCTCCTAGCACCAAACATAACCGGTGAAATTACCAAAGATAAAGGTAAGGAATTGCGAAGTTCAGATATATGACCATCGGGATTTAATATAGAGATCGAGAGACGAAGTTTATGATGAACACGTATACAGTTTAAGTCACAATCTTGAGTACAGTCACCCAAGGATTCGGGGATTGGAATTTTAATTTGATCTTGCCAACAATCGTCAATCATCGCAAGGCCGGGCACGGTTTTTTTGGCTAAAACACGCTTGAAATCTTTTCGACCTGTTGAGGGAAAAGTTTTGGAATTTATGAAAAGAGAACAGTATTCTTTCAAGACAATTGTTACTTTCCCGATATCAAGTCCTTTCAGAAGAGGATATAGTTTGAAGTTAATTGGAATTTCAGAGCCAATCGCATATATCTTTGAGGGAATGCTCGTTTCGTAATTGACTTTAGAGGGCCATATATCGCTAACACTCACTGAGTGCATGAGATCAAGGCTATTAGGAGGGATGGTTCGGACGACACGAAATTGCAATGCAGACTCCAAGTTGGTAGAAGGGATAGTTGCTCTTTCTAAGCATGCTGTCAAAGTATATATAATATGACATCCTGGAACTCTTTCTATAGATTCTGGAATATCTGGTGGAAGTTGATAATCAAACGGATATTCGTAATTTCCGTCTTGAATAGTCTTGGTTCCATCACCTGACAAAAATGACCATTGTCGATCCAAAATCTGGTTTACTTGACGCCGGATCTTATTGCCTCCATAGGAGCTATTTTTAGATTCGTCGGACCAGCTAAAAAATGGTCAGTAAGCTGCTTTGACTTACATTTCATAAACAGAACATACCAGACAAAAGACCTACCAGCAAGGCGAAGCTTTATATTTCGCACGCGAATAGGCTGGGAAATGGAAAGAACTACGACACCTGATATTCTGACAGCCGAGTCAAGTGAATCACCATACAGTACGATTACATTCGCTTCTGCGTTATAAAGTCTAAGGAAAAGTTAGTAATTTATCCAAATAGAGAGAGAAAAAAAGGAACGAAATCTATGCAGTAGGAATCAGATTGACCGTGTCAAGGAAAAGCCGTATACATTAAGTCAACTCTTGTCATTGCAAGCATTAATAATTTGAATTCATACGAAGCAAATGCTTTTAAATTGAAATTAGTTTCCAAAATACAAACATTTCGTATGGTTAAGGAAAGAGAAATGATCGTTGGATGTTAATTCAAGTTTCCGACTTATCCGCGACAAGTCAATTGAACCCTACATTCCTTGTATTTAGTTCCGAAAAGACAAAAGGAAACTTTTCAGAAATCACATGTTTCATTCAGGACGTTTCGTTTACCTAATATTGGAAGTTGTACTTACCGGACTTCAAATAGTTTTACGGGACTCTTATGACGATTACTTAGACTATTCGTATTCATTCATAATATTATCTGGCTTATACCAGAGGCAAAAATCGACTAAATGAATCTGTTTTGAAGTAATTTTTGGTTGTTTTCCTTTAGTAGAGGTTCTTGTTGTAAACAATTGGCACGAATATACCCGTCAGTAAGTTAATCTGAAATATAGTTTGGTAAGGGCGATACCGCACATGATCAAATCTATTCGGTGCATATCAGATGAAAAAGAGTAAACAGAGAGAATTTAGAAGGAATAAAACAAAACAAGAGATTCAATGGACTAAGGACTCAACAAGAATAGTTTCATAATAGTTCTATGAAGAAGCTTTTTCCAATGATAAAAAGTTATAAAATAAATTCAAACCAGGAAAGACGTTACTCTAATAAAGAAAACAAAATAAAATAAAAAACGTCGGAAATTAAGGAAACAAAAGAGGGTACGTCAAACAAGGGAATATTCCTATACATTGAAAGTGAAAATCCCTACATTACATCGGATATCATGAAAAGAGGAAGAGCGGGTTTTTAATAATAGTATGAAAGACTCAGGGTAAAAGACAAGCATGAAGTAGATTTAAATCCCATATTTTCACATAGAGAGCCATACTAAAAATGGCAATTTCTAGATAACGAAATTTCAATAAACGAGTTGTGTACTCAAACAGTTGAGCATGGAATTTGATTTCAAACCCATCTAAAGAACCCACAGATATCCTTTGTTTTCGCGACGGCAAGACCAAATCTGCTTTCCAGGAATTTTCATGCTTTGGTTTTTTATTTTGTAATTTCCAAACTATTCGTTTAGCTTCTTGTGGATTGGAAGTCATGTCATCAAAAATTACACTTTTTTCGGTTTTTTTTATTGCCCAATTCACATAACCGTCATTATGGCTTACTTTATGTTTCATCAATATCTTTGGCGATCCAAATCTTCTTGTAAAAAACCATGCTAAGATTCTCTTGTCATCCCTACTGGCATCTGTAAGGATGAGACGATACGAAAACGTGAAGGGATTCCATCGTTGATATAGATTAAATATTGCCTCTTCTGTTTCGGCTCGTTGTTTGATTTGAGTAATGCGACGATTGATGCGAGGTTTTATAATACCTATCGGTCGAGTTGCTGGAAAGGCAATCCAAAATGTAGGTAAAGCTGGCGGCTTTTCTTTCAAGTCACTCGTGACCACTGGAGAAGTATGTTTGGGAGAAGAAACTTCCATTTTAGACGGATATAAAATAAAAGACAAAAAAAAAGAAAGAAAGATATTTTAAGAAAAAACCTGCAACGAACGACTTTGACCTGACCTCGTGTTGTAATGTAATGACCGTATATAGAAGGATTGGCGTTTCAACAAATAGAATAAATAAATAAACCTTTTTTGAGGAAATAAAAAAAGGTAATAATCGCTTGAAATCGCTTATAAAAAATACCAGTCAAAATCAGTCTGCAGCACAATCGTAAAAAATTCGTAAGTAAAACCTGAAATGGGATAGCCAAGGATTCTGATATATATGAAACTAATGAACACTTGCTCACAAAAGTATCACCAATTTCGTTTGTCAGACGAGAAATAAGTATGGTATGATATAAACAAAATCAATAGCGCACAAAAGTAAAGCAACAATGAATCGAAAAACAATTTCAATCGTTTTCAAAAATTAAAAATAATATACTTCCCGACAAAGAAAGGTTTGTATAAAATAAAAAAAAATTTCAAGACGAAATTAACAGGGGAGCATTCTGTCCCTTTTATTCTCTTTCCTTAGCGCATCGCTTTTCTCGGGAAGCTATAAACAACGGATCCACTCAAGTCCGAGGCGAGGAAACAGCGATCGAAGTAACGGAGCTCGGAGTTCAATTGAGAAAAAGATGAAGTAAATAAAAGAGAAAGAAAGGGAAAGAAAACAGAAAACAGAAAAAAAGAAAAAAACTTTCGCCTAGATGGTGCTGGGAAATTAAGCTTATTCTCTTTGTTTTCAAACTTTTGAAATCCGCTAGGGTAAGGTAGAGCGAAAAAAAAATAACGCGAGATGATCAGATAAGCTAATATGCAAGCTTGTATAATGTAAGCAGCTTACACATGAGCGCATATGGTAATTTAACCCATTTAAAGTAGTAAGCGATTTCTTTTCGTTCAGTTTAGTTTTATAAAAACGAAAACAAAAGGAATGAGTGACTTGAATTTGAAATTTAATCACCTTTAAAGTTGTTTGAGGCCATAATATCATTTTTAGGGCGTTTTTCCTTCTTCAGCTAATCGTCACATGCCCATCTCACTCATATATTCTATAGCTTTGATGAGGGAGCCAGTTGTAAGAGTTTGTAGTTTTAAATAAATGTTTATCCTTTTCAACATATAAACACATCGTGAGTTTGAAAAAAAAACTATTCTCATAAACATTCGTTTCAATTCTTTGTTCGTTCATTCATAGATTCTTTTGGTGCGAAAATGATTACTGACCATTTCTATACACCCCTTTTGATAATGTTTGCAAATTGATAAAAAAAATAAAACAATAGATGATGAGAGAAAGTGGGATTCCTATTTTATATTTACACTGTAACGTTATTCTTTTTTTTTAATACACTTCAATTACGAAGCGTCGTTCTTCCTTCCATTGTTCAATGATCTTACGAGCATCAACAGCTTCGGAATAAGAACTCTGAATCACCTCTTCAAGTACACTGGTGATCTCAGGCAATGGCCATGTGGGACCACACAAATAGAAAGAACCTCCTTCATCCACCAAAGTTTTCTTCAACAATTCTTTGGAAGATCGCATAACATCTTGAATATAAATCTTGTATGGCTGATCACGGCTAAAAGCTTGTCCAACATAAGTTAATAGGTTGGCAGCATGGTAGGCTTCCCAATCTTCACCATACAAGTACTCTTCACGCTGGGTACGTGAACCCAAATAAAGCACAACATCTCCAGAAGGAATGCCTTGAAGTCGTTGCCATTCCTTAAACTGCAAAAATGCTCTGAAAGGTGCCAATCCCGTACCAAGTCCAGCCATTACAATGGGCTTTTCGGGAGATTTGGGCAACTTCATGACTGACGATTTTACAGCAACCGTGACAGGATCACCAACTCGCAAACCTGACAAGTAATGAGAACATTGACCATAACGGTCGCGTCCCATACCATCCTTCCAGTCAACTACGACAATAAGGAGATGGACGCTATCCTTATGCTTTCTTTGGGAAGAAGAAATTGAATATTCACGACGCTTAATAGGAGGAACAATAACTGCTAAGTCAGATGCGTTCAATTTTGCCTGTCTGAATTCCTTCAAGACATCGGCATACGTAAGCATGTCAACTTCAGCACGACGCTTAAAGTCGGGAGCACCGACAGGACTGACCAAAGTATCAAGATCTGCACGTTCTTTTTCATCAGTTTCATATTGAGCCAATTGCTCGTAAAACTTCTTTGTTGGTTTGCCAAAAATGTCTAGATTTTGAGACAAGGCTTGATATACAGTACGGGTTTCCCAGTGACCCTTGTAGAAAATAGAAGGGACTTGAATGAGTTCGTTGGCATTTAAGCCGTACTCGTTGATAAAATCAACAACGTGTGCTTTGTTATTCACACCGTATACACCAAGAGCTTCACCAATATCATAAGTCAATCCCGAGTTTCCGAGATCAAACTCGATATGGAAAATGTTACGGTTATATGTAGAGGGCGTAAGACGCTTATTAGACTTCACATGCACAGTGTATACGCGTTCCGAAACGTCAGGTCGCAAAGCATCTTGTTTATTATAAGCTTCAGAAAACATCATTTGCTGAGCAAGAGTCTCCCAGCTGGTAGCTCGGGGTGCAACTTCCTCTTCGAGAGATTTAATAGGGTTAGGACCGAAGGACGTTTCAACGGGTTGGGTGGGCAATTGCTTGTCACTAGGTTCGCGGGCTTCCAATGCTGCTTTTTCGACATTCACAAAAGTCAAAACCTCTTTTAGAGAATCAAGAGCACTATTGCGAATAGTTTCGTTAAAGCCCTTCTCCTTACAAAGGACACTAAAGGCTTCCTCAGAACTCAATCCGGGTTTGAAAAGTTGGACATAGGCACTCAAGATTGGTAAGTTAGAACCATTGATAACAAATTTCTTGGGATTAACGAGAACCAACTTGACATGCTTATTTACTATATCAATTAAAAACTCATAAGGAAGTTTAGAAACTGCCTCCTCATGAGAGACTGTAGTCTGAAGCAAACAAACAGAGTGCTCAGCGGCATTGGCTAGAACTCTATAATAAGAAGGTATCTTATCATTCACCACCACAGAAATATCTGCATTTAAACCATGAACGACGTCAGTGAGCACAGCATTTTCTGTCGAAAGTTGGACAGTGGAAAAACGAACACCTGCAAGCACCAAATTGTCGTACAAGGTACGAAAAGCAACAGATCTCGATTTGTCGGTTCTGTGAGTAGACACCAAGTTAGGAACGTTATATTCAGAAGAATCCAGTTCCCAGAAGCTGATTGTCTTTTCTACCTTGGCAGCCTTGGAGGGAGCGAAGTTGAGACCCAAGGAATCGGAAAGAGCATTGTAAAGAGACTCAGTAGTCAAGGATTCCTTAACGGCATAACGGTGCTCTTGAACAGAAAAACGAAGAGTTTCAGTGTCTAGCAAGCTTGCCAAAATAGAGGAATAGTAAAAAGAAGGGGAACTAACAGCTGTTGAACGGACTTGGGAAAGGATGACAACCTTTGTACAAGTTGAAGGAAGACTGAGGTGTAAATCCTCAACGGAAAAGGGGAAGGTACGTATAGAAAGCAATCCCAAGTCTTGATTAGCAGCAAATAAGTTACGAACAGCCGCAGTTTCTGTCTTTCCGAAAGTAACAAACACCTTGGAAGCAGATGAAGAACCCTCATACTCAACTGGCTTGTAATTAGTCGAGAAATGGTCATTGATATGAGTCAAAGCATTTGCAGCATTTTGAACAGGATCTTCGTTGGTGGAAAACGAGTTGAAGCAATCAACAACAGCCTCAACGTCGAGATTGGGAAGACCAGGGGCCAGGGCAGTAACAATTGCATCAGGTTCATAGACATGGACAGCGGGGCTTGTCTTGGCTGCAATAGTGCTAGCAAGGGCCATATGAGCGGCTTCCACATTGGACTGAGAAGTGAACACAGTAAAGTTGTTCAAGTAAGCAAAGTCCAGTACACTAGTATTGTCAGTACGGTATGCTTGGTCTACATAGTCCAAGGCAGCAACGTGCAAAACAAGAGGTTTGCTAGCGCCATAGAAAAGTCCAATGTTTGAGATCAAAGGATTCATTAAAGAGAGTGAACTAGAGGGAGTAATCATAGAATACACGCCGGGTGAGGAAATGGCAGCTGTATAAGATCCCAATAATAATCCGGGGGCGCCAGAACGAGCCTCTAAATTATACAATTCCACATCATTACAGAACCCGTTTTGACGACCGCTCTTGTTCCACTGGGTCAAGTAGTGGTTTAAAGGAACGTGCTCAGCATACGAGAAGATATGGTTAGAAAGAGAATACACAATATCCTCAATCACTTGATGAGATGAATCGTACTTCACAACGCTTTCCGGTGTAGTAGACATAATTCAAAATAGTATCAGATGATATCCAAAGAGATATTTTAATGAAATTATGAAATGATCGGTCGTAACCTTTCTTTCTGGTATTAGGAAAATGGGGATTTTAAATCAATTTTTTTAGCGGACGCGTACGGCTTCCTCCAAAATAATCAAAAGTCGAATACCAAAAAGTCCTAATGAAGAAATTCACTACGCCGCGATTTTCTCTATGTTGGAAAGAGTAAAAACACAGAAAGTAAAAAATAATTTATCGATTTCGATCACCTGATAAATCCAAATCTTGCGTGATCGTTACTTTGTCTTGTATTATTTAACAGTACTTTGGTGTAGTATTTACATATAACGAATCTCTAATAACCCAGTAAAACTATATACCGTTATTTAACAATAGTTGCTTAAATAGATTTACCCTAGCTTGGTAAATATCCTTATTTATGGAACAATGTACGTTGTAATGTCCCTTGTCGCAAATGACCTTAGGCTATTAGGATGAAGCGAATGAACGGTATGGTACGAAATTTCATAGATTATAAAAGTGAAATGAAATTGTCATATGTTAAATAAATTCAAACAAATTTTACGAAAAGTGATAGACAATATTGTGATTATAGCTTAACGAAATTCATAGTATGTTTTTCATTTATGATATTGTTGCCTGACAAATTACGGTTTACATATTTATTAGAGCTTAGCAAAAGAAATAAGTAGTAGACGAAAGCCTTTCTTCATTTCCTCTTTTTAGTTCATCAACTTGTTAGGAAGATATTGAATTTGAGCTGTTTTGACTATTATTTATTCATTCCTTAATATCGATCGTGATATTAGTGTCGGAACACTAGTCATTTATTCAGATTATGCATCATATCGTCATTCGTAAATGTAAATTTCCACAGATTTAATCATTCGTGGGCTTTGAAAACCAGAGAATTAGCTTGAAACGGAAAAAGAATATGATCCATTTCATGAGCATCGACAGTGAAAATTGAAAACGTCAAACCGTCACTTGCCAACAGTTTAAACTCCTATAAAAAAGAATTAAGAATTATTTCACTGCAAATAGAATAGTGTTGTAAAATAGATTTGACAGACGAAATGTTTCGCTCTATATCGTATATAACCCTCTGATCCTTTATAAACAGCTTATAACAGACCATACATTATGCATTTATAATCGATCTAAGTTTTAGATTGTTCACTTTTTTTAGCATCGGCTACTGCTTTATTTTGAATGCTTGAACTGTTTTTCGTATCGGTTGTAGTGCCTTGTAGTTTCTTTTCCGAAACAAATAATTCTTTTCTGGTAGATGACATCTGATCTTTTTCTGAAAATAGGTCTTTTCTAGACCGTATAAACATCGGTGAATATGTACCTATCATGCTATCCCTCTTTGAAGGATCCTTAGTTCTTCGATTCATCAAAGGACTAGCGTAGCCAGAGGTCGCTTCTCTTTCGTCTGTCAATTTATTTCTTGGAACGTTTTTCAGAGGAGAAGAACCATCTGCTTTTACCCAAGGAGAAAGAAATGTCGAACTAGCACGTACACCAGAACGCCTTGACGATGTAGCAGAAGTTGGAGAAACAGGAGTATCAACGTTATTTTCTAAAGTATGATACGACCCTGGGTCACGGGGTCGCTCACGTCCTTGTTCATCTCGCAAATATAGAGAAATTTGTTCGTCGGGTAGTTGAAGTACAGATTCTTGAGCGTTCGCTTCCAAAGCACAGAGACGAAGAAGATACTCAAGTAAAACTAAACTCGTATCTTCCTTTTGATAAGCTTTCATTTTCTTTGTTCTTTTAATTAATTCCTTTTTGGTAAGTCCTAATAATTGCATTTCTACCATTTGTTCATCGCTAAATTCGGCTGTTAAATTGTCAGATTCCTCGTCTTCTTCACTTTCACTCTCATCTTCATTATCATCTTCTGTTAACAATTCCATGGCTATCCATTCGTACTTTTCCTGTGCTTCTGATGACTCGAAAGGACTATCCTTGTATTTGAGAAGGATAACAGGTGTCGTAACATCGTCGAGTCGAAGAAGTTTACCCGAAATGCTAAAAAATAGGGTCTGAACAGTATTTAAAAATATGTCTTTTGAGATTGGGACTTCATTTTCTTCGTGATAACGATCATCGTCGAATGACTGCACTAGGGAAAGTTTATACGAGAGAAGAGAATTTTTGTTGTGAGATTGTTGGGGTGGAATTCGAAAAACTTTACCAATACATACAGAGCAATTCTCTTGCCAAATGATTGAATCGTGATTTAGAAACTTGGATTGAGCATGACTTTCGAATATTTTGTAAGTGCGAACTCGAAACGCGGGACCGATTTGTAAAGGCTTATCGCCAGAAAAAGAAAGATTTACACGTAGAATGTGAGAGTTTGCTTTAAAAAGTTGGGAGAAGTTGGTAGATTTGGGTAAGCTAGATGAGATTGAAAGCCCTGAAGTGGTGATTGACAGATTGAGTAGAGGAATCGCATCCTGAATCCTTAAGAGCAAAGTTCTCATTTCTTCTAAAACCTTTCCCTTCGTTTCTTCAGCACGCTTTGGATTTGATATTTCTTTTTCTGTGTCAGCGTTTGCGACACCCACTATATGTACGCTAAACTTTTCAATATCAAAGCGTAGTGCATCAACAAGTTGGCGTGTACTTTGTAAACTTTGATTTCCATTGGAAGACATAATATCAATCAACTCTATGGCTGGTGTGACCACACGAATCATCTCTAGCAACTTTGCTTTCATGGACTCCAATTCATCTCGATCAGCATCAGGTACGCGTTTTATGTAACTGCTTACTTGCTGGACGGCTAATTTCCCAGCAAAAGAAATACTGTGTTTTATGGCAAAGCTAGTTGCAAATGTAGCCGCGTGTGACGCGACATGAAACAACTCATCCATTATAAGTCCTTTGGTTTCAACTAGTTAGAGTATATTAGTAAGAATCGCAATTTCCTAAGGTATCTTTGAAATCTCTTTTTTAGCTGAAGAAGCAGTTTATGTGAGTTGACATGTTTGTACTTGAAAAATGGTGTGTCTTCAGACTGAGGAGGTTTTGAGATTAGAATATTTGGCAATCATTTTAATTCACAAGAGGAAAAGAAAGATAAAATTTGGAAATAAATTTGCATTAAACCAATCTTTCGTCGTTTATCCTACTACTTAAATTATTCTTAGCTCTCTTTTAGAGAACCTGGTAAAATGGCCTTTACCTGAAGAATTCAAAAAGATGATTGTAAGTAAAGTTGATTCTACTTTTTTTATGACAAATGTATATTTAAGAGAAGGAGTTTAAGAACGACCTTTTAAGCATTTCATGGAGTATAGCTTGGTTTGGTCATGCCAAAGGATACCAAAATTGTTTTATGGTCTTTCGATTACAGTATAATTAACAACATAATTGATTTTATTTTTGGTACTTCATTCTTAAAGTGAAGACTGGAAAAGGAACGGACTTTTTACTCTCAAACAGTACCTGTATCAATTTGCCACTCGAATAAGTGTGTACATTCGATTATTTATGAAATAACTACTAAAAAAATGAAAATAAATGAAAATTAAGTTATTTTTCAATAGATCAAATAATATACTAGGCATTTTATAACTTGCATCGCTACTTCTTGTTACCTGCTACTAACAATTTTCCACCACCAACAAAGCATTCCTTTACCACACTTCTTCCTTACATATAGGTAAAAATGGCTAGCAATCAGCCTACGAACGGTGGACAGGATGAACAGCTTGCCAAACAGGCATCGAAATTATCGGTGTCTTCGGCAAAGGCTCCCTCTTTCACTCCTACAGCTCCTGCTTTTGTGCCTTCTTTTCAGCGTAAGTCAATGCCTATTCATCTTCGTTTTTGTTATCAAATAGAACGAATTAAAGACCTTGTTGTGTAATATATTCTAACACTAATATAGGCCCTAGTTTTGTCCCTCAACAACAATCCAATGTGGCTGCTGGATTTCCATATGGTCAAAACGCGGGAACTCCAATTTCCAACATGAGTTACCAACAATATTATCAAAAACCCGCTTCTCCTGCTACTCAGGAGCAATCTGAGGATAAGAACAGAGTTGCTGATTTCTCTAAGAAGAAATCATTCGTTCCTCCTAAACCTGCCTTACCCAAAGGTAAGATTTTGTCTCTTGGTGGCTCTTCTGGTGCTCAGAAGCCTGGCAAGCCCGTGTCCATCAGTTTAGGTGGTGCTAAACCTGCCGCACAAACCCGGGCTCCTGCAGCTTCTGCTACCAAGGAAGAGACTTCCGAAAAGCCTGCTGAGGATGCCCCTGCACCCCAGAAGGTTGAAACAAAGAAGCCTGCTGAGACCTCTTCCCCCGCTCCTACTAAACAAGCCTCCGATAAGAAACAGGCTCCCCCTGCTACTGAGTCTTCTACCGAAGCTGAAGCTACCGTTGACAGAGAAGTGTTAAAAGAAATGTATGGCAAGGAACACGTTAACATTGTTTTCATCGGTCACGTTGATGCTGGTAAATCCACTCTTGGCGGTAACCTTTTAGTCCTTACTGGTATGGTTGATAAGCGTACCATGGAAAAAATTGAAAAGGATGCCAAGGAAGCTGGTAAAGAATCCTGGGCTTTATCTTGGGCTTTGGATAGCACTTCAGAAGAACGTGAGAAGGGTAAAACCGTTGAAGTTGGACGTGCCTATTTTGAAACTGAACATCGTCGTTTCAGTCTTTTGGACGCTCCTGGCCACAAAGGTTATGTGACCAATATGATTAATGGTGCTTCTCAAGCCGATATTGGTGTTTTAGTTATTTCTGCTCGCCGTGGTGAATTTGAAGCTGGTTTTGAACGTGGTGGTCAAACTCGTGAACACGCTGTGTTGGCTCGTACTCAAGGTATCAATCATCTTGTTGTAGTTATTAACAAGATGGATGAACCCAGTGTGCAATGGTCTGAAGAGCGTTACAAGGAATGTGTTGACAAGTTGAGTGTTTTCTTGCGCCGTGTTGCTGGTTATAACTCCAAGACAGATGTTAAGTACATGCCTGTTTCCGCCTACACGGGTCAAAACTTGAAGGATCGTATCGATTCCTCTATCTGCTCTTGGTATAAGGGACCTTCCCTGCTGGAATATTTGGATACCATGTCCCGCTTAGAACGTAAGGTGAACGCTCCATTTATCATGCCTATTGCCTCCAAATATAAGGATTTGGGTACTATTTTCGAAGGAAAGATCGAGGCTGGTACAATCAAGAAGAACCAAAATATCCTTGTTATGCCCATTAATCAGACACTTGAAGTTACTGGTATCTACGATGAAGCAGACGAAGAAGTTTCTTCTTCTATCTGTGGTGATCAAGTTCGCCTCAAGGTTCGTGGTGACGATTCCGATGTTCAAAGTGGGTATGTGTTGACATCTATTAAAAACCCTGTTCATGCCACCACTCGTTTTATTGCTCAGATTGCTATTTTGGAGTTACCTTCTATTTTGACTACAGGTTATACTTGTGTTATGCATCTTCATACTGCTGTTGAAGAAGTTTCATTTGCCAAACTTCTCCACAAGTTGGACAAAACAAATCGTAAGAGTAAGAAGCCCCCTATGTTTGCTACCAAGGGTATGAAGATTCTTGCTGAATTGGAAACTCAAACCCCTGTTTGTATGGAACGATTCGAAGACTACCAATACATGGGTCGTTTTACCTTGCGTGACCAAGGTGCTACAGTCGCTGTTGGTAAAGTCATTAAAATCTTGGAGTAAATTGGTTTAAATTTAATTGTATAGTTTTTGTTATTAAAAGTGGTTAATGGTTATCATTGCTAGATAATGTACGGTATCTTGTTTTTTATTGAGTATGTGGCCTTTGAACATATGACAGCCCTTCTTAATATAAGTCAGAGCGTGAATGACCTTCTCCTCTAATATCTTCTTGATCACTTCGTATTAAATTTATACAACTGCGTGCATATTTAAAATATAAATGTCGAAATTAGTAACTTCCATACTCGATCTAAATGTTTTTCAAGGGAATTTCACTTTTCATATGCAATATCGTTTACATGCACATGGGGTTCGGTAGAGCCTCGGAGCTTCCGCGATGATGTAAATACTATCACCAATATTAGATTTACCTTACACATGTTGAACCGGTTCTATTATTTGTGAATTTTGCAGTATTTCAATGACTTTTTCTGAATTCTAATAGTCAAATAAAGCTTGAATTTAATATACCGGGTGAATAGCAACAAATGGTTTTGTTAGACGCACAAAGAGAAAGTATGTGACCCGGCCGTTCTGAGAGGTACTAACACCATTTGTTAAGTCTTTTTTAAAAAAATAAATGCTATAGAATGTGCAACAAAGGTAAGGTAGTTTTATTCGGGAGAAACGAAGTGATACTTTAACTGCGGCCTTGATTGTAGTACTTCTACCTAGATGTAGAGAGTTCTATGACAGGCGATGAGCAAAATTGAAGGACGCATGCATTGCGATAATGATACTGTTAATAGTTTTCGGCTGACTTTAGCTGAATAATCCTGTTATGATTTCTATAGTCCAATTGAATAGGCTTTGCTAACTTTACTCAGTGGAAAGTATTAGTCGTTGACAGAAAAACTGCAGATATAATTAATCGGTTTACCTCCGTCCATAGGCTTTTGGAAGAAAAGATCGCGGCAGTGGAGATTTTAGAAAATGCAAGGACACCAAATTCATCGTTCGAAGTTTTGTATATTCTTCATTGCCAAGATAAACTAGTCGATTGTATATATAAAGACCAGGAGTATCCAAACACCTATCCTGGTATTCATATCATGTTTACAGACCGGATTACTCCTAATATTGTAGATCGTTTGAAGAACTCCAATATTACTCCAAAACTTCGTTCGGTACAGATCGGGTATTTAGATTTTTTTTCTCTTGAATCTAGATATTTTGAAGTGCATGATGAATATTCTGGTTTACGCCTGTATCACCCCTCTTCTGCCCCCGTTATTCGGCAAGAATTATCGAATATCGCGCATGGCATTCTCTCAGTCTGTGTAAGTCTTGGAATGGCACCCAATATTCGGTGCTATTATCCTAAGTCAGCTAGGCATACATCAAAGACAATGTCTTTTATCTTAGCGTCACAACTTCGTGACATAGTTGACGAATATTGCAAAACTCATCCTGGCTTTCAAGAATCTTCTCAAAAATCTACTTGTTTAATAGTTGATCGTTCCTTAGATACCGTTAGTCCTTTTGTACACGAATTCAGTTACCAGGCGATGATTCACGATTTACTGAAAATTAAAGATGAATCTTATCCTTTTAGTATAATGGGTCCAAATGGTTTAGAAACCAGGATCGGCAAGTTATCTGATGATGATTCTGTATATGTTAAAATACGACATATGCATATGCGCGATGCCATTGAAAGGTTGATGGGTGACTTTAATAAGTTTTGCGAAGAGAATACTATTTTTCTCGATAAAGGACAAGCCACCTCCCTCAATGACATGCGAGGTATGCTTGCTGGTCTTTCTGATTTCCAGGAACTTCGCGATGAATATTCTCTGCATTTGGCTATGGCACAAGAGTGTATGAACCTCTTTGAAAAGGATAATTTACTTTCCATTGGTGCGGTAGAGCAGGATCTGGCTACGGGTGCTAGTCCTGAAGGAAAAACTCCTCGAAACGTACTTTATGATTTGCTTCCTTTACTCGATGATGATAAAACGTTTGAAGCAGATAAGATCCGTCTTCTTATTCTTTATATAGCTTATAGAGACGGCGTTATCCTTCAAGATATGATGAGACTATTTCGACATAGCAAGTTGCCCAGTCACCGCCAAGAGATTCTGCAAAACATGGAACAGCTAGGAGTACGAAATGTCAAACGGTTATCTGATCCTAGCGTAAAACGAAAAGAGATTGCGAATTCACTTCCTGCTGGCGAGGAAACTTACGAACTTTCAAGATTTGTCCCTAATTTAAAAGCAGTTATGGAATCTCTTGTGCAAGATAATTTGGACAAAGAATTGTTTCCTTTTGTCCGTGACCTCAACCCAGAAACTGAGGTGGAGGTAGAGCAAACGTCTTTGCGAAGCTCAAGACCATCATGGACTCGTTCACGATCCATGGCTACACGTGTACCCAAGGAGAAATTTTTGGTCTTTATGGCAGGTGGTACAACGTATAGCGAACTTCGATCATGCTATGAAATTGCGGAAGGTTTCAATAAGAATATCATTATTGGAAGTACAGCTTGTAATTCACCGAATGAATGGCTGGATTTTTTTTCTAAATTCCGAAAAAACAGGGAAGAATTGAAGTTTCCGGAGGATAATACCGAACCTATTCCATGTTTGCAAGCTCAGCCGAGTAAAATCGCACAACGGCAAGAACCACCTATAGATGTACCATCGTCTCCATTTGAAAGTACGTCGCAAGCGATTGATTTGCCTAGCAAGGAAACTGAGAAAAAGAAGGGAAAGACAAGCAAACTTGGAAAGCTTATATCAACATCAAAGAAAGATAAAGGCAATGACAAAGTTTTGACGGAATCAAACGATAAAAAGAAGAAGAAGAAATTTGGTGTATTCTAAGTTTTGTCAGGGTTGAGAAGTGACCTTTTTTTGGCCATGGTGTCAAGGCTGTATTAATCAAAAACAAGAGGTTCTTTCTTTGCACATTTTTTTTACGATTTCGACTTTTTGATAGTAACGAGTTTTACAATTAATGACTTTGAATCGATATACTCAATAAAGCCTTTTGAGGATGTCATATTACGTATAAAATTTTAATTACTCAAGTTTTAGAAATAGAAAATCCATCTGGGATCCCTAGTAGGTATGTACAAGGTTGTAAGAATTAATTAGATAAAACATGACGAGGTAACGCAAAACCAAAAGGACCGAATCTATGATAGATTATAAGTAAATAAAAGAGAACGCTCACTGATCTTGCAGGACGCTCTTAAACTGTGGGGAAGTTAGCAGGTGATGGAACAGAGAAAAAGGAAAAAAAAAAAGCATACGTGGTTTTCATCGATTGTCGTGTAAATAATGCCTTCTTGTTGTAGAAAGTCGGTAACTGCGGTCAAATCAATGCCTGGACCAACACTTTGGGCAAGTTGTCGAGCATGCACACCTTCATTGGTATCAGGAGCATTGTGGATAGCTTGCATGACAATCATTTGTGTAGGAGTTAGTGAGTATTCGGCAAGCTTTTGCTCGAGAGAATTGGCAGCGGGAGCAGAAGCAGCATTGGGGGTAGAACTTCCAAAAGCAGAAGCGCCAGCCAATTGGGGTTTCTGGGTAAAGTGTATGTGAACGCTGATGACTTCTAAAAAGTGATAATGAATTTCGTTATGATCCTTAATATTCCGAATGTATTGGGATGCAATGTATATTTTCCCAGAAAACACTTTAATGTTTCCGTATACACGAACATAAGTGTCGGTAGCCAATTCTGAGAGAGCATCGATGTGCTCCCAATGTCGAACTTCAATCATGCCTGTGCCATCCTCAATTTGGTATGTTGTGTTTGTCGTTTGTTGATGAATGTTTCTCAAGACACCTACAAAAGTTACTTGGCCAACCTCGACTCCGTCTATCTTGAACTCTGCATCAGCATGGACTTGAGTAGCATCCAATATCTGTTTGATAGTAACAGGGCGTAATTTATTTCCAATACCTTGTTGCTACTTTTTGTTAGTTACTTGAAACAATAGAAGACGGTATAACCGACTGTGTTGCGAAGACGAAACATTTAAAACATACTCTATCAACACTGGGTTGACTGGATTGATCAAAGTTATTGAATCCACCTCCTCCCATTCCTGGAGAAAAGGTTCCACCAAAACCTCCTTTATTATATGGATCGAAAGCCATGATATGCACGTTGACAAACTTCAGGTTAAGACAGACTAAAATACAACGAGAGATTTGTTCTCAATCAAGATCTCTTTTTAGTTTTCTTTCTCTTCAACTAAAAACAAATCCAACCGAAGAAAGCGTTCAATTCAACTGTGTAATACCGGGTAGTTAGTGTGCTATTTGTAGGTTCCACGACACGACATGATTTTTCTTGTTATCATATCCTCCTTACGCGTTAATACAATGATTACATATGCTAATATCGGTCAAAGTATGCAAAGAAATGTTTAGTAATCATATATATGCTTTTATAAACTTCTATATAAATATTTAACTTTTTTTATAATCACATTCATAATTCAAATTATGTTTAGCATTTTATTACTTTTCGAAATAAATGTTTTAAAAGCAAATATAAAAGGAAGCCAACTATGTGATGTCCTTTCCTCATTTAATTAGAATTACTTTTTGAATTATCAATGTAAAAGTTTTCTTCGTTCTTGTGGAATAGAAATTATGGATAAGCATTCATCACAATTGAAATTACAAAAATTCTGTTTATACTTCTTTCTGTAAGCACTTACAAAAATACAAGCTACTTCCCCCTTTTGCTTGAATTGAAGGGTAAAAAAGAACAACAAAAACTTCTGTTAAATACCAAAACATAAAATCTTTAACAAAGTAAATTTTTAGAAGCTTCGCACTTCTCATTAGATCTAACGAAACTTGCAAGCGAAAACTCGCATGTCACTAATAAATGCGAAACTTGCAAGGTATTTAGCAAATGAAATAATTAGTAATTTTAGAAAGGAAAGAAGTAAAGATAACGTTTTAGGAACAGAAATACACTGAACAAAAGAGCATTAGATCCGCATTATCATAAACGGAGGGATTTTTAGATCATTAGGGTTTTTTATGCACGGCATAGTGCATTTGAACAAAAGGTTTTTTTAAATAATGCACGATTAGATTATACTTCTTTTTCTTGAAGAAAACATATACACCTTGATAACATGCAAACACCAAATCACAAAGGGTTAACAATATAGCAACGAAATTATCACAAAAGATAGCAATGTAAGCAAAATTCTTACAGGAGCCGGAGCACTCATTTTTGCTATTTGCTAGAGTAACAATATAACGAAGCTGAGGAAGGAACCACATTATGAAAAAGACTGCGGGATATGCAAAAAGGACTTTTGATTGCCGCAGGACACGTCTTCTTTGTTTTTTTAGGGGATTCTCACGAAGGTCTTTTTCATAATAAGCCATTGCACTGTTCACAGTACCTTCGTTATGCGAGCAGTTTTCAATGCCATCGTCAAGTTCATTTTGAAGTTCCGAGGTCAATTGTTGCATTTGATGGTTTGCAGAGTCCTCGGATGCATTGGATATTGAAGGATTAGGACGATTGTACATATTAGGTGAAAGATAGGAATGCTGTTGTGAAGCAGATTGTGGCAATGCAGGGGATGGAGGACTAGAGGAGGGAGCGGAATTATGAGCATGGTCAAACGTATCTACGTGATTAGAATTAGGATTTTGATAGGAATGTGAAGGATGGGGGGAAGCAGATGGAGAAGAGGAAGAGGAAGAGGATAAATTTTCCAAGAAGGGCGGCAGTACTACTTGAGAAGGGCTGCGAGGACCGGCCTCTAGGTCTTCTGAACAAAAAGAATCCGGATTATCACGGGAAATGTTTTGAAACTGTTTTACCTTTCTTCGAATGGACATAAACATACACAAATGTAGTGTAAAAATGATTCCAGTAAGAAAATAATCGAAAGCCCAATTTAGGCCCCAGTAGTAACGGACAGGACGAAAGGGAAGAAAGCATCGGGTTTGAAAATTTACAAACGTACTATCGTAATTTGTAAAAGCTAAAGCACCGACGGTGAGTGGAAAGATTATGGATAAAACATACACGGTATGTCGAAAGCGATAAAGTCCGCCATGATCCACATCGATGGAGGTAGGATTTAAGACAAGAAGAGCATTGTGGATGACGTTGATTAAAATCCAGTAATCCGACATCCGGAGCAGGACCAAGAGAAAAAAGCCCAAAGTAAAGCATCGAGTAACAAGGTCCCAAAAGTAGGGACGGTGGATGGTAATACTGGGGTGAAGGAGTTGAACAATGGAACGGATAAAAAGGACAATAAAGAGGGTTATATGGAGTTGATCACGAAAAGTAATAGCTTTCCGTTTAAACCAACGTCTGAACCATCGTAAAAATACAATGACTAAACAGAATGCAATCGAAATAGAAGTTGCAGCAATCACCATATATCTCAAGCGAACCAACTCTCTTGGGGTAAGGAGAATGATAGCAGAAGTGTCAGTCGTCTCGGTTCGATGATGACGACGACGCTCTAATACTATATTCGTAAAATTACTAACATCGGTCGGGCAAGTAAAGGGCATAAGAAGAAACGCTTTGGAATATTCTCAATCCAACGTAAGATGAAACTATGCGCACATTGAAAAGGAAAAAAAAAAAAGAGAAAACGAAAGCAACAGAAGAGAGTCAGCAAAGAAGAATCGGCATTTACTTGATGCACAGCAAAAAGAAATGGAAAATTTTTCAATCGACTCGAAAACGAGTTTTTGTTCTCTTATTTTTTATAATTTTGTCGGTCTGTCGGTCTGTCGGTTTGTTTGTTTGCTTTGGTTTGCTATGCTTTGCTTAATCCAAAAGCAATTAGACAGGGTTCTTTGGTATTCCTTCTGTTAGGAAGGAAAAATAAAAATAATAAAATAATAAATTTTAAAAACCAACCCAAACAATGGAATGTTTTGGTTATTGAGGTTCTTTGATGTTCAAAGAAAGAGGCGAGAAGAGACGTACACGTATGTAGACTAGACTGCTTGTTTTACGGTAGCGATAGTACCGTACCGGTTACACAAAAGCAAAAGGAGAATAAAAAGAAGAGAGCAAAGAGCAAAGCCAACAGGTTTGCGTTGTGCAAGTATGCACAAGAAAGGATAGAATTGAAAGACTTCTTTTTTTTTTCTTCTTCCTTCTACTGTGTGGGTAAGATATAGAGAGAGAAAGAGAAAGAGAAAAAAAATGATTAAAAAAAAATTGCCGGCCTAGAGAGACGTCAGAGTATGAGGCGAATGTACTGAGCGGAAGTTTAAGTCAAATAAGGTCCGAAACAAAGGAAATAAAATCAGATCAGATTCTATTTCACTGTGAGTGTTGAGGAGAGAAAAGAAAGGGTAAAGAAAGAGAAAACGATCCAAACAATAGAAAAAAAAAGAAAATAATTAAAAATAAAATAAATAAATAATTTTATTTTTTGAATTTGGAATTAGAGAATTCTGAAATTGAAATTGGTAATGCAAGTAAAGTACCACCAAGCAAAACTAAATGGATCAGATTAAAACAACAACAACAATATATATATATGGATGGACGACGGGACACGAGAAAGAAAAAGGAAAAAAAAACAAACACGCGACGCGAAATTAAAAAACAAAAGAAAGGAAAATTAATAAAGAAAAAGGAAATTAAAAAAAAAATGGAAAGAAAAATAGCAAAAAAAAAAAAAACAAAAGAAAAAGAAAAAGAAACCCCAAATTTCAACAAACTAGTTGAAATTAAAGAGTTCGTTTGCCTCCGTCTCTAATTCGTATGCTTGATACAATAGAGCAGCAAACTTTGAGATATCTTTTTCAGAGGGAAACAAAGGTCCTTTTATAAGAGCTAAGGAACTGTGGCCCAGATCTATACGCAAAGCGAGAGGAGTAATTTCAATGGGAGGTAAATAGGCTGAGTGACCATACAATATAACAAGTAGATATGCAGGCACATTGAAAAAGGTTGATCCGCGATGAGGGCGCATTATCGAATGGTGGAAACGAAATAGGAATGATCATTTACGAGGGGGGAAATGACATCAGTTGAAGAAAAAAAGAGGGTCAGGTAAGAAGCGGAGATTTGTGGGAAGAATTTGTCAACAAACAATTGAAAGATATCTGTAGGGAAGGTAAAAAGAGGGAGAAAGAGAAGAGAAAAAAGTAATAAAAATAGAAAAATGAGAATAAAAAAACGAAAAATAAATAAATAAATAAATAAATAAAAAAGAGATGAGTGGCCGATGTGTTTTCTCCTTCTTTTTCCCTCTTTTTTTTACCTTCCTTACCGACTCTTTCGTTTGTCGGTTGCTTTTCCTTTGGAAGCGTCTCGTTAAAGAAATATGCGATTTTCGTTATAAGGATGTCTATTGTTGTTGCCATGGATTTTCTCTTATCGAAAAGCAAGGTTCGTAATGGAACCTAAAAAGAGATAGAGATAACGAAGGAAGTGGAGCAAAGTGGAGCAAAGGATTTGTTGTGTGAGGGAACGAGAAACCATCGGCAGTTGGTGTTTTGTTGATTATTGTTGGAATGCACTGTTTTTTGTTAGGGAAACGAAACGAAACGAAACTGAGGGAAGGAAAGGAAATAACGTTTGTCATAACAGTGTGGTAGTAGTAGTAGTAGTAGCTGTGGACACTGGTGCTTGTGCTGGGCTAGGCTAGGCTAGGCTAGGCTAGTATTGATGGTGGTAGTGGTACTGATAGCAGCTGCTGCTAGTTCCAGTGATATTACTGCTCCTGTTGGCGTAGTAAAAATGTCAACGCTTTTTACTCAGCTCGTAGAAAGAATGATACTCTCTTGACAATATGGATGCATTAGTTTTTTGAGATTTTTGAAACGTACATGTAAATAAAACCCATTGCTCCCATTGGTTTGCTTTTGCTTCCACTTCCGCCTTTACTTTTATCGACTTGTTTCCTTTTATGCATGTTGCATTGTGGTCCAAATTCGGTCCAGGCTTTGACACAATTGAAGAAAGCTACTTTGCTGAAGATAAAACAAAACCTTGTCCCGCAACAGTTTCTCTTCTTCAGTTAACTGGTTTGCCGAAATCGTAGATGGCGACGATGTTGTCGGAGGGGACGGCAACATGTTCATATACGACGACGAATTTGCAGCCGTGGTAACGACAGGCGGTGCTGGATTCTCCTGCATCGGCGTCATCAACGAAGCTATTGGGATTCCTGGATTTTGCGATCCAAGAGGTGTTGCTGCCACCATGGAATACTGAGATGGATGGTATGGTGAAGACGTAATT
Organism: Schizosaccharomyces lindneri; assembly: GCA_029532395.1. Taxonomy (NCBI): domain Eukaryota; kingdom Fungi; phylum Ascomycota; class Schizosaccharomycetes; order Schizosaccharomycetales; family Schizosaccharomycetaceae; genus Schizosaccharomyces; species Schizosaccharomyces lindneri. The sequence goes on along the minus strand of JARFMH010000008.1, from coordinate 125,071 downwards.
GCCGTACCGTCATCCCAATGTGCTGGTTGTGACATTTGTATGCTCTCCATATTGGTTTCCTGCCTTGCCATCATCGGACCATTCTGCGAGGGTCGAATACTAGTCAACACACCGCCCGACGAAGATGACGGCGCTGACGGTGTGCTAGCCGGTATCTGTGAATACCCCATCGATCCCATTTCATCCACCCTCGCCCTTTTGTAAGGAGTGTGAACGGCCATTTCGCCTGCTGCACCGTGGTTAGTCGTCGTCGCATTTTGTGAGGAGGACGACGATGACGACGAGGGTGCTGCTGCTGCTGCTGCTGCTGGCATCATGCCCCCTCCCATCCCTACTGTTCCTCCCGGTGCTGCCACCTGTGGTGTCGCTGGTATTGTTTGAGACAAAATGGTAGGAGTCTGCACCGAAATGGTAGGTTGAGACGAAGCATGCACTCCTCCGGCATTCATCGACGCCGCTATATACATCTCTTGCGAATTCCCAATCTGGCTTTGCGAATTCGACATTTGCTTCTTTTCCGATGAAGATCTTGCATCTTTAAAGTATAATCCTAGATTTTCAATCTCTAGTTTTGCTTTCATGTAAAATACATCCGATGGAAACTTGACCTGAAATCGTTTGGTAACCTACAAGCAACCTGTTAGTAATTTTTACTTCTGCTTCATCCTCTTACATTGTTGCTATAGATGCGAAAGTTCATGCACGGTGCCTTAGACAATAAAACCAAGCTTCGTTCTTTTGCTCCTGGAATGAATTGGTGCCATAAATCTAGTAAATTTAAACTTTGCTATATTATAGTTTTGTTAATCATCAAACACTTTTCCACTTTCATCCACATACAACTAATTCTTCGCGTCTGCGAATTTGCAGTAATCCAGATGTCAGTGACATTGTGTATCCTCCATCAGAATAATGTGACCAACTTGTAGATGATGATTCGTATCCATAAGAATCCTGAGCAACCGAGTATTTTGCAATTGGGTAAAAGTTCATGGTTGTGTTTATGTTTACTTTAGGGAAACGCGTAGCATAAATTCCTTGTTTACTTTAGTTCCCCCTTTCCCCATACAAAATCGCATTCTCTTTTACATAGCTATTTTCATTTACTTTCTTTCTTATTCATAATCACTTTTTGTTGCATATTCGTTTGCAATGTCATACCAAAAACCATTCTTCAACTTGTACGCGTCGCTCCGCGCTTCTTCTTTTTTTTATTTTTTCCTTTGAAATTACAAAAACCCAATTGTCGTGTTTATTCTGATCTTATTCTCCTTCTTCTTTCCAATTTCTCTTGGAATCGTCAGCGACCGATTGTATCCTATTTCAACAGTTTCACTTTCTAATTTTTTTTACACCAATTTTAAAACCCTTTTCCATATCGTGAAAATAATATTTAATAGAAAAACAATCCAATAATGACTGGATATACAGATGCTTCCTCTGAAGTCATAATTCGTCTACAGCATAATTTTTGACACACTGAACTTGACCGTGTTTTAAAGACTTACGGTTCCTAAATTTTTGGTTTATTTTTAAAAAACATTATGAACTTTCAACTTGAAAAAGAAATTGCTGTTATTGCTGTCCGTAGGGCTAGCTATTTGACCGAAAAAGTCTTCAACCAACTTATAAAGGAGAAGAGCGCTGCTGGTGCTCATTCCAAGGAAGACAAGTCCCCTGTTACCATCGGTGATTTCGGTGCTCAAGCAGTTGTGATTGCCTTGCTCAAGGATGCTTTCCCCAAGGACCCCATCGTTGGTGAAGAAGATGCAGACTATTTGAGAAGCAATAAAGATACCTGCTCTCGTGTTTGGTCATTGGTCCAAGAATCGATTCAACAATCAAAAGAACGCCAAGACCTTGGTCAGATTAAGGATGCCGAACAAATGCTCTCCATTATCGATCAAGGTAATTACAGCGGCGGTCGCGAAGGCCGTATGTGGACACTTGACCCTATCGATGGTACCAAAGGCTTCCTTCGTGGTGCTCAATATGCAATCTGTCTCTCTTTGATTGAAAATGGAAAGCCCATGGTGAGCGCCATCAGCTGTCCCAACCTTCCTTTCGATTTTAAGCAACCTGAAACAAGCCACAAGGGTGTCATCATGTCTGCTATTCGTGGTCAAGGATCTTTCCAGTATGCCCTTCATGACTTGGCTGCCAAACCCACCCAAGTTTATATGAAGGATGTTCAAGATCCAAAGGAATCCAAGTTTTGTGAAGGTGTCGAAGCTGGTCATTCCATGCAAGGAACCCAAGAAGAAATTGCTAAAAAGCTCGGAATTGTTTATGGTCCTACCAAAATGGATTCTCAGGCTAAATATGTCAGTCTGGCTCGAGGTGATGGAGACATTTATCTTCGTCTTCCTACCAGCATGACTTTTGAAGAAAAAATTTGGGTATGTAAAAGGTAATTTGTTAAAAGCTTAGCTAACTTATTCTAGGATCATGCTGGAGGTTCCCTCTTGGTTGAAGAGGCTGGTGGTGTCGTGTCGGATATGTTTGGTAAACCTTTAGACTTTGGTGTTGGCCGTACATTGAAGAATAATAACGGTGTTATTGCCGCTTACAAGGGCATCTTCAAAAATGTTATTGATGCTACAGCTATGGTCACCTCTCAAGATCCCCATTTTAAAAAGAATTAGAATAATTAAGAGAAAAATAGTAGTTACAAACAAAGCATTTTTTTATGATTATATGGACGAATTGTTTTGCTCTTGCACCACTTGAAGTTTTACAAAGTCGTATCGCTTCTCATGGTTCTCTTCAATTCCCGAGTAAATCTTTTTAAATTCTTTAAAAAAAATAAAATCTTATATTATAAGAAAGGGATAATTGAATGAAGCTCTCTTTCTAGTAATTCTCAAATATCAATTTAAACCGTCATTCTAAAATGGTGTTATCATCTTAAAGGAAAACTAAAACTCGATAAGATGATTTGTGTACTGTTCAGGCATCTCCCACATGATAAACAATAAAGAAACTAACAACAAAAGGTTAGAAACGATTGCAGAAGGTTTCAAAAGGTTTTTGTTTAAAAAATATAGAAATTGTATCTTTTAGAGTGGAAAGGCCATAGCTGTGAACTTGCTTTTCCCCGATTTCACTACTGTCGTTTTGTTTTTTTTTGGTTGGGATGTATCCCATAAACCTACATTATACAAACGCTACTATATATTTGAAATAGAAAATGGCAATTCCATCGGATTGGGAATTTAAAGAGGTTTTGGATCAATTGGATAAAGTAGATGAGCGAACTGAACATGTTTTGGCCAATACAATAGAAAACTCTTCTTGCAAATATAAAGCATGGAGTCTCAAAGACTTTTTACGACGTCTAAAAACATACCGAAACCGGTGGTCTCTTACTTATGATCCCAAATTGGGTGAAGTCAATTGTTGTAGACATGGTTGGCTTTGTGATTCTTACGACAAATTAACATGCGACATATGTAACAAAAGGATCGATTTGGACTTTTTACAAAATATTGTCGATTCAAACGAGCTTTCTTGGGAGCTTCCCCAAAAGATTAGAGATCGTATTGAACAGTCTCTAATTCATGAACATCAAGATGGTTGCTTATACAAGAGAATGAGTTTTCCTGAAAATATATATGAACTTAATATTTCTACGGAACTTTTAAATGCTAAGAAGAGGATTAAAAGGACATCTCCTTGTTCAGTACAACTGCATATTCCGAAAGAAATGACTCAAGAGCGACTGCTTAAAGTTGCTGAGCGATTCAATTATGATACATCTAATGACCATTATCTCTCAGTGATTGGGATTGCATTGACTGGTTGGACTGAGCAATTGTCAGGACAATTGTACGAGTGCGAATATTGTCATCGAAGAGTTGGTATTTGGAACTTACAACAAGATGATCAATTATTTGATGTTATTGATCAACATAGACTAAATTGCCCTTGGAGAAGAAACTTCTCAAATAGCCAACTACAGGGGTGGCAGATTATCTTGCAACTGTTGACGATGGAAACTATTTTCGACCAAATAGGTACTGAAAAAGATCTTACTCATTGGCTCGATATGGCTTCAATGATTGTTCAAGAATTACGATAACGTACGGATGTTGTTGCAGCTATGCAGCATAAAACTAAATTTACCTCTATATCTAACGAATAAGATAAATAGAACAAATAATTTATTATAAAATTATAAATAGATCTTCAATTAGATTAATTATAAATATGTCAAACAAGATTTTTTAGCCAAAATTTTTTGTCATGATAGGTAGTCAGGTTTAAATCTCGTTATAACGAGATGATTTAGGGAATTGGCTATTACTTCCATAGTTCCAGTATTTTATTCTCTACTGTTTCTGGCTCCTCCCCTTTTCTAACTTTGGGAACGTGGATTGACTTCCTGCGTGTATTAGCCAAAGGATATGAGGGCTGAGAAGAATGGAGTATTTCGCTAGGATTCACGGAGTGAGAATTCGAAGAAAAACCACTTGTAGAGGCCGGATATTGTCCGGCATTGGAAGAACTTGGGGCATGGGGACTTGTGGAAAAGGGGTTGGAAGACGAAGAAAAATCTTCGATTTCTGAAGATATCACAAAAGGACGAAGCTTGATCAAAAATTCATATACGATTTCACGATTTTTTTTTACGTTACGCAAATTTGTTCTGACGGAATCCGTTATTTGCTTTGCTTGTGGGTGTAAATACCGTTTAGAGGGATTTGCATTGGGATCATCTTCCGCTGTATCAAATCGAGAAGAAGCCCTCTGAATAAGGAGTTTTTGTTGAGTTCTACTAGTAGAAGCACCTATGTCATACAATTGCGCGGGCGTTTTGGTGACATTCGAAGAGAATTTTCGATTAGTTAGTAAATCTCCAGGAAGAGAGGTAGTTACACTCTGTGTATCTGAATCCATATTTCTAAAAGATTCTAAAATTTGATTAATAAAAATTACAGAAATCCAATACATACCAGCATTACTTAGTGTCTTAGGAGGAATCGGTTCCTGATTTTGATTTTGAAAATCGGCTAGATATACAGGAGGAAGTGGTTCATAATCAGTAGAAGTATTTTGAAAAAAAGCGGTTTTATGCACTGGGCTTGACTGCACTGTATCAGGAGCACTTGGAGTAGCAAGAGGGTAGGCCGGATACATGTCTGTGGGACCAAGTGGACGATCAGAAGCTTCCGAAACGGCTTTATGCTGATCTGAAGATGGTGGAGCATTAACATTATCTGATCGAGTTTTTTCTTCTTTTATTGATGATTCAGCTGTGGTAGCAGGTGGAAGTGAAATATTTAGGGAAGAGAGATTTTCATGCTCCGTTTTTTCAATCCCTTCACTTGTAGTTTGAGCTTCTTTTGGTAGCAAAAGAGTGGTATTTTCTTCTAGTAATTTACGAGACTGATCTTCGTTGGGCTGAGCAGCATTTAATGGAGGGGGATTGTGGGTTTCTGTTTCAGGTGGATTGGTGCGAATACTTTCCGTATCGAAATTTCCAGCCGTAGAGTCGTTATCATTAGTAATTTCTTCCCAAACAAGCTTAGGTTTCCTCTGCGTCAAAGGAATTAAACCGGTTCTCGCTGTCGCTGCCCTACCTCCGTGTAAATCATTAAGATCGTTGAGAGATCTTTGTCGAGGAAGAGCAGCATGCGTACTGTGAGTGCGATCGTAATTTGGATTATGAGATGTAGTTCTTGTTAAGACATTAGGACGAGAACTTGCAGCACTGATTTTACCAGGTCTTCCGAGTCGTAAATGACTTCCACCTCTTTTTATCCTGCTATTTACAACGAATCCTTTTTTATTGTCTCTTGTCAATTTAGACTGTCCTCCATCTCCACCCTCAGTACTCACTGTCGAAGTAGATCCTTTGCGAGCATGACTGGAAGTCGAATCCATGGTCAATTGCAGGTTTCTGTCACAAGATACTATAAACTAGCTATTAATAACAGATTTTTTTTTTGTTTGATAAACGTTTTATCCTTGGAAAGCCGATGAATTCTACAATGAGAGCAGAGGGTAGGTAGGAAGGAGTATAGACGATTGGTTCCGCGGCGGCAAAAACAGAAGATTGCTGAAGTGGAAAGCAAAGACGATTAGACCACTAAAAGAAGAAAAATCACTTGAAATGTATGCACTCAAGCGTAATAAATACAAACAGCATAGTCTTATTATTGTGTAACATTCTTCATGAAGCAAACTTACCACATTCTTTTTATAACCTTTTAAACAAGTTTCCATTTAATAAAGGACTGTTATTCCTTCAAATTGAAGAATGACTTATGAACCCCAAGGTTATTACAAAAATGGGATGGATAGCTTTTACATTTAGCATCACTTCAATGTCTAATGAACAAGTTTCAACAATAAAAACTAATTTTAAAAATTTGACTTAATTAATTAAATCAAATTCATATATAGTGTACATTATATCGTCCTTCATCATTGCTATATTTTTATTTACTTAATTTTTTGAAAAAAAAAATATTCGGTTTGTTTACGTAAACAAATAATAGCAATGTAAAGAATTCATGATACTGCAAGCTTTAAGATACCAGTTATTTAAAATATGAAAAAAAAAACAATAAAAAAAATTGAAAATCGCTTCTATCACTGAATTGAATGAGCTATTTCATCCACCTATTCGTTGCTATGAAAGGTGGTAATCGCAGGACATAGAAATTCAGGTTACATATCTTTTACGTTCAAAAGAACAAGAATAAGGGTTCATTTAATTGTTTCTAATGCTTCCACTTGCAAATTCTTGTTTAATTGCTTTCGGATGCTGCCGCGGTAGAAACCATAATACAAAGTAACATAATCGCTGCTACCTAATGTAAAAAGTTGTGATAAATCTTTGTTTACGAACCACTACACCTTCCAAACGTGTGTTTTGAGAAGAAATCTCTGCAACGCTTGGTTTCATTTCCTTGTTTCTTCATACATAATTTTGTGGTTTCTTTTGGCTGCGTTTGGCTGCGTTGAGTAGGTGATTCTTCGGCTAAAGGTGTACTTTCTCTTAAAGAACTTTTTTGTAAAGAAAAAGTTCATGATCAATTTGTTAGCATAAAGAGATACTGGGTAAATCAAGTGTATCTCTTATTAAATTGTTGTTCTGTTCTTTCCCGTCTCTCATTCTTTATCAGTCTTTTCTATTTTCTTTTTCTTTTCTTTCTTGTTTATAAAGCTTGACTTGACACGCCATGGAAATTGCTCAAGCCAATAAAGAAACTTTGAAAAACCTGTATGAACCTCCTTGGAGACGTATACGATTCATAGGTATTGCAGGTCCTTCTGGAAGTGGAAAAACCTCAGTCGCGCGATTAATTGTAAAAGCATTGAATTTACCCAATGTGGTAATTTTGTCCTTAGATTCCTTTTATAAGCCTTTGACCGCTGAACAAAAGCAGCAAGCTTATCGAAATGAATATGATTTTGATTCTCCAGAAGCCATCGATTGGGGTTTGTTGTATAGTGTTTTATTAGAACTCAAACGAGGTCGTAAAGTTGACATCCCAATTTACAGCTTTCATGAGCACGATCGCCTTCCTGAAACGTCTACTTTATTCGGTGCAAGTATAATTGTCATTGAGGGAATTTTTGCTTTATATGACGAAAGAGTTCGCTCCCTTCTTGACGTCTCTGTCTTCCTTGAGACTGATTCAGATGTTTGTTTATCTCGTAGATTAAATAGAGACATCAATTACCGTGGTCGTGATATTCGGGGTGTGCTTCACCAGTATGATCGCTTTGTCAAACCAAGTTACGATAATTTTGTACGGAAGCAAGCGGTTTATACAGATATAATTGTTCCTCGTGGTCGTGACAATAAAGTGGCCATTGGTAAGTTTCAATAATCAAATTAGTTATTGATGAATCGTTTTTCTTTTGTTTACTAACTAGCTTAACTTTTAGAAATGGTTATAAAATTTATTAAGAGGACTTTGTCTGTTCAAAGCCAAAGTCATAGAGAAAACATCGACTCTTTACAACAAATTGTTCCTACTATTCCCAATTTACCTTTGAATCTTGTTCAACTCCGTCAAACTCCTGAAATTGAGGCTATTAAAACCATACTCGTAAATAAAGAAACTGATGCAGATAATATGCAGTTTTATTTAAGTCGCATAGGAACAATGTTGATGAACCTGGCTGGCGATTCCTTGATGTATGAGGATAAAGTTATCACACTTCACAATGGGGATACATGGAAAGGATTACAATTAGCAAAAGAGGTATTATTAGTTATCAACATTATATCATTTTTTTACAGTAAGCTAACCAACTTTTTTTCTTTAGCTTTGCGGTGTTTCTGTTTTAGGCTCCGGTGGTACTTTGGAAACAGCTCTTTGTCGACAGTTTCCTAACGTGCGGTTGGGAAAAGTTCTTGTACGTGTGAATCAGGTCACCAATGAACCAAGTCTTCAATATCATAAACTTCCTCGGGGGATCGCTGGGACAAATGTAATTCTCATAGCTTCACAATTGACAACCAGCACGGACGTACTAATGGCAACTCAAATCTTGGTTGACTTTGGTGTACCAGAAGAGAACATTATTATTGTTGTCTATGTTTCTTTTGTGGAAAGTATTAAGACATTGGCTTTTATATTTCCCAAGGTTACAATTGTTACAGGGTTTTTGGAGACTGCTGAGGACGCAGTAATGGGTAAATTAAATTTAGAGAAAACGTTTTATGGTTCTTAGACTTTAAATTTGACATAATTCCAAACGGCTGGAGGTTAATAGATTTGGTATTGTCATATAGATCAGAGAGAAGGTATGATCTAAAAGAATTGTAAATAAAAAACAAAAAAGTAAGGGTTAATCATTAAGCTCTATAGTAATTGACAATAGATTCTGTCATTAAAAGTTAAGTGAAGATTAAATAAGTCAATCAGCAAGATAAACATGAACGATTTATAAAATGTCGTAAAGTCCTGGGGAGAGGAAGGTTTCATTATAACGGGAGAGATTAGAATACAAAACCAAAAGATTAAAAGGTTGCTTCCAATTCTAAAATAGGGTCAGCGTATAGTTTACCAGACTTTGGTCTGAATTTAGGGGCCCATTTCCCCTGGGAGATGGTATCAAAGCAAACAGACGAAAAGAAAGATATATTTGGAATCTTGTTTTCATTATGTCCAAATCGGTTTTTAATAGATGGTTCTAAAAATCCTTGAATAGCAACACGTGCTTCTTTGGATAAAACGTCTAATTGCTTGTTATTTCGAAGTTCGAGTGAGGAGCACATTGTTTCGAGGAGAGAATTTTTTTCTTTTTCGGAAGAACGAATCCAGTTGACTACCATAGTGCTAGAGAAAGGTCTAGTCTGTAGTAGACATTCGTACATGGTGATTCCCAAGGACCACCAATCTGATTCTCGGTAACTGATGGCGTGAACAAGTGTTTCTGGGGACATATAGGCAGGAGTGCCTACCCGACCTTTCACAAAACCTTTTCCATCCGGGGTTTGTTGTGAAAGACGTGAAGCTACGTTGAAATCAACCAGTCGACAGTGGCCATATTCGTCGAGGAGGATATTGTCTGGCTTTATGTCCCTGTGTAAGATGCCTTTGGAGTGGATATAAATGAGCGCAGAGGCCAATTCGGCAATCCAAACACATACAACAGATTCTTGAAACCGATTTTGTGCAATATGGTATCGAAGGTCACCACCCAACATTAGATCCGAGACAAGGTAGATTTTGCTATCGTCTTGGAATTCAGAATAAAATCTACACAAAAGAGGATGGTCTAAAGAACGCAAAAGGGAAACTTCGGTAAGGAGTTGTTTTATCTTTCCAGGGTTATGTTTTTTTTTGTTTATGCATTTTAAAGCAAACTTCTGTTTGCTGCTGCGATCTTTCACCACGAAAACAGTACTCCAACTGCCTTTGCCGACCACATTGCACAGTTTAAATTGAGAGATGCTGAAAAATTTTTCTTTCTGACCCTGCTCAATCCATGGCTGCTCGGCATTTCTTAGCTTTGACGTTTGATTCCCCATAAAACCTCCAATACAAACTAGTAGAAATTTAATAGAAAAGACAATTGAAAGAAAGAAAGAAAAAAAAAAAAACACGGCTACTTCTTTTGTCAAAGTTTTGTGTTAACACCCAATATTCCAGTAATCAAAAGTAAGCCCTTAAAAGATGGTTTAATGCAAACAAAAGAGAGTTATTTTGCACTTGAAAATTCAAATTCTATAATTATGCAACAGGAAAAACAAAAGAGGACTTACTTTTACCTCTTGAGTGTTATATACTTCAATTAAGAATCTCACAATTGACTTAATACCTGAAGCTATCTCGCGTTCTTTTTTGATTCTTGCTCTAAAACCCTTTCTTTACTAAAAACAATAAACAAAGTGGCATCCATAGGAAAAAGTAATTCCTGAAGGAAGGAGAAAAGCACCTTGCGTTCTTTTTGAAAACAGAGAACAAAGAAACTGCAATCTGCATTACAGTTATTCAAAGCAGTGCATTAAACATACGGTATCTAAATAAATTTTATGCTTTCGCTATGAGTTTTCTTTACTTGTTAACGGGCGTTTAGATTCGTTATAAATTTCTTTAAAGATTCGTAGTCTTTTAAACGCATAGAGTCGTTTTTACAAAAACATCTCAAACGAAATAAGCCTTAAGTTAATAATATTTTTAAACTAATTTTTTTTAACATTCAAATAGTAGATTTAAAAAAACAAGGCGTATTGGATTGTCCTTCCTAAGCGTGTTTCCACGGAAAGTTGCTTACACGCGTAACTCTTGTACTTTTTATTTATTTACTTGACCAAATTCTTAAAATAAAGGTTGCTAGTATTTGAGAAGAAGGAAAACTTGTCGAGTTTCTTCGACGGTGAAGTTGGTGTTCATGTCTTTCGAGAATTTCTCCTCCATAGAACCTACCCTTGCCTTGTCCTACACCCCAAAACTTCTTAGGTCCCACGCTGATCGTAGAAAAGAAACAAAACTCATCTGGTGCAGTTTATTTTACTTATATCAGTGACTGGGATTCTATTATAAAACGGATTCTTAACGAAAGACTCTCCTATTTATTCGTTTTGATGCACATATAATAGCTCAACTGGAAGTCTCCCTTTAATCCTTCCTTCCTTCCTTCCGGTACCATAAAAAACCATCACTTTTAGTAAATATTGTTTATTTACCCCCATTTTATTTTTGTACCTGCTTGCTTTATAAGCCTTAGCTTGCTTCTTTTTTTCACTCTTTCCTGATCAGCTTAAACTGGGTTCTCAGCTGACCTTTGTTCCACGTTTGGCTTTTCTTTTTTTAAAGCGATTCGGAATCAACTTTTGACACCTATTCAAGGAGCTATTTTACATCCTATAGGTTGCCCAACTATCAACTTTTTTTTCTCGTGTAGAAATCAAAAAAAGGAATCACTTCTTTTTTTTTGTTGACTACGCGACCGACTGTTGCTGTTGGTAAAGGTTCGTTTTAGAAAGTATTTTCATCTTTATTTTATCTTTTTTTTTTTTTTTGAAAGGAATTAGTTTGCTCCTTTCCATTCTTTTCGGCTATCTGTCTTTATATTATTTTCACACCTTTTAGACATTCATTTTCTGTCATTTTCGGGGATCATATTACACTTTTCACTAAACGGGATAGTATAGTTTATTTACAACATGATTTATCGAATCGCCGCCAGGTATCCCATTCAAGTGATCGCCGTCGTTTCTATCCTTGTGTCCATGGCATACTACTCTTTCCTTGAGACCCTTACGCAAGAAGATTTTCCTGTTTTGCTTCGGGCCTTGAAACGATCCGGTATCTTGGATGGAGGCCTTGTTTCTGATCCTTCTGGATTAATATTAAAGCTTTCTAAAGCTGAAACACCTAATGGCGTTGCTTCTGTCTGGGAACCTATCCCTTCTGGCCAGCCTCAAAACAGTCAAGCTGTTGATTTTGACATTACCCAGTGGTATCACCCAACTTCAGTTAATGTGAACGTAGCCCAACTAGCTGAACCTTATCTTCATGACTGTCTCTTGATTGATTCTCCATCCGGTGCTTGTAAAACTTTCTCTAAAGAAGTTGGTAATTGGACTGTTTCAAGTATTGCTATTCCTGCTAATTTGGCCAATCCTCCCATCGACTACTTCTTAGATGGTTCTAGTACTGTTGTTCAAAGGGTTCTTCCTGCAATTCGTGAGCACGGCATTTCTTGGTCTTGGCTCCTCCAGCTAATCGCTCGTACTTGGATGAATACTTTAAAAATAACTGGTCAAGCCTCTAAAATGGAACTTCTTATTGTTGGCACTGCCTACGCTTGTATGTTCATTTCTATTATCTCTGTCTACATAAAAATGCGGAGACTGGGTTCTAGATTTTGGCTATTCTTTAGTGTGTGTATGTCTACTTTATTTTCAGTTCAATTTGCAATGTCGTTGATCCGTTTCTCTGGAGTTCGAATCAGCCTTGTATCTTTGATTGAAAGCATGCCCTTTTTACTGAACGTGGTTGCTCTCGATAAATCCGTCAACCTTACCAGAGCAGTTATGTCTCGTTGCGCATCGTCCGATTCTCGTTCTGCGACTCACGAGGATGTTGCTGAAGCTTGTAGGGATGCAGCTCCTCCAATTCTCCGTCATTTCTCCTTTGGAATTGTGGTTTTAGCTATCTTTTCTTATTGCAACTTTGGTTTGAAACAGTTCTTTTTATTTGCGGCTGTCATGGTCTATGACCTACTTTTACTTTTCACTTTTTTTGTGTCTATCCTCACTTTAAATCTGGAAATGTGCAGATATAACGCCAACGAAAATGTTAGACGGGTTTTGATGGAAGAAGGCTTATCGGAGTCAGCCGCTCGTCAAGTTGCTGAAAATAATCAATTTGCCGCCGAAACAAACAAGAAGGGTACCTTCCAACCCCTTAGATGGATTTACGAGCCCCGCTTTCTTTTTGTTATTGCATTTGTTGTTTTTAATCTTTTTGAACTTTGTTCTATCCCTTTTAAACATTATGCAGTAACTTCTGCTGCTGCCGCTAGGTTAATTCCTTTGGTTCGCTCCGAATATCCAGAAACCAACACCCAAGGCCTTTTAGATGACCACGTCTTTGATGAAATTCTTTCTTATTTGTTTAACTTTACCCATAATAAGGATACAATCTCCGTTAGAATCTTGCCGTCCGTATTTTATGGCACTGATTTACCTCAATCCTCGGTCTTCACAACAATTCACTCTTTCATACATAACTGGACCAAATCAATTAGTGGATCTTTCCTATCAAAATGGGTTATCTTCGGTTTATCTATAAGTATTGGCGCGAATATTTTCCTTCTGAATGCTGCTCGGCTAAATTCCATGAAAAATGATAATGACAAGAAAGTTGTTGAAAAAGTTGTTGAGGTAGTAAAATATTTACCTGAGTCCGAGAACCCTGCCTGCGAAACCGCTGTTGAAAAGAACACAAGCACAATAGCACGTCCTTTGGAAGAATGCATCTCCCTATATGGTAACGGACAAGTCTCATCACTAAATGATGAAGAAGTTATTCAACTTGTTGTGGCCCGTAAAATCCCTCTGTACGCTTTAGAACGTGTTTTGAAAGACGCTCTTAGAGCAGTAGTCATTCGCCGTGCAGCTGTTTCTCGATCTTCAAGAACACAAACTCTCGAAGCTTCTAATTGTCCGGTTTATCATTATGATTATTCAAGAGTTCTTAATGCTTGTTGTGAAAATGTCATTGGTTATATACCTTTGCCTCTTGGTGTTGCAGGTCCAGTTATTATCGATGGCAAGCCCTACTACGTTCCTATGGCTACTACAGAAGGAGCTTTGGTTGCTTCAACTATGCGTGGCTGCAAAGCCATTAATGCTGGTGGTGGTGCTGTTACCGTGCTAACTCGCGATGAAATGTCTCGTGGTCCTTGTATTTCGTTCCCTAATTTAACGCGCGCAGGTCGCGCTAAGCTTTGGTTGGATAGTCCTGAAGGAACTGAAGTTATAACGAAAGCCTTTAACTCTACTAGTAGATTCGCTCGTCTTCAGCGGATTAAGACTGCTTTGGCTGGAACTCGCTTATTCATTCGTTTCTGCACTTCTACTGGTGATGCTATGGGTATGAATATGATTTCAAAAGGCGTTGAGCATGCATTGACTGTTATGAGTTCCGAAGCTGGATTTGAAGATATGAGCGTTATTAGCTTATCCGGAAATTATTGCACTGATAAAAAGCCGGCTGCTATTAACTGGATCGATGGTCGTGGAAAGAGTGTTATTGCAGAAGCTATTATTCCTGGTGAGGCTGTGAAATCTATATTGAAAACTACTGTCGACGATTTAGTCAAACTGAATGTTGATAAGAATCTTATTGGTAGTGCCATGGCTGGAAGCGTGGGTGGTTTCAATGCTCATGCCGGAAATATTGTGACGGCAATCTTTCTCGCAACTGGACAAGACCCTGCTCAAAACATCGAGAGCAGTAATTGTATCACTCTCATGGATAATGTCGATGGTAATTTACAGCTTAGTGTTTCCATGCCTTCCATTGAGGTTGGAACTATTGGTGGTGGTACAGTTTTGGAACCCCAACAAGCTATGCTTGACCTCCTAGGTGTCAAGGGAGCGCATTTAACGTCCCCTGGTGATAATGCTCGTCAGCTCGCAAAGGTTATTGCTGCTGGTGTCATGGCTGGTGAGTTATCTTTATGCTCTGCACTTGCAACCGGCCATTTGGTGAAGTCGCATATCGGCCTCAATCGTAGTGCACTAAACACTCCTGCTGATTCCAAAACACCTCAATCGTCAAGTGCGTCCAACCAGACTGTTCCTCACTTAAGTATTCGTTAGGCCCTAAAAAGTATCTAGAAACCGTTATTTTATAATTAACTATACGTTGCGTCGATACTGATATCAGTCTCAATCCTTGACTTTAATGACTCCAGGTTCTATATCCTGAAAGATTTATTACATTTAGTATAATAAAATTAAATCCTGTTTTCTTAAAACGACTTCAGTACCATTCAGTAAATTGTTATCGAGGCACGTTCTACTTATTTAAAGGCTAACATAATTTGTAGATAACTAACATAATCTTAAAATAATTTAGCGATTAAATCCAATAATCAAGCTTTTTACACGAATAGCAGTAATACAGTGTTTCTATCAAGGACTTCGCGACACTTAACCACCACAGTAATAGGTAAGAACGTGTTTTAAGCAAAGTTGAGGCTTCCAATAAAGTATTATTGACAGGAAGCTCTCTGTTTGTCGTCATGCACGATTCTTCCTGGGATACAGCCGATATCCATGGAGTTTCACAGTTTCTTGATGTATCGCAAGCTACCATCAATAGTTTACTGCATCAGGACTTATTTTCGTCCATCTTTTCGTCTATAATAAAAAGGTATAAAGAATATGGAAATTTAAAAAACAAAGAGGTAATTGCTGAAGTAAACTTTGAGCAACAATCCCGAGTTTTGGAAAAGAAATTGCTTGAATCCGAGAAGCAACTGGACGCATCTAAATTTGACAACGAGAGTCTTCGAAAGTCACTCGTTTTATCTGAGGAAAATTCTAAAAGGAACTACGATTTATATCAAAATTCACAGAAAGACGCGGGGGCATTGAAGACAGAATGCGATGAAGCGAAAAGTGATTTTGATCGGATATGCAAAGAAAATTCACGGCTTCGAGAAACGCTTGTTCAGACTTCGAAAGATTTACAAGAGAAAAGTACTGTAATTGACGGCTATAAAAGCCAACTGTTAATGTACAATCGGAAAGTCTTAGAAGTTGAGCATTTACAGCAGCAAGTGCAATCATCGAAGTCTTCTTACGATTTTGAACTGCAGAAACTCAAGAAAAACAATACAATCTTAGAAAACAACAACACGTGGCTCAATCAAGTCGTGGAAGACGTGAATACCAAGTTGTTGAAGCTCCATCAATCTACTTCGATGGAAAAATCACAACTCAATTCCCAACTGACGGATGCGAACTTGAATAATGATCTTTTGCAAAGCAAAGTGGATGCATTAACTAAGCAGTGTGCCGATATTCAATTGAAACATGAAACATGTCTTAACGAACTTTCTGAGCTAAGGAAACAACATGAAAATGCCGTTTTTTCGTTTGAAAAAGACTTAGCATCCCAAAAACAATTGACGGATCTATGGATTGATAAATATAAGATGCTTCAAAAGCATTCTGAGCATCTTCAGAGTGCCAATTCTGAATTGGACACATTACTTAGAGATGCTCAAGAGTCTCTTGAGAATCAAAATTCAGTTTTTGAAAAGAATGTATCTTCTTACCAGTCTACCGTGGAGTTCTTGAAAAAGGAAATATCAAGTCTGGAATCTCAGCTTGCTTTAGCGAACGAAAGGCTTGCTAACTCTGAAGATTCCGATTTCTCTTTTTCCTTAAAATCTAGAGAGCAATCATTATCTTTATCCGATATGTACACAGAAAGGTTATACTTTAAGCAAAAGTATGAACAATGCAAACAGCAAGTAGATCGTTTACAACGAAGCTTGAATGAAACAATGAGCGAGGTAAATATGCAACATCCTCTTATTAAACAGCAGTTCGCACGTTTTGATGAAAAACAGAAGGAGATTGCTGCAATGAGTCAGCAATATCAAAAATCTTTGTCACATTTTAAAAAAACACAGTCAGATTTCAAGACTGTTGAAATACAACTAAAGGATAAGGCTAAGGAAAATAAGCACTTTGAGCAACAAATCGGTGATTTAACTCACCAGGTCCAATTCTTACTTCACGAAATAGACCTTCGCGATTCCGGAATGATGTTTACCGCTCAGGAGCGTCAAGTATTTAGAAGTTTGGTGGAGAAATCTTTAGATTCTGCGGAAAGCGATACTAATCAGCTCATATCTGATCGACTCGTTACTTTTAAGAATATAGCTGAAATGCAGCAACAAAATCAAAAATTGCTTTCGGTTATTCGTGACCTCGCCCAGGAATTGGAAAAGCACGAACACATTTCTGATTCTTCAAACGTTCAAAACGATACTTTGTTGAATGCTAATCGTATAATTGACGAACTTACTCATCAAGTGGAGTTTATGAATGAACAACTTGATGGTTGTATAAAAGAGCGCGACTTTTTCCGAACTTTGGTTCAAGAAAATGATCTTCTAAAACTTAATGATGATACCTTGGACTTGAATAAGGCGATGAAACTGAAGGAAAAATTAGGCAACCAACGGTCTTCCATACAGCTTGACTTAATAGCGGAAGAATTCGAAAGTTTCAGAAATATTGCGAACGAAAAAGAGAGGAATGTATTAGAGAAGGTCAAATCTTTGGAAACCGCTAATCATGATTTGCAGAGTCTTAATTCAGCTATAAAGGTTGATTTGACCAAGGTCCTTGAGAAGTGCAACAACTATGAGCTTAAATTGAAGACAAGTGAAAAAGAGAACATCGTGTTGCACGAAAAATACAGATCCTTACAGGAGCAGTACTATAATAATTTACGAGAATATCAAACCGTATCTGGTCAGCTAAGTGTGTATACAAAGCAAGTGGAAACTTATCGATACGATCTTGAAAATTTACATAAAGAGAAGAACCTTTGGAACAGCGTTGAATTGAAACTGAGCGCAGAATGCTCGCAACTTAACGCTTCCCTGTTGTCTATCAAGCAAGAAAACAACCAACTGAAAGCGCAATTACAAGTTCATGAACAAGAACATGATGGGATCGTTAATCTTTTGAATAACCGTCTGTCTGAATGTTCTGTGGATTTACGAAATGCAAACGCTAAGATCTCCGAATATGCTGATGACATTAAGAACATCACTATGCAAAATTCCTACAATGTGAAAGATTACCAGATGCAACTGAATACCATGGGAATCAAAATTTCAGAGCTGAAACAGGAGCTCACGTCTCAAGTTACTCGCTGCACAAGTCTTGTTCATGAGAATCAGGAGCTCAAGAATAATTTGAAATTCACCCAAGAAAGATACATGAATTTGCAAACGAATATCTTATCTTCGAAATCATCCGGAGAACCAGTAACAGCTGATACAA
Organism: Schizosaccharomyces lindneri; assembly: GCA_029532395.1. Lineage (NCBI taxonomy): Eukaryota > Fungi > Ascomycota > Schizosaccharomycetes > Schizosaccharomycetales > Schizosaccharomycetaceae > Schizosaccharomyces > Schizosaccharomyces lindneri. The sequence goes on along the minus strand of JARFMH010000008.1, from coordinate 107,055 downwards.
ATAATCTTATAAAAGATCTGGATGCAGCCAAAAAAGAGCTTCAACACCTTGGTGATGAATATCAAAAGCTTCAACAAAAGTGTTTAGCATCTGAAAAAACGTTGGAACTGATGAATGAAACCCATGATCAATTTAAGCATATTATGGAGTCGGAGTTAAAAGAGAGAGAGGACAAGATAAAGAATCTTTATGCAGAAGTTTGTCAGTCAAAGCATGATTCTAGTGTAACCGCACAAGAAAAAGATCTAAAACTTCGTGAGCTAACGGCCCAAATAGAGAATTTAATCAAGGAAAAAGAAGAACTGACGATTTTTAATGAGGAAAATAAGCTTACGCATGATGAAACCGAGAAAATAATTAGTCATCTGAAAAATGACTTGGAGAAACAGATACAATTGACTAAAGAAGCTCATTCTAATTTCGAATCCGAAATTATAAATCACGGTTCGACTACTCAAAAGCTTTATGACATGCGTAGCGAGTATGAAGAAGTAAAAGCAAACTACCTTGAGCTGAAGTCTAAATCTGAGGAATGGACGACTATTCATGCGGACTCAGAAGATAATTGGAAAAAACAAAAGGATAATTTGGAAGCCGAGTTATCATCATTGAAAGAACAACTAAATGGTCTTGAGTCCCAAAATAGACTACTGCACTCTCAGTTTGATTCAGTCAGCCATCAAGTTGAATTCTTGCAAAATAATTCTTCACAAGATACAGCTCTTATATCTAAAGTGGATTCTACAGGAGATGGAGAGTTACGTGAACTCGTCAATTACCTTCGGCACGATAAAGAAATTACTGCTAATAAGCACGAGCTAGCTTCTTTGGATAATAAGCGACTAAGCCAACAGGTTAAAAGTCTTCAAGGGACCATCGATTCTTTAAGCTTTGAGATAGCCAGGTTGAGAGGATCTGCGGATTCCGGTAATTCTCAAAATCAAGGATTGTTTAGTGGATCTGACGAATTACGTCTTTTATATGAGAGCAATGAACTCCTTCGCAAAGATAATGAACTGAAACGCAGCAAGTCTGATACCATGGAATCCAGACTTATTGACGTTGACAGCAAATTCGATTCTTTAAATATTGAAATTAATGATCTTAAAATTGAATTGGATGCCAAGAATGAGAGTGTAAAACTACTTCACGAAGATAACGAAAGATGGAAAACTCGTTTTCAATCTGTTTTGACTAGGTACGAAAGAATGGATCCATCACAATATGAAGAGCTGAAGAACAAGTTTGACCATCTTCATGCTGAAAAGCAAGAACTAGAATCAGCTTTTGAAAAGCTGAAAGAAGAGGATGAGAAACTCAAAGGAGATTCGGAGCAGATAACAGCTTTGAAAACGGAAATAGAACAGCTTAACGCAAAGAACGTTAAGTTAGCCAGTGCTTGGAACGAACGTTATGAAAGTCTTATAAATTCAAGCAAAGCTAGATTCTCACAATTAAGGCAGGAAATTACAACAAGGGACAAAGAGTTAGGATCTCAGAAAGATGAAAATAAGAATCTTTCGAAAGAGCTCGAAAATCTGCGCGAAGAAACTAAGACAAATCCGGTTGAAGAAAAAGAAACGGTCTCTAAAGATGAATTCCAACAACTGGAGCAGCAAAGAGAATCATTGGAGAAAGAACTTTATGCTGCCAAGGAAAATCTGGAATCGTTGACTAAACAAAAAGAAACCGAGTTTTCTGCTAAGTCCAGTCACTTAGAGGAATTAGAAAAGCAGCTAGAGCTCAAGATAAAGGAGAACAAAAAACTCTCCCAAAAGATAGATGAACTCTCACGAGAAGTTGCTTCTGTCAAAGACGCTCAACTTCACCAAATACCATCAGATAATCCCGAAGCTGTCGATTTCCAGAAGAAGTTAGAAACATTAAAGAACGACTTCAATAAAGATAAGGATGCATGTTTGGAAGATATGCGCTCAAAACTTTTAGAAGAAAAAACTGAAGAACGTGAAAATCTTCAAAAGGAGCTGAACGAGAGTAAAGCAACAATAGAAACTCTCAAATCTGATCTGCAGTCACTGAAGAATGAGCCCAACGATAAATCTGAGCCTGAACTTGAAGTCCTAGTAAAGGAAAGGTTAGAGAAGGCATTACAAGAAAAAGATGAGGCATTTAATAATCGGCTTAGCAGAGCTGTGGCGGAGACAGAAATTCGGAATAAAGCGAAGTTATCGATTTACGAGAAAAAAACTAGAGACCTACAATCGAAGGTTGCCGAACTTGAAGGGACAATAAATCGTCTGAACGAGCAACTGAAGACACAAGATACTACAGAAAGCTCTTCGAAGCCTAATGCTGCAAAAGGCAAAGAATCTTCTCAGATGTCCAATCAGGGTGATCAGTCTGCCAAATCTTTAAGCTCTAGATTACAAGCTACTGGTAATAAGCAAAAGCCAAATGTTGCTAAACCCGCTGTAGCCCGGCCTGTACCAATGAAGCCGGAAGGTGGAAAATTATCTATTACGGGTGCTTCCAAACGTTTAGCGACTGGCAAAAATGCAGGTCAAGCAAAACGTCAACGTGATGATTCTAACAAAAAGGACAATTCAAAATGAATTTAACTACACGTCTGTTTTTCTAGCGGTTATGAAAAGTGATGGGATTAAAGTACCTTAATATTTAGCGTTGCCTACGTTTAATTAGAACCAACCTTCAAATTTTGGTTTAAAAAATAATAATTATTATTATTCTGTAGTACTACATTTTTTTAGTTCAGAAGTAAAGACACTACTACTTATAATGAAAGCAAAAAAGTAGACAATTATTCCACTTAAATAGCATTAGGATGTAATAAAAGCATTTGTGAGGAAGGAAGATTACAAACGCGGGTTTCCATTAAAAAATTTTTATTCTGTGCTACGTCTTGTAAATCATAAAAACTGGGCGAATGATAGCACACAATGGAATGGCGTAGCTTGGAACAAGATAAATTGATAGCAAATTTTCATAAAATTTATTAACAAAAAGAGAAGGACCATCATTAGAACTTTCATTAAGAAATGAAAAGGACCTAAAAGGGAGGATTAAATTACAGATCAATGAGAGAACCGACTTGAGGTTGCATAGATTGTTGCTGTATATTCTGTTGCGCGTTTCCATTCATATTTTGTGGATATGAGTACATCTGTTGCTGAGCCCCCGTAGGTTGAGTATGGAAAGGATTGAGTGTGTTTCCAGTAGCTTGCGACTGGATAGTTTGGCCAGCACTGTTCGTAAATCTTGAACCTGTATGCTGTGAAGGTAATCGAGCCAGACCGATATTACCAAAACTATCAACACCGTTAGGATTACCAGTTGCGATAGCTTGAGCAATATTGGCGTGCTTATCATCCCCAGTTCGCACCGGTCTCATTGGTTTGGCATTCATAGGAGCTGCAGGTTGGGGAGGCAGTTTAGCAAATTGGGCGAATGGATTATTGGAACCAGTTTTCGTAGTTTCCAATTGAGGTTGTGGTTGCGGTTGTGGCTGAGTAGGTTGCGGTTTCATATAGCCCGTACTTTGAGGTTGTAATGGACGTGAGTAAGAGTTATTCGCGTTCAACCCGGTATTCTGAGGACGAAAACCTGTGCTCTGAGGTTGAACATAGCCAGTGTGATTAGGGGGCATAAGTTGAACGGGATGAGATTGAGCAAAACCTGTACGATTGGGCTGCATCAATGAAAAGGGGTTGTTAGAATCAAATGGTTGAGGAAAACCGGTGTGCTGAGGTTGAACAAAACCGGTATGTTGAGGCTGCATGAACCCTGTATGCTGAGGACGCATCATACCAGTGTGTTGAGGGAAAACACCAGTGTGCTGAGGTTGAACAAATCCAGTGTTTTGTGGATACACAAACCCAGTTGGTTGCGGCTGGACAAAACCGGTGGTCTGTGGGCGTACAAACCCAGTTGGTTGAGGTTGCATAAAGCCAGTAGGCTGAGGTTGAACAGGATTACCAAAAAAGTCAACAGGTTGGAAAGCAGAACCTAACGAGGGTGACTGCTGCTCACGTTCACGCTGATGTCTTAGCCTAGTTTCTTCTTCTTCTTTTGAGAGCTGAATTGCTTTTTGAAGATCAGCTTCAGAATTACTATTCATTGAGCGTCGACGAGCATCTTCATCTGCTTGTCGCTTAGATTCTTCAATTACGCGGCGAAGTTCGGAATCGTCATCTTGATCGCTGACGGGAGAGGGACGGCGACTACGACGAGAGCGAGAGCGACCAGAAGGACGACGGGATCTGCTGCGATACCTGGAACGAGAACGTCCTTCGTCATCATCATCATCATCACGACGATTAGGTGTGCGTGAATAATGAGATTCTTCGTATAGCGGACTCGAGCTGCCGTTGCGGAACCGAGATTGCATAACATCACGGTTTCTACGAGCCTCGCGCAGACTTTCATCGTCGGAAAGAAGTGCGCTAATCTCCTTTGCCTTACTACGAACATTTTGGCCTTGGTCGTGTCCATGCTCATCGACGAAGACAAATTCTCTCAACGTGGTAATGATATAAATATTGTCTTTAGCCCATCGAACGACATTTTCGGATCCACTGTGAAGACAGTATTCCAAAAGAGACAAGGATTTAAAGACATGTCTCCAGTTCTTGCCTTTATCATTCAACCGACGGTCGATGATGTCTACTACTTCTAGCATTTCATTTTGGTCAAAAGTCAAGGCAGCGATTTCTGCCATAGCGCTGCCGCTTGGTCCCCAGGCGTCATTTGTGGTGGCATTTCGGACTTTGACCTGTGTGTCTGTATAGCCTTTCGAAAAGTTTTTCCTATAAAGCGGTTAGTCAGATCAGACCTTTAAATTTCTATTGTATTCATAAATAAGGAAAGAGAATATGAAGCATATGTCGAATATCATTCAACCTTGCAGCAAACAAGCATATTCAGAAACGTATTCGACCAACAAATAAGCACCGCAAATCTGCTACTTTTTGCAACCCTTTAAGAACAATTGTTTCTTTCCTCTTTTACAAAAACTTTATAATGATTCTTCACATACACGGATCTAACAGCGGCTTTCATGCTCAATGTGATTCAAAAGAAGTAAATCACGGATCAAAACCGAACAGTCGTCTCTAAAGCGAATAATTGCCCAATTCTTCGTTTATTTATTAGAGCAAGTAGCTCGTACCTCCTAAATTCAGCTTCCCTTACAGAAATAGGTGATGGTAAAAGTTTTGTAGTGTATCATGTACGTTTACACGATGCCCGAATAAGTTCGGTAATTTCGTAAATGACACGGTCATACCGCGGTAATAACGCCTTATAGCATGCGGCAGTAAACTCATATACGCTACAGCCTTTCATCTCTTAGTAGTAAATACTGAGGTACAAATTGGTGTTAAATGTAGATTGCGAAGCAGTAACTTTGGTATTATAAAGTAAACAAGCAAGAGCGATTTCAATGATCGAACATTAGAAAAGAGAACGGTAAAGAATGCTTTCATTTTAGGTGACTGTTGTTCTTCTTTTGACTAGCCTATATATAGCTATTCGTGGTATAAAGGATAATGGCTTTGTAGACCATTCTTGTTGAGTGGTGCAACTTTCGTGAATAAGCAAAGTTACGTTTTCTTCTTTTGTTCCGGATCCATACTTGTTGAGTAAATAAGAACGAAAGCTTCAAAAATGGATCTTGGGATCGAACTGGATGAGAGGATTCTGTATAGCTTTCAGCAAGCCGTTTCCCTGAGCATACTTGTTTTGTTTACATTTTTATGAGCTTAACTGCATTCCAACATACCATACCCCAAGACACACTCATTAAGAAGCAAATCCAGTTTGCCAAAGAAATAGATTTAGAAATCATATTTTAATTTCAGAATTATTACTTCTTTTTGTGGTAAGTGAAAAAACAAATTTTATAAAGAATCGCTTTAGAGGAAAGACGCTCTTTCATTTGGCAATTCAGTACATTGAATAAATGAGTCTGGTATCACTGATTTCAGCTTCGTTTGAAAGCAATTTCCCAATTGCTCCCTAGTTTCCATTCTTTTTTACTTGTAATATTCCTTTATAGAATGAATGATGAACTTCCAAATGTTTTCGTCAAGGAGAAAACTCTGAACAAAAATCCAATTTATGAATAACCTTTGCTAACGATCATTGAAGATAGACTTTGTTTGCCATGCACAGACTGTTTGGTAAAAAACAGGCCCAAGGGACTGCCCCGTCATTGACAGATGCAATTGATTCGGTACGAGATTGAAAGAAAGAAAGAATTGAAATGCTTATAAAGTTCGTAGTTGGACAAGCGAAGTGATTCTCTTGAAGTGAAAATTTCAAAGTTGGATTCTCAATTATCTGTATTCCAACAGAAGATTTCAAACACACGACCCGGCCCGGGTCAGACTACCATAAAGCAACGGGCTATGAATATATTACGGCAAAAGAAAATGTAACAACAATCAGCAAAGAAACAACGTTACTAACAATTTCAAAGGTATGAAGCCCAATTGCAGCAATTGCAACAACAGTCTTTTAATATGGAACAAGCTGCCATGACTACCGAATCCATGAAGAATACCATGACTACTGTCCAGACGATGCAGGATACTGCAAGACAGATGAAAGCACAAAGCAAAAACATCTCAATAGAAAAAATTGAGAGACTACAAGATCAAATCCAAGATTATATGGATACGGCAGGTGAATTTGATGAAATTCTTGGGCAAAACACGGCGAACGTGGATGTTGATGAAGAGGAACTGGACGCAGAATTAGAAGCCTTACAACGAGAAGCCTCCTTTGGAGGAGACCAGTTAGCCCAAGAACAGCCTAGTTATTTGCAACCATCGAATGAACTTCCAAATTTCGTTGACGAAGAACAATTAGAAGCCGCAAATACTGCACAGTGAAAAGTAATGGAAATGCTAATGATATTCTACGCCTTCATTTTAACACAGATTTAATTACCTTACAATACAAAAATTAATTTTCTAAGTGTTGTGAAAAGACAGACTAAATCATCATTGTCAAAGGTAGATAGCAAGGGAGTTATGGTTTCTGGACAGACATCATGTAATTGCACAAAGAAGAAAAACATTGGTCTCCTGGCTTTGCAAGGACCCATTTAGATTGAAGAGGATGGTACATGACCCCGCGAACGTCATTTACTTTCCACTGGTGTTCACGGAAGAATTCAGTGAGCTCTTCTGGGCGAATATACTTTTCGTAGCTATGGGTTCCATTAGGGACGATTCCCAGTACCCTCTCAGCCAAAAAGATCGTCAGAAAACGAGCCATGGGTGTACGCGAAATTGTGGACAGCATCAAATAGCCATTCGGCTTGACCAGGTTCATTAATGATTCTAGAAATCCTCGAGGGTCCGTAACGTGCTCTACAACTTCCATACAAGTGACAATATCAAACTGCTTCTTGAAATTTTGCTGTTCAATAGGTCCATGGATGTACTGGAGACGGTCGCGAAGGCTGGGATCCTTCTTCGAATGATCTTTAGCTACTTCCAAAGCTTTCTTTGAAGCATCTATACCTATAACATTCGCACCCAAACGGGCCATACTTTCACTAAGGATTCCTCCTCCACATCCAACGTCCAAAATCTGTTTACCAGCGAACGGGCGCTTCTGACGTACAATTTGAGACATAAAGTCAATTCTAGTTGGATTCATCAAATGTAAAAGCCGGCTCTCACCATCCCAATCCCACCAAGTTTTCGCCAATGCGTCAAAGTGTTGGATTTCTTGATTTGACACTGTATGGTTCCTCTGTTGAGACAACGATCCCCACAGATCACGTCTTAAGCTTCTGCTTCCTGTTTTTAAAAGACCGGATTTCATCATCATCATCATTAACTTATTTCATTTCCTTTTAACAATGCTCCTAGTTATTGCTTCACTTGTAAGTATCACCTTTCTGAATACAATTCGAATAGTAAAAGCTAATGTGTCGCGCGTATTCACTTTACTGAAATGCACAATAGATCAATAAACACATTACGCTGTGGAGCGTGACATACCGCGTCTTGGATTCTAGTCAAATTGTAATAAATTGATTTCGGAATACTCTGTTTTTTGAAAATAGCAAGGGGTGTGTTTAAAGAACCTCAAGAAATAACTTTTACAAAGCCTAATATCGCTTGATTTATAATGGTGGTCTCCACTAATTACTTTCTTCTGAAAGCGACAGAGAAAACGAAGATTTCCTGTTGTACTCGGGAACGAAAATCGCTCAGAACAAAAGGAATCACACTCATTTTATCCATCTATTGTAAAACAACTTCCCAGTTCAAAACAAATGTTAACCAAGTGTAGTTTCTTTTTCGCTATTTGTTTACATTATAACGCACTCCAACCAATGTTCACAAGAGAAATACCGCAGTACACAAAGTTGCTACACGGAGTTCTTCTTCAAGCTTACTGATACGCACTGACTCGGAATTGTCTAGTCCTTGGGGAAATTCAATACGTAGAGTTGACCATTCATATAGGTTTGTCCTCTGCCCAACAACATACAAACACAACTGCTTGTTTCAAGAGCAAAAAGAATAAACTCTCTGAAATTGAGGTTTTGAAACCCAAAAATAACGACTGTGCAGGTATTGAAAGCCAGTATAGGTTGAAAATTCAACTTGGATACGTCGTTCTAGTGCAAGAAGTTCAAGATTCGCGGAATCTGATTACATAAAACCCGTTAACTTGGGTTTATCGCGAAAGAAGAAAGGATTAGCAGTTGGTTTGATCTCAAGTAAACAAGAGCAAAAAAAATGTTTTGGAGACTAGGCCAAGGGTTTGGATTTCAAAGTTCAACAGCCATTGAGGCTATATTGAACAAACCAGAAGAAGAGATTGACTTACCGGAATTATTAGAAGAAAACGGAGTTTTAGATGAATGCAAGAGTCACAATCCAAAGTTATTAGATTATCTTTGTAAACCTGAGATTTTGAGTCAACTTATTGATTTTATTCTCGAGGTTAATGAAGAAGATTTCAATCCTATCAATGGCGGTTTTGAAGAATTGGAACAAAGCAGACTTTCTTTTATCGCGAGTGAAATTCTCAGTAGTGATGTTTGGTCTATATGCGATGCATGTGTCGAGAATAAAGAGCTTATGAAAAAGTTGTGGTCTTTTCTTGACAACGAAGGTCCATTAAATCCTTTACAAGCTTCCTATTTCGCCAAAGTGAATGAACATTTTCTAGACAAGAAAACTGAAGAGACCGTTGCTTTCATTCAGTCTATTGAAAACTTTGTTGACAAGATTCTTCGTCATGCTGAAACCAGCGCTATCATGGATCTTTTGCTTAAATTTATATCGATGGATCGCTGCAATACAACTGTTGGAATTGCTGACTGGTTGTATTCCCAGGGATTAATACAATCTTTGCTTGGTTTACTTGATCCTTATGTTGATCCCGATGTACAATCCACTGTGGCAGATGTCATAAAAGCTATTATAGCTATTTCTGCCAATTCTAATGAACCAGGCGTTATCGGCCCTAATTCTTTATCCCGCGAGTTGGTGTCTCGCCGTACCATTACTACTCTTACTGATTATATGATTGATTCCAAAGCACCTTACTCGTCCACCTCTTTGATCAATGGCGTTAGCATCGTCATTGAACTCATCCGTAAAAACAATAGCGACTACGATGTAACTCCTGTTTTACAGATGCCTCTTGATACTAATCCTCCTACTACACGTGACCCTATCTATTTGGGAACTATGCTTCGCTTATTTGCTGAGAAAATTCCAGTTTTTCAACAAATCTTAATGAAGCCATCTTCTACTCCTGAGCAAGCTGCTACCAGCTTTGGCACCATTAAACCTTTAGGATTTGAGCGGTTTCGTATTTGCGAATTATATGCTGAGCTTTTGCATTGTAGTAATATGTCACTTCTGAGCGATCCTAATGCGGAGGCTCTTGTCATGCAAAGAGATAATTTACGTGATTATCTCTTCCGCCATAATAACTGTGCTAGAGAGCTAAATGTATCCGATGATGAAGATGCTGATTCTAGTTTTACAGACAAGCAAGCTACTGATCCTATGCATGGACAAGTCCCTCAAATTTCAAAGGACTATAAAGATACGTCCCCTGAGGTCGGTGGTGATTCACCAATGGAAGATGCCGAGCCTGTTCCTAGTGAAGAGTACAAAGACATCAGCGAAACTTCAAAATATATTCAACCCGATTTAGAGGAAACTGCTTCTAACGATTCGTATGAACCAATACCTGAGAACGTCCTTGATGAAATGAAAAAACAGCCTGTAATTGGTGACTTTCTTAAAATAAAATTTACTGAGAACAATATTGTTCCAACAGTACTTGACCATTTCTTTGAATATCCTTGGAACAACTTCCTTCACAACGTTGTATATGACGTTGTTCAACAAGTCTTGAACGGTCCTATGGAGAAGGAACAAAATTGCGCTTTGGCGTTTGATATGTTTTTACGTGGAAAGATTACAGAAAAAATCATTCGTGGTCAAGAAATAAGTGATAAGGCTACCTCTGAGCCTAATGGGTTCAGACCTGGTTATATGGGACATCTTACTATAATCGCTGATGAAGTTGTGAAATTCATTGAACATTACTCTCATTTGTTCAGCCCCGAAGTTAAAGAATTAATTGATGACGAAAAATGGCAAAACTTTGTTAATAATACTTTGGCAGAGACTCGTGCTCGTGATAATCAACTTTTGGGCGGACTTGAACCTTCAATGGTTGGCTATTTGGAAGATATGGATGATGGTGAAATGTTAGATGCCAATAATTTGCCCGAAATGCAATTCGCGTTAGAGCAAGAGTATAGCAACAGCAGTGACGATGATGTCGTTGAAGTCCATCGTGAACTGTCTAATAACTCCTCATCAAATGAAGAAGATGCTGACGGTAATGAAGAGGATCCTCTATCACGTGAAATGTCTCGTCGACTTAGCTTTGATTCAGCTAACGGTGCACAAGACAACCGTGACCATTTTGCCCAATATATGTCTCAACATATTTCTGACAATCCCCCTGATGAATTCAGTAGTAGTTCGGACGAAGACGACGAAGAAGATGATGAAGTAGTTGAATGGGTATCTCGCGGCAAAGACAAAAAATATCCCCGCTCTAACTTCTTTATTAGTAGTTCAGATCGGGATGAGTCTGACAGTGAAGAGGACGATGAAAACGATAGTTCGGACGGCGAACGAGAATTTGCTGAAGACGAATATTCAAATGGACTTGTATTGGTAAGTGAAAGCATTGACTAGAAAACTGATGGACTAACAATGTATTTAGAACCGTAAATGATGTGGTTTTTGTATATACTATCCGTTGATCGTTTTCTGCATATTTACAAGTTTTTGTCCAGATAGATGTTCGACATCAGCAGTGGTTCTTTTTGAAAGTTAGCTATAAAGGAGGCTTGCGTTAGTACTCAATTCGACTTCTTAATAATCCGGGTAATTTTATTCTTTGAGCTACTTCTTGTTATAGTCAAGTTTTTTTTTTAGATCGAGAATGTACTAATGTTTGCTCTACTCGTATGATCTTTGTATGTTCTTGACGCTTGTTTCTTTGGAAGGATATTAATGTGATAACACTGTTTTCAGTTTGAAAAATGCGAACTGAACAGTGGTGAGTAAAATAGCTTACTCAAAATCCTTTTCCATTAAAATTATTTGAGATTCCGAAGATTGATTTATTTTTGTCTTTGTTATTCACGATATGAATGAAGGCTAATTTGTGAGATACTTCAAATCACATAAACTTATGACTTTAATCAAAAGCTTCCAATATGTACCTACTGTATTATTGTACTTCCTAAATATAGCAAATATACCCAAAAATTCAAATTTCTTTTCATTTTGTAGTCAAGTCGTTCTGCTCTTTCCGCAAAAGAAACCTAACATATAGGAAACGTTTATGTACACCGAGAAAATAAAATCATGTAAAGCCGTCGTTTGCTTCAGACAAACATGACACAGACAGAGAGATAGTCAGACAAGCGCAGAGAAACAAAAAAAAAAAGGTGAAAAAGTAAACGCAACCGATCAATTCATTAAATTCCTACTCATTAAAACCTAAAACTACTTATCGAGTCCATAACTTTTTATACCCAAGCTTACCGTCTCACAGGAAGTACTGTTTCGCCAAACAATGGTTCTCCTGGACGACGTACGATAAATGTTTCATCTAGCCAGTCCATAACAGCAGCGAAACTTTCTTTAGGAATAGTCATTCGTTCACGTTTTGTGGTCATCTTACCCATCATTGTAATCAGATGATGATAAAACAACTGAAAGTTCAGAGAATAAGCAGTGGAATAAGAAATAAATCTCTCTACACATCCCCATGGTGTGTCTTCAAACCCAGCAAAGAGTGCTGGGTTTTCTAATAACCCTCTAGCTGACATAACACCATCCGTGTTAGTAAACTTCGCAATCTCATGGCCTTCTCGAAGGGAATTAACGTCGCCATTGGCGACTACAGGAATATTTACACAAGATCGAACTTCTCGAATAGCATCCAAATTGACAGGAAATGAAGAACGGTCTTGTCTAGTTCGACCGTGCACAGTCAAAAAGTCAGCTCCAGCACGTTCAATTGTTTGCATTAAATGTCTGGTCTCATCCAAATTTTTTGAAACACGTATCTTTGCCTCAACACAGAAGTCTTCACCCAGTTTGTCTTTGACAGCTCTGATCAATTGATATACTCTTTCAGGTTCTTTCAAAAGTGCTGATCCAATCCCTTCGTGAATAGCCCAGCTCTGAGGACATCCACAATTAATTCCAATTCCATCCACGTATGGCCCAGCAAGTTCAGCAGCTTTAGATAAAATCACAGGATCCTCAACGCCGAACTGGAGGATCAAACTCGTATCTCTTTCATTTGTCGAAAAATCAAAATACCTTCCTTTTGGGTGTAAAAATTCATTCGCTAAAATCATAGGGGTGTATACAATGTCTGTCTGATAATCTCGTACCAGCTGTCGAAATGGTAATTTAGAGTACCTAACCATAGGAGCAGCTATAAAGACAGGTCTTTTGCCTTTTTTGGCTTCAAAAATCTTAACAGGGTGTTTATTAGGGTCACGACTCGTCAATTCTGTCATTCCTGTCCTATGTAGCAACTATTAGAAGTTGGCTGTTCTTACTAGTTACGGCAGAACTAACAGATGTGAATTAGGAGTATATGGTTTCGAATACAAAGGTAGAAGTGTCTTTAGTTTTAATTAAACGTTTATGTATGTAAATATATTCTTCTAAAATCTAAAGGTTTGTGATACAAACTTCAAACTACGTTGGTTTTAATAGAAAAGTATTTAGATTCGTTCATAGTACCAAAAAATTAATGAGATTCATTGAAAGTAAACCTACCGAAAGGGGCGACTTTTTTAAAAAAAGGATGCTTTAATGCTTCTTTGGGCGTAATTCTCTTATCTGGATTGAGTTCCAAGCATTGTTCTAACAGAAGTATAAATTCTTGTTGAATTACAACTTCCTCGTTAGTAGAAGCAATTACATCTTTCAATCGAAACTTTATGTCTCGAACAGGCTTGTTAAAATTTAGGATTCTATGCGTTTCTTGCCCACTTATTTGATCAACTTCCTTGTTGATAAAATTAAAATCTTCGTCAAAGTTATCAAAAGTAAATTGGCTGCGTTTAAGCATTTTATGGCTAAACTTTCCCTTGCATTCCATCATAAGCTTAAGCATTTGATTGTTGCTTCGTCCAGGAAACAGAATCTGTCCAGCATATAGCTCAAACAAAGAGCATCCAACACTCCATGTATCTATTGGACAAGAATAAGGATATCCCAGGACTAAATTGTTAGCTTAAAAACAATGAAAATAGTGACTTACTGATTTCTGGAGCTCGGTAGAAGCGACTCACAAGGTATGGTGTTATTTCATTTTCAGCGGCATCAGAAGCAGATCCAAGATCGCAAATTTTCAAAATGTTTCTCTTTTCATTTACCAACATATTATCCGGCTTAATGTCAGCATGAATAACATTACATTCTTCCAAGAGCTGAAGAGCTGTAAACATTTGATATGCATATACTTGAATTGCCTTAATGTTTAGACCAACGTTTCGACCAAACTTTTTTAAAATGTCACGAAGATTCAAACTAAGCATTTCAAATACCATACATAAGTGGTTTTTGTGCATAAAATACCGATCGTAACGAATAATGTGCCTCCTCCCTTCAGGATCTGCGGCCTGAAGACGTTCCAATATAGAAAGCTCTTTCATGCCAGCTTTGTACATTACTTCATTGTTTCTAATAATCTTGATTGCGAACGATGCCTTTGTCTTTTGATCCATTACATTGACCACGCTAGAAAACATACCTTTACCAATATTTGACTGGACTAAGTAGCGTGAATCAAGCTCCTCCATAAGTATTACCTTGTAATATCCTTCAACATCATCCCAAGTGTCCTGCATTCCGGCAAGACTCCTTTTAACTGCAGACGGTTTTTTCTCCGTTTTCCGTTTCTTATGAGTGGGAAGCGGACTATCTGCAAACATGTCGTCTTCCTCATCCTCATCCTCATCATCTTCCTCGGAGACCTTTTCAGAAATTGGTTCATTTGAATTCGGTCTTCTTGAAGTAGAGCCATTTTCATCATTATGGAGCTGCTTATCGGATGAAGGTGCTTCTTTTTCTAGCTGTTCCACTTTTGGTGAAACATTATTTTCAGTTATTTTTGAAGTAGGATTATCCGTCGTCGAAGCTTGCGATGGTATGGGCTTAGAATCTTGAGCTTGATGTTTTTTCAATATTTCCAACCGTCTTTTTCGTCTTTGTTCTATAATTTCATCTTCTGTCAATGGACTGTCATTCATTACTAATTAGTACAAACTTTTCAGAAGCGTCAAGCTTGACGATCGTAATCTATATTCAGTATTTCAGCTTCAATAATTAAATTGCTAAAAGCTCAACGTCTATTTTCTTAGAAAAATAATTTAATTCGATAAAATCGTTCAATAGACCCCTAATAAAGCAGTTTCCTGTTAAAATGAGTGCGTGGTACAAGTTGTCTTCCCAAATAGCCTAATTAAGCTGTAGAAGTAAAGGCTCATTTACAATGTCTTTATTGCTCACTTTAAGAGCATACCTGATATTCTAATCTCTCTTTTTGCGTAGAATAAATTTATTTTAAATCATATTTCGATGTTACATAGTTGATTATTAAGGCATAAATTGTGAAGGGACTAACTTCATTGATTAAACGGCAGATGATAAAAAATATATTTCAATTACTAAGTACTGAAAATTCTCGCCCATCGTTCATCTTCCGACCGCTTTGTAGCTAGATCGGTTGTTTTTTCTAAATGGTTTCTGAGATTATCAACTGAGAAACCACCCACTGTTTCCCAAATGGAACTGGCATAAGCATTTGGATCATTTGCAATAAGATCATTAGGAGAAGACGCAAGCAGTGATCGCATGTTTTGCTCAGTCAAGTCAATTAAACCACCTATATGTTTGGCAAGAATAGAATCGCAATGCTGATCATAATAGTAAAAATATTGCTCTAGTATGTTGATGAACAGTTTTAAGCTGGTAATCTGGATCTATGTTAGGCCGAATGCTGCATTAATTATGACCTTACCTGATCCATGCAGGAATCTGCTATCTTCAAACTCTTCTGAAGGCATTCTAGAACCCGTTTTGAATCCCTGAATATCTTTTACTTGTTAATATAAATAATGAACAAGAAAAAAACTGAAAATGAAGTATTTCAATACATACCACTGTCTCTTCGGTCGTTTCATTCTGCCACCATAAATGACTTGCATGAAGAATACCTCTGAATATGTGTTAACAAAAATAACATAATTTAGATACACATACCTGCATTGATCTGGTTTCTTGAGCAATTTCGACGCATAAAGTGTACATTTTGTAATCAATGTATCATAGTCATCAACAGAAAAGTTTCTAGTTTTCTGAAGCTTTCCTGTAATCATTAATAGCTGTTGGTATTGTAAGCGTGAATCTAAGGCGGACTCCTCGTATATGGTAAAGGCTTGGGTGAAGAATTCATAAGCAAAATCCGGATAATTTTCGATATCGGCCATTTCTGCGGCAAAAAGATATAGAACAAGAGACAGTTCGGCTGAATCTCCGTGATTATAAAGAATGACGATACAAGCATTAACGAAATCCCATAAGACACGAACTTTTTCAGCCCAGTCGACGCACTATAATTTGTTAGTTATCAAATCTTGCTTTTTTTTGTTTTACCTTGAATAATCGAAACTCGCGGGCAAGGAAGATACATTTGTTTACCACCACAGGAAGTAAGTATTTAACATTTTCGCCAGCTTGCACAAAGTTATCCTTCAGGCAGCGCAAAATCTAAAATTGTTAGTATGATCCAAAATTGTCAATAACATACTTCAATTTGAATTTGAGGATCTTCATTATATAGGTAATGAACCAATATAGCTATCGTCTTCAAATCCTCTACAGTATCATTGCCGTTGTTTTTTATTATGACAGAGATAACCCCAAAAAGCTCTTGGACATCCTTCAAATCGCTGATCAACTGCTCCTTTTCGATAATTTTGTCCAATATTAGTTTTGCTATGTCGTAACGGATATTATTCGGCTGCGCTCTGAAAACAGGGAGAAAATTTGGTAGATTTAAGCAGTATGAAAATGAAGGAAATGAGACAATAGGGAGCACCAATATTGAATATAGTGACTTTTGAAGTGATCTCTCCTTTAGTTCGGTTTGCAGAGAAGCCTGTTGAAGAATGCGTTCGTTTATAAGCTGAAATACTCTATCAGCATACTGAGTTTGGTAAGGGTAACATTGTAAGAAGAAATTTAGGATACTTGAGAGTATTTGTACAATATCTCCCAAAGCAATACCATTACGAGCGTTAAAAACATCCACAATGTACGTCCATAACACTTCTTGAATAGCTATTTTTGGAGAAATAACTTTATCTCCTGGACATATTTTGTTTTCAGAGCCAGAAGATTGGTCCTCAAGAGATAAATTTTGCATTGTTTGGTCTACGGAGCCTTCTCTATCCGAAGTCTCAGCTTCACATTCGCGTTGAACGTAGGCGGTAAGTCTGTCCACCATACAAATAACCAAAGGAGTAATCTTAACACCTCTATTCAACTTCATAATAGTGTTAAAGTAAGTATCCAAAGTCTCCAGATGCATTTCGTCTGGAAAAACCTGACAAACAACCTCGGATAAGTATTCTTGAGCTAGTGGATCTCTACACTCAATAATTTGTTCAACGATAGCAGGAAGGATCTCATTTTTATACGTATCCAGATCAAAATTGAGCTGCGAGAGTCGGACGAGGTTAAGACCAACAAGAACCTTAAGCTCATTCCGTTCTTGAGTTCGCCTCACATAATCTTTCATTGGACCCAAATGTTGAATCCTGACCCATAGTTTGTTCATTTCCGTGAAGTTTAAGAGCAAAAACCTTACAGAATCCATAAGAGTGCCTTTCGTGGGATCAGCATTATCGTGATCGGGATCCTGTGGAAGTCCTTTTCTTGTTTGTGTCAATAAATAATGTCTAAGGAAAAGTCCACGTAAAGGATGCTGTACACCCGCACACATATCGATTAAGTCATTCATGATTTCTTTAACGAGAGCTTTGGGAGTTTCAAGATATGCGCTTCCAACTGTTATCATTAGATAAAGGCGAGGAAGAACACTTCCCGCATATTGTACTAGTTCGTAAAGATCCATCAAGTGATGCGTACCGTTCAGATGTGTCTCCAGCAACGCATCACCAAGCCGTCGTAGGGTTTCAGTTGTAAACATGTACAATTCGTAATATTGTTTCGGAGAAAGGTCGTTGTTCCTCATTTCTACTAGACTTATACTGCAATTTCGAAAGGCATCCATTAACTTTCCAGTTTGCAGATTCTTCTGCATCAGTCGGCTCGACTGCTTGCATATTACCAATGATTCTTCCAAAGGCCTTGATATTTCTTCATTAACTGGTACGGTGGTATTCATTGGTCTTATGATACCTGTCTCTAGAAGCCTGGAAAACTATCGTTGCAAGTGCGAAATGAGTTCGATTATGTACCGTGTTTAACGTTGGCTTGAAACCTTCTTTTCAATTAAAAAACGAAATTGTTTTAAATTTTAGATGGAAATAATAATAATGGATAGTTAAAAGCGATATTGGGATTATGGCGTTGATATAATTACACAGTAGTACCACTCAAGATGTCTTTGTCTTTACACAAGAAATTGATTTTGGATCCAGCTCCACCAAGAAGTAATAGTTTCATAGGAAAAAAATTAAAAAACAAATTAACTTTAAGAATAGATTCGATGTACATTTTCTTCTTTACTTGGTAGGAACTTGTTTAATATCTTGTTGTGTTGAAAAATAATTGTAATTATCCTTGGGTTGCATGTTAGCAGTAATTTCTTTTCAAATGTTCTTTTTATTTGTATTTTAATATAATTCGAAAGCCAAGTCAGTACACATCCATTATCAGCAAGGTATTGTTTCAATGTTCTTGCTACAATCGACCCGTTTGGCTTGTGGTCCTCTCTAATTCTCAATTTTCTTTTCTAAATTGCAGCAGCGCTGCACTTTCACTATACTTCGACCGTTCTTGGTGCAGCTCTTAAACAATGATACGTCAAAACTTGGTAAATTGATATGTTTTGTAGACTTTGAAGAGCTAAAAGAAGGAGACCTAAAGTAGTAAGTCAACTTTCTTGACAACTTGAATTATGTCTTTTTAAAATTCCCTCTATCGTTCAAATGTTTTCCTCAATTCCAGAGGTTGACTAGCCCATGATCCAGGATATATGGTTTCAGTGTCTAGAGGGTCTTTCGAAGCGTATTGTTTTCAAGAAAAGCGTTAGAGGTTTTGCTGTGATTTTGAAAAAGAAAATTGAAAAAGATTTGTGTCAGTATATGGACAGGGAAGTTACCAGATGCTTTAATCGATTGGTATCATATCCCTTTACTTGGTAATATTCACAGCAAGCCTCTTGGATACTCTTCGTTTTTTAACAGCAAAATTGGTTCCTGTTTGATATCTTTATACTTTCTTTCGATGTATTACAGCATAAGATTTTGAATCAATTTCATTTTTCTGTTTCCATAAATCATCATCGTCAGTAATAGAAAGTCATCGTATTCTTGGTGCTAAATCAGTATTTTTCTTGTTTTTTAATCCCTCTGTATTCATTCAAATTTAATATTCTAGATGGCTAATTGTCAATTTCAGTTACTGTTTACTGGTCATAGGTACATACGGGCACCATACTAGAAATAGGCTTCCAATTCTAATTTTTATTAATTTGTTAATTCATAATTCACAGGAAAAACCGTATTTTCGTTGATTGTAAATGAGGAAAGATCTCATAGTAAAGACGTTCCTTCCGTAGTGTCGAATAATTACCTATCAGTAAGACTATCAATTTTCTATATATAGGTTCTTCGCATACCTTCTTTGCAAGAATTTTTTCTTAGTACTTAGTACACGAAAAAGAAAATGCACTTGATGAAAAACTTGGCAGGAGTTTGCCTCCTTCTTGGGAGTTTATTTCAAGGAGTCCAATCCATCATTTGCAATACTGATGAATCCGCTTCTATTGAAGTGTTAGAAACTTCTAATATTTCCTGGAAAGAACTTGGATTAACTCCTAGTTGTGCTTTGGATTCATCTTTGGTAAGCAACTTGACTGACAGAAATTGGGATTCTTCAATTAAGTCGAATGAATGGCTCATTCAAATTACTATTGAACCTTGTACATTATGTCACAAGGAAGAGTATATGTTTAATGTAAGTGTGAAATTGGGCATTTTAGCCTTTATTTTGTTGGTGTGTTTGCAGCTTGGTTTTCCAAAGATGAATATGAACATGGGATGCAAATTGTGAGACAGATATACTTTGAAAGATGATACTAATGAATAGGATCTTTCCCATCAAATGAAAGAAAAGTATCCCAATGTCAAATTTGGCCGAGTCTACATCAATGGCAATCCTGAATTGGCTGTTCGTTTGTTGGTGGAAAAGCTTCCCATTTACTTTTTTATAAGTGGAAATAATTATTATAGTATTCCTCCATCAGTACTACCAGTGAAGGAAGCACTGGCGGCTTATTCGAACCATCAATTTACGGAATTTGAGAAAATCCAAGGAATCTTTTCTATTGCTGGTCCGTTTCGGTTTGCTTACAAACTTCTTGGTAAAGCCCTTTCCTTCTACAGTCAATTTCATAGTCCGTATACTCCCCTACTAATTAATTCCACCATGTTTGTGATAACAATGCTCTTTATCCGCCAGTTAAGACAAAAAAGAAGACAAGCGACTCAATCCAGAAAGGAAAAGTAATGGAAAGGAAAACCCCTACAACATACTTTTCATTCCAAATGTTCGCATATCGCAACAAGAATCGAGGTATGTGGTCGTCAATGAGCAATAACATCAAATAAAGAACTTTTGTACCTATCTAAAGATAAAGATAAATAAAAAGAATATAAAACTTAGAAAACAATTCACTTGCGGATTCTTATTTTTTGAAAACAACAATAACTTTAATTTTGAGAAGCTTCATCGACAGAAGGATTGGAATGAGCCATCCTGGAAATGAAATATGGAGGCTCTGACATTTTGGAATTTCGAAAAACATCCCAATTTGTTTGATTTTCTTCTGTAGGCGTATTCAATTCTTCTACGTCGACTGGAAAACTCAACGTATGAAATGGATGATCAACATGAGAAGTATCAGCCTGCTCCATAGCATGCATTCTTCCGATTCCTTCATTTAATTTGTTTAACATATCCTGTTTTTCAGCATCGGAGGAAGGAATATCGATAGCGACCAATCGTGATAAATGTTGAAAGGCCTCAAATGACAATTCACCAGGAGGTTTTGCCGTCAATAGTTTAGCTAGAGAAGAAGAGGAAGGCTTTAAAAATGCCATTCTGATCGTTTTGAAAGTGAGGATAGAATCGGAAATTTGCGATGGGCAAGTTGAAAAGTAAGAAAAAAGTACAAGAAAAAAGGACGGAAAACGAGTAATTCCACAAAAACTATTCTAATTTCTCTCGTAAAAGAGAATCTGTTAAATAATTAGTATCTATTTTTCTTGAATGGTTGGTTTGGCATAATCCAAGTCTAGTTAATACTCTTTACCACAAGGCTCTCTTCTCTACTTGCAAAAAATTTCTAGGTCAGACATGTCAGTGACAAGGTTATAAAATTCAAGTGCCTAAGACGACTAGTTTTAAAATGTAAATAGAAATAGAAAAGATTAGATTGAAAAAAAGAAGGTAATTATATTGTTCATTTTATAGTAAGTTCGTCGCAAAAGTATTCATTCCCCTTGATCCAACCGTCTTAAATATGAACAAAGTATTTAGACCATTCAATTGTTAGCTTATCCTCTTCAGACTTCATTCTGAAGGAATCGTTTGGAAAGAAGTGTGTTCATGTCATTTCAATCAAAGATTCACGCCTTCAGTACTGCTATTGCTACTGAAACGGTTGCTTTATTTCATTCTGGTTTGAAGTCGACTGTTGAAATCCTTTATGAAACCATTTTCTATTCCTACTTAGCTCTATTTCTTTATTTAGAAGAACGTAAACAAACGCTTTAGAAGGAATGAACCATTTGCCGTATCTTAGTGAAGTTATTAAACAGAATTTAGTGAGATAATTTCAAATAATTATTTCGATTAGTGAATTGATGCTTTTACTCGGAAAATACACTTAATGACAGCAAACGTGCATGGAAAAGGAAAACGTCTTCTTAAATGCTTTGTTTACATCAGGACATGACACTAGCCAATTTCTAGGTACAACGAGACTCGTGTGAACAATGAGGAAATTATGGGAAATGAAGAAAAAAGAAGCTGAGAGAGAAAAAAGCTCTTCAGGGATTAGTCCTGCTCAGATTCGGATACAAAAAGGTACTGTTTCTAGACTACCAACTTTCAAATGAAACACAGACATATCAGAAATCTAACAAACATCCTTGTGTAGACATTTCAGAACTGGATGTGCCCTCTACTATGTCGACAAGCTGGCCAGATGTGACCAAGCTTCACGAATTGTTATTGGAAATTCGTCCAGATGAGGGTAAGATTTGTGAGACACAGAAAAGCAATAGCTACTGTACGGTGTCTAAAAGTCAAGAGTATACAGACATATTAACTCATTTCGCTAAGGATATTACTATGGTGGAAAATTTCAGTTTTCAATTCACATTGGTAGCAATTATCCACATGATCCTCCAAAAGTACGATGTCTGAACAAGGTAAGTTTAGGATGATGGCTCAAAAGATCTGTCTTCCATCATTTTTTTTGAACATATTTCAATTCAAATACTACGGATCTGAAAGTAGCTAATTCGTTCTTTAGATCTACCATCCCAACATTGATATACAAGGAAATGTTTGTCTAAACATTTTAAGACAAGAATGGAATCCAGTGCTCAATCTAAATTCTATTTTAGTAGGACTCCAGTTTTTGTTCCTTGCACCCAATGCTGAAGATCCGCTCAATAAAGGTATGTTTCAAGTGAGTCCACATAACCTACAAAGACCAAAAAGTCAAATGTGGAGTCTATAAAACGGGCTATTTCCTATTCAGTAGATTGGAGTCTTGAATAGAAAGATTTAAAAACATTGGAAATGCTTGTGCTACCCTTTTGCCATTGCTAACAGACATGAATATAGAAGCTGCTGCTGACCTGCGGGATGATTCTAGAGGCTTTGGAGCACGAGTAAAAACGTCCATGCGAGGTGGAACTGTACAAGGTAATACTTTTGACAATGTCCTTCTTCCATAAAAATTTGTGTTTACCTTTTCTACTCGTTTCCTTCTCGTTTTTTTGTTCTATTTTCTTTTATTTATTTTTTAAAGAAAAATAAATTTGAATTTATTAACCCAATCTATCAAATTCATCTCTTGCTTCCTCTGAAACTATAGGGAGATATTAGTCCGCCTCCCTATCTGTACTATATTAAGTCGATACTCCCCAAACACCAGTTTTTTACAGAACACTTCAAAACATCTGGAAAATGCTTTGCAAACGTTCTCTTCAAGGCCTCCGCCAACCCGGATTCCAAACACTATCTCGTCGTTTTTTGAGTGTAAGTTAATTACGTTGTTCAAAAGTTTTGGCATTTTAGCAGCTTCTTTAGACTTCTTGAATAATAAGAAGCATAATTCCGTTTTTGAAATATCATACACAAATAAAACACTAGCATTCTTTTAATGATAGTTATTTATTCGCTTAGAATGCTCAGAATGATCTAATACAAATCGCGTCCTAACTCAATGCCTAAACCCTGAACAATGGCATATTGCCTCAAAAAATTGCTCTTCTAACATATGTTAGGTTACTCATGAAGACCCTCTACCTGGTACCACTACAGCCAATATCGTTGACCAAGAATTAGGCAACATCATCGGCGTCTATGCTCGTTATCCCCTTGTTATGAGCCATGGCCAAGGCTCTTATTTATTTGATAAAGAGGGTCGTAAATATATTGACTTTACTTCTGGTGTTGCCGTTACTTCTTTGGGTCACGGTCACCCCGAGGTTGCTCGCCTTGCTGCTGATCAATGTACCAAGTTGGTTCACAGCAGCAACTTGTACTACAACGAGCCTGCTATTGAGCTTTCTTCAAAAATAAACAAATCTTTAGCTCAAAACAGCAAGATCTCTTCTCCCAGTAAGATTTTCTTCTCAAACAGTGGTACTGAGGCCAATGAGACTGCTTTGAAGTTTGCTCGTAAAGCCGCTTACGAGGGTTATGGTGAAGGCAAGTCTCAAATTGTTTATTTCAACAATTCTTTCCACGGCCGTTCTCTTGGTTCCCTAAGTATTACTGCCAACCCCAAGTACCGCCGTGGTTTCGAGCCCTTGCTTCCCGATGTTGTTCAAGCTACATACAATGACATTGAATCAATTAAGCAAGTTATCAGTGATAAGACCGCTGCTGTTATCGTTGAACCTGTTCAAGGTGAAGGTGGTATTTGCCCTGCCAATGCCGAATTCTTGGTGGCTTTGCGCAAGGCTTGCGATAGATTCAATGTATCCTTGATTTACGATGAAATTCAATGCGGTCTTGGTCGTAGTGGTGACTTCTGGGCTCATTCTATCGTTAAGGATCAAGCTAGCCCTGATATCATCACTATTGCTAAGCCTTTGGCTAATGGCTTACCTATCAGTGCCACCATTGTTTCTTCAAAGGTTGCTGAAACTCTTCATGCCGGTGAGCATGGAAGCACTTTCGGTGGTAATCCCGTTGCTTGCCGAGTTGGTTCTTTCTGCGTCGATGAACTCAGTTCATCGAAGATTTTGAACAATGTGCGCAAGCAACATAACACTCTTACTACTCGTTTTGCTGATTTTACTACCAAATACCCTAATTTGATTCGTGGTTACGCTGGACGTGGTCTTCTTTTAGGTTTGCAATTCAATCAATCTCCTACTGATTTTATCAATCTTGCTCGTAAGCAGGGCCTTTTGCTTTTACCAGGTGGTAACAACAACACCCGTGTTCTTCCTTCCTTGAACGTTAAAGACTCTGTCATTGCTGACGGTTTGGACATCATGGACGATACCTTAAAGTACTTGTCCAAGTAAATGTGTTTAGGTAGTTAATTGTGGAATTACGGATGCAACCATTTAGACTTAGTTTTAATTATATAAACTAATTAGAAGGATACAAAGATTTAGAGTCCAAGTTAAAGCTTTGTTAAGCTATACAGGTGGACTTGTTTATTATTGGTTTCTATTGTAAATGGTTTTATTTACTCTTACACTTGCTTTTGGGCGATTTATGAACAAATTTTGGTTACTACATTTTGGAACATATTTGACCTAGTTTGACGAGATTGTATAGGTTAATAGTTCTTTTGAGATACTATCCGGTTAGAAAAATAATATACATATACATTCATACAATCTATTCGTTTTATACTGTAAAAATAGGTACGTTTATTGTTGCGCATACCGGTTGGCGAAAACTTACATACACCCTACACATCCTATCTGGAAGTTCGCTGTTATATTACAGTGATACCCACTCGCATGAACCCATAACGACTTTTAACTGAAGGAAAAAATATTAAAAGTTAATTGTTACAATTGACTAGTAAACATTCGCAATGTCGAACTAGTTTGGAGTGTCTGCTTCGTTCGCATCAACAAGTCTGTCTAAGCAAATTCGATATCCAACTGTATACCTTAGTGCTGTTTTTTTTTTAGAAAAATTTTTCTCATAAAATCATTAGAAAACAAGAGAAAGAAGAAAAAGTCGAGTATGCCTGATAGAACATCGGTTTCATCTACCTCTAGTACATCCTCTAATTGGACTCCTGGAGCTAGGAGAAGCAGTTTAGAAAGTCCCACGAACACATTTCCTTTTCTCAATCAAGACATAGAAGACTCAAGGAAAAAGGAAGGAGAGAACACTAGTTTTGATACCAATACCTCATACGCGAACAGGCCAGAAACACCTGAGCAAAAGGTTCAGCAGCTTCCATTTAATGGACAATGGCCTTTTAATCGAAGATCTAGTCAAAGCAGTTCTATGCTTGCTACGGAAGACAAGCATTGGACAAAACACAATTCCAAGAAATCGGGAAAAACAAAACCATTATCGGTAAATCAGCTTTCGAATAATGGAGAACAATCTAGTGAGAAAGGCAGCAGAAGTCAAACGTCTTTGCTAAATTACTCCCCGCATAAAAGTCGAAAAGGGAAAGAAGGATTAGACTTTTCGGCTTTGCAAAAATCAATATATGGGCCTCGCAATTTTTTAAGGAGCCGAAAGGATTCATTTGGGATATTCGGGTCTTCCATTCCTCAATCCTTGGTAAATAACCAGATGATAAATGGCTTTGGTGCTGCTTCCCTTGCATTTGCTAAACTAAGTAAAGTACGGTCCCCTTTGGATTCTAAATTCAATACGAATTCAATGTCAGCAGATGATACGTGGTCCGTCTTGGAATCTGAAGTCTGCACATTGTATAATTGGGAAAGCTTACATTATACAATAGAGGACTTGAACGGAATTTTAGTCCTTCATCTTCAGTCGTGTGTACGAGAAAGAACAATGGATCTTTTCACCAGTCATTTAGACTCGTTGTTTCCAAAAGCTACTAATAAATTATCAGAATCGCTATTTCCGATACCGGAAGAATACTTTTTGTCGAAGCTACTGGAAATTTGGCTATTTTTCCTGTCTTCTATTCTACCGTATATAGAGGGTATATTCTTGCCTATTAAAACAAAACTTTTTGACAGCCAGGAAAAAGCGTTACTTCCCTACGAGATCAATGAGTTTTGTCATACAAATCGAGAGAAGTTAAATGTTCAAAGACTTATGCTCACCTCGTTTCGTGATTACATGATTTTGCCGGCTATTGATCGTATTCAGAGAATCATTCAAAAACAGAGTGAGACGTTAGCAAAATCAGAACATCTTCCCGGTGTTTACGCTCGGTTGTTTCAAATATTAAGTATGCTAGCGAGCGTGCACTCAAATGATCAGCACGAAAAAGAGTTGATAAAGCTTGCTTCTAAAGTTCGTTCTCTACTCATTGTTCATGAATAATCGATTTCCTTTCTCGAGTATATACCAATGTGCTTTCCCAAAGTTATTTCCTTGTTCATACCCTTTTATTTTTTGGAAAAATACTGACCTTGTTGATAATTATTTAACCAGTACTGTTGGCGATGTAATTTTATACTGCTAATGGCTTTTTACTTTTGTAGTTTAATGAAATTAATATCTAAATAAAGTTATTCTATAATAGGGGTAAAGCTAACGTCTAATATTTTTTTTTGAGTCTATGTATTAACATCTCGCATATTGTGAAGCCATCTAGGGTAACAAATTCCATACTGAATTTCAATGGTGTCGGCAGGATCGCAAATGCATTGGCCATTAACATGAAGATTATAATCTGAAGGGCAATGACTCCAAGGCATATGATAGTATCCAAAGTCTTCAAAATAGTGAAGCTGGGTCTTGTTCAAAAATAATGAAGCAGCAATGCTATGTATAGGAGCATCCCCCCAGCGCTCGTAGAAGAAGCCGAATTTGTGATCCAAGTATTCAAAGTAATCGGTATAGGCATCGCTTCTAAAAAAGTTCAAGTCTGCAATTTCGAAATTGCTCCAAAAATGGCAATAGTTATATTCACCGTCCATACCCATGTCCTCATCTGTAATAAAGTCTAAAGAGTTATGTGGAGCAAGGTACTGAGGATTCTCTTTGATAAATTCTCTGGTAGTGTTCCAAAGTGTGGGAATAGTTTCTGGATATTCAGGTAAAGAAATTACGAATCCATAAGCTTTCTTTTCGTCACGAAGCAAACGGAAAGGATCGCTGCAAAGTTAGTAATTGACTAATATTTTTGAAACAACTTACTATCTAATATCACAAGAATATATAACACCAGGTTCTACACGCCAGTAATAATCATAATTGTTTAAAACAGAGTTTCGGTAGAAGAAGCCGGAATTGAATCGACACATAATTCGGTAACTCAAAGAAAAGCCGTAAATAATGCTTCTTCTCATCATATCACGGATCGTCCTTAATGCACGATTCATGTTGAGATCTTTGGGCAAGCCCCATTCATGTTGTTTAAGCCGGACGTAAGTAGTATTGCTGCTAGCCATCGCAGAGGTAGCGTTAATGAATTCCTCTGAAAATGGAGCATCGTTCATGAATGTCCAGGGATAATGATATCGATGATTAAATCGATCTTCAACATTCTGGATGGAACTAAGGGCCGCGGAGAGATCTTTGTTGCGGCAAAGCATAAACAAGGTAGCGTTCATGAGGGCCGGTTGTTGAATGTTCATACCATCATTATATTCAGTCGGTACATTCTGCTTTGTAAAATGTATAGGCTCATAATTAACGGAAAGGTGAACTTGAGATTTGTGGAAACTCTTGTATATAATAGGGGTACAAAGGATAATGAAACACAACAATATATGCCTGTAAGAAAACGTAAGGGAAGTCATTGTAATATTAATCCCAATAAAGCATTTCTATAGTCCGCGAAACGAATACGAACGAACGAAAAATAAATATGTAACACGCTAGAAACAAACAAAGTACAATAAAGAAAAGGGTTTATCCTTGATTCCCCAGTATTTAAAAGAACGAAAAACAAACAAAAACACGAAAACACAGCCGATTATCCACTGAACGAAGAGCTAAAGAAGGAAAACTCTTAGTTCAAAATAATGCTCTCTTTTATATGGTATTTTTTACTTTTTGTATATATGAACAAACAAAAGATAGTAGCAATGGCACGCGCGAAATGGTTAAGTATTGGAGCTTTTTAGCAACAAAACATATATTTCTTTATATACATAAAAATGAATTTTTTCTATTAGGCTTAAGCTCTCAAGGGAAAGAAGTTGAGCTTTTCGTCTTGGTACAGTATTCTGTCAGGACTGTTACTTGAAATTTAATGTGACTTCTGATTCACATATTTACTTCTGTAAGAAATGCTTTTCAATTCCATTCTGAGAAAACTTGTAGTTGGTTTTTTTTGTTTCTGTTATTGTGCAGTCTTTATCCTCTATTTTCGCTGATTAGTTCTTGTGATTTTGATTGCTGACAATGAAAACACACATGGGCATCAGTAAAGGTTCTTAAGTAAGCAGTTATAAACATTGAAGGCAGGTTTCCAATTTTAAATCAGAAAAAACGTAGTTTTCTTCAGATATAAATGGTTTTAAAATACATCTCTCTAAAACAAATAATTGTCTCCGATTTTGTTGATATCGTATTTGCATAAAGTATTTCTTCGTGTATAATACTGTCGTTTTTAAAAAAATGTAGAAATAAAATCAAGGATGTGTTAAGTGTTATAGTTTAGGAAATTCCTGCTTCTTTTTACGGCCGTATGAAGGCACTATTTTCATCTGTTGATTCAAACAAGTTTCTATTAGTCCTTCTAGCGACAGCTTTGAGATTTTTACAATGCTTTTGCGAAAATACTTTTTTCATTTTACTAATTACATTGAATATATAGTACCTTAGATTAATTGAGCAAAAAGTATTTATTTATTAACTTGGATAAAAAAAGGAAACCCATTTGTTTATGATACCTGCCTTGACAGAGTAACAGATCTAAAGTAGTTTATTTACCGAACCAAAAGTGATCAGATAAATCATTTTAGCCCGACGACGGAGAGGGAATAACGCAGTTGCTAAAATACGGATAAGAGACACTGTTACTTTGAGTAAAAAACCGATTTTTGGCTTAAGATGTAGTTGTCTTTTGCGTAAAGTAATAAAAAACAACCATTATTTTAAAGTCTTACTGTACGGGGATATAGATAGGAATATGGTAAATAACATCAAAAAACCAAACGCAAGAATTTTGTTTTTAGGAACCGGAACGTCCAATGGCGTCCCTAACGTCTGTTGTTTGAACGTTCCGAATCCTACCTGTCGCGTATGCTCGGCAAGTTTAACACCGGAAGGTCGAAAGAATAAGAGAAATAATACAGGAGCAATTGTGCAGATTGATGCAGAGGGATGGAGTCGCCCGAAAACAATCTTAATTGATTGCGGAAAGACCTTTTACATGGCCGCGATGGAATTTATGGTAAAACATAAGATTCGAAACATTGATGCGGTTTTGTTGACACATGCTCATGCCGATGCCATCAATGGGTTGGATGACTTGAGAGGTATGTTAGTTATCCTTTGCTTAAGCAATACAGAGCGAGTACAGTTGAGAAAAGAAAAATGCTTAAAAAGTTTTCTCCCAAGTGTATTCGTTTGATAAAAAAGAACATGTTGATACTAACAGTGAATTTTTAGCATGGACCTCTGGTGGAATTGTCCAAAACACTATGAAGATATATTTAACGAAAGATACATTTATGAGCATTTCAAGATCGTTCCCCTATATGGTGGATGCTTCGCAAGCCACTGGAGGAGGTAGTGTTCCTACGTTTGACTATAGAGTATTTAATCCAGACGAGCCATTTGAGTTAGAGGGACTCAATGTCACTACTATACCATTACCAGTGCACCACGGAGTGTATTTCTCTCCCGGTAAGCAAAGTGTCCCATTTATCAATATGGGTTTTCGAATTGGTGATTTATCATATATATCTGATTGTAACTATATTCCTCCGGAAACAAAGCATTTGATGGATGGATCTCAAATCGTTGTGTTAGATGCACTTCGACGGATACCCTATCCATCTCACTTTACTTTTGAACAGGCTCACTCATTCGCTAGTACTCTTACGCCCGCGCCATCACGGGTATTATACACGGGCTTCAATCATTCAGAGGAACACAGCACGATGGAAGAAGAATTTTCAAAATTAAGCGTTCCTACCGAGCCAGCATACGATGGGCAGATTGTAGAATTTAACGTCTAATTTATTAAGTGAGGAGACGTCAAATTGTAACTTTACTTTACTTTACTTTCTTTATTTGTTCTATTTACGATTTCTTTGCATTGTAAAATTTTGATTCGTTTCGTCTTGAAGACTCTATTCGTATGCATGGACGAGAATTTATAAGTTTATTTTATTAAGTCAATGAGCCAAAAACATGATTAAAAATTAGAGCTGTAAAATAGAAAATGCATAATGTAGGAAAGATAAAGGAATTTGAAGAAAACGTTCCAGCATCTATACGACGTAAATGACAACAGACAAAAGGTAATCCTAGCTAGTGAGCGTATGAATTCTTACGACTTGGAAGAAAAGAGAGATTGGATTGCTGTTTGGAGGCATTGAACGTTATATTCAATAAGGCCGGATTTCTTAAAATTATCGGCACGAATAATACAAACCAAGGCCAGGTATTGATTCATTTCGCGCAAAACCAAGACCAAGTCGTTGGACAATCGGATGATGGAGGAAGTTTCGTCTAAAGCATCAGGATGTCGCTCGGAGTGTTTTTCGCGTGCACAACCATAAATAGAGCCGATATCGAGTATAACGTCTATAAAATCAGAACAAATTTCGTAACTTTGTACATCAACTGGGGAACTGTCCGTGGCGATATAAATTTTGGAAAGTACATCGAAAACGTAAGCCTTTTCGACGAGAGAATTTGCACAAAAAATATTTAAAAGATTCTCGAGCGTTGGCAGTTGAGGAATTAGTTTTTGAATAACACGACTGAAGGCTTCAAAGATGGAATGGTCAAAGATGGAAGTAAGATGAAATGATATAGGGACATTTTCAAGACCAATGTCAGCAAGCTCATCTTGGGTTCTCTGCTGAATGTCGCGTTGAGTGTCTATTTTAAATTCATCGCTAAGACCGTCCACTTTGTGAATAAATACTTCAATACAGATATTGGGGTTAATGGCCACAACACGGGCGACAGTGACATGTAAACGGGCCAATGCATCTAGATAATCGTCTTGTGCATCGATAATGAAAATAAGGGCTCCGACTTGAATGAAGATGCTTTCGAAATCAAAAGCTGCGTCAAACACATCCACTTGACCAGGAAAATCCCAGACCGAAAAGTCAATAAACGAGCTATTAGGAATTGAGTTAGTAATGAATGTAAATGGAAAACAGAAATCACTGAGGGAAGACATACGAAATGTGTTCTTGTGTAAGACGAGCCGTCGACTCTAAAAACAGAGTTTCGTTCGGCGGCATTTTGTAAAAGACAACTTTTTGAATCGAAGACTTTCCGCTTCGTCGAAGACCCATCAAAATAATCCTTCTGGGCTTCATTTTTAACTACAAACACTTGGTAAGAGAAAACTCGAAACGACGTTCTCTGCATCGAGAATGAATCCCCCAATGTACCGTGCTACGTTCGATTTGGCTATATACATTAGCGATAACGGTTTGCAGTATGATACGGTAGATAACGAATTTGGGAAACAGATTTAGATGTTTGATTGCTCCTCCATCTTGTACCTTTTTCTACTTTTTATTTTCTATTCCATGTTTCGTACTGTTGGATTATGATTGTTTATTTTTTAATTTATCTTTTTGTTTTGTTTTCTTTTTTTTCTACGAATGTCCTTTGTTGATGGTAAGAGATCCATATTCAAGATCACGTAGATCAGTTGATCTACATCCAGTCTTATAGCCAATCAAAACCCGTCATGGTGTAAATCACGCACATCATCTCAATACTGACGATCACACAGCCGTATGCTCTTTTCGCTATATATAGAGGATCTACCTCGAGCATTCAAAGCAAAGATATGATTACAATACAAATGGGATTTGCATGACATTTTGAGTTGAGAACGTTGGTCGTTTGAATTGTTCAACTTTTGCTGTTGTGCATTGCCAAATGAATTCTCACCACGAAGCATCTTCTTTGGGCTTTCACCAAAAAAAAAAAAAAACACTTTCCATCGGCATGTTTGAGCTAGTCTGAGCTACACGAGTTTGAATCACTCTCATCACCTTTCGTTATTCTTTCGATTCTTTATTCCTCCAGAGAGAAAGAAAAAGGATGTTTAGAAACACTCTACTCTACATTCTACATTCCACTCAGATTACCTACCACTTACATATACACCCATGTCGATATTCAAAACATCTAAATTTCATTTTTACAACAAAAACATTCATACAAGAGTTCAGAGGCATTTCTTTTTTTTCCAACGCAATTGAATGGGATCTTTGTCTCACGACTAGTGCATTGGATTAACGTCAGACAAAAAAATCTATTCAATAACGAAAAACATTGGTAGATTATCGTAATCGGCAAAGGAAAAAGAATAAAAAAAAGTTATTCTTCTTTTGCATTTCTAGGGTCAATCCCTACTGAGCTCTTGAAAATCTTTCCCATTGAAGACAACACATGAGTGCTGACATCAGCTGCGCGCTTACTTGGAAAGGTCCAAGACAATACGGCCAGCAATCTTACCCTCGTGCATGAGGTTGTAGACATCAGGGAGAGTAGAGAAGGGTTGGACCTTGTAGAAAGGCTTGACGAGACCACGAGCGACATATTCCAAAGCCTCAACAGAGTCGAGACGGTTACCGACGTGAGAACCGCAAACCTTGAGTTGCTTAACGGTCAACCAGAAGATGTCAGCACCGAGCTTAGCACCAGCAGGCATGGCAACAGTGACCATGGTGGAGCCGGGACGAGCAAAAGAAGCAGCTTGCTCATAAGACTTGGGGGAGGTAGACAAGACCAAAGTACCGTGAGCACCACCACCAGTCTTCTCCTTGACGACTTCGACAACATCGTCGGTCTTGAAGTCGACGAAAATGTCACCGTGGAAGTTGGCAACGAGTTCCTTCTTGTCTTCACCGCTGTCGATGGCAACAACACGCATGGCCATAGCCTTAGCGTATTGAACGGCCAAGTGACCAAGACCACCACCGGCACCAGGAATGCAGATCCATTGACCGGGCTTGACACCGGATTCCTTCAAGGCACGGTAGACGGTGATACCAGCGCACATGACGGGAGCAGCAACCTCGAGGGGAACGGACTCGGGGATGAGAGTAGCGTGGGTAGCGTTGGCAAGGGCATAGTGTTGGAAGGTACCGTCAACGGTGTAACCAGAGAGTTGGATGTGAGGGCAGATGGTTTCGTCACCCTTCATGCAGTATTCACAGTTACCGCAAGAAGAGTTCATCCACTTAACACCGACACGGTCACCGATCTTGAGACGGTTAACACCACGGCCAACCTTGACGACGACACCAGCACCTTCGTGACCACCGATCAAGGGAAGCTTGACATCGAGAGGCCAGTCACCTTGGAGGGCGTGCAAGTCAGTGTGGCAGACACCAGTGTACTTGATGTTGACCAAAACTTGGTCTTCACCGGGCTCAGCAACAGGGACTTCCTCGAACTTTACGTTCTCGGGACCACCGTGCTTGTGGAAAACGGCTGCGGTTTGCTTATCGGGAAAAGTCATTTTGTTTAATGTGTGTGGATGTACAATTCTTCTAGCAGGGGGGGCGCCTCTATTTATAGTCTTGGGAAGCGGCTAAACGAAAATTTCTCATCTCTAAATGCTTCGGAGCGACTCCCTTCCTGGCGAACAAAGGTCGGAGCTTTCAACCAATCAAATGCCATCAACCTCACATTCAAGTCATACGCTTCTTACAACATCCATAGTCTCGACGTAATTGTGGAATGATAGGTGACATCGATTCCCATTTTAAATTTTCCGATTTTCCAATCGCCCGAAATCGTTCTAGATAAATCCCGGATAAAGTTTGCATCTACCAATGGACGGAAAAAATTCTAAAGTTAACTTTTTCCTCCTTCCGTTATATTGCGGGGATCATCCATCCATTCTATCTTTGCACTTTTGGTCAAACTTTCCGTATCCACTCATAAAGGTGGTTTTATCGTTTTGCTTTTCTTTATACCTGTTTGCTGTTCTGGTTGGTTCTTTTCCAAACGTTGTTGCATTTCTTGTTTGTTTGCAAAGAGAATCATTGCGTCGGTAAAGTTTGACTAAATTTCCTAACTTATTTTTTTCGCCATCGATTCATTACCTTATCTTCGGCTAGTGGAATGCAACCAAGCGAACGTACGCATGATGTCGTCCATGGAAGTGTGAAGAAGCAAAGGGAGCAGTAACAAGGAAGCAACTAGGAACTAGGAACCTGCTGGAAACAGCAACAGTTGGGATGGTATAGTGTGATGGGGCGTAGTTTGTTGTAGTATAGTATAGTTCAGTAAAGCACGGAAACAAATAAATAAACAAACAAATAAACAGAGAGAGAGAGAATAACAAAGCAAGGAAGAACGAGAGACAGAAAACCAGAGGATAGATTCAATTGATGAAAAGAATAAACATGTTGGATGAATATTCAAGTCGACAACAGAGAGAAACAATGACACTCAAATACTGCCGTACCAAACAAGACTCGTACTCATCTTGGTAGTAGCACCATTGTCCATATCAAGTCTATGAATGGACAAGTCTGTTTGTCCGTCGGTCGATCGATCGGTCGGTTGTTTCGACTGGAAACAAAATCAAATTGTAATTTTCCAACAAAACAACACAATTCACCAATATTTTCTTTCTTTCTTTTTTTTTTTTTTTTATTTGCAGACTCCTCGAGTCTATTTTTTGCTTCCTTTTCTCATCGTTTCTCTCTCTACACTTTTCTTGCCATACCCTTCCTCGGTTCCCTTTCGGTTCTTCACTCTCTCGGTAAATCCTACCCCGTCAACAAACAACAACCGGACGCTCGGTCAATCGCGTTCTAAAGGACGATTGAATCCACCAGGACGATTCATGTATTGACGATATCTTGCTTTTTTCTGTTTAAACACGTCTCCTACATCTCCATGCTTTTTTCCCGTCGTCGTACCAAATCCTGAAAATCCCATCATACTTTGCATGTCCCCCATCGGATCCAATTCCTCTTGTACAATCACTTCTTCTTCTTCTTTTTTTTCTTTTGGGTTTATGTTTTGTTCTTGCTCTTGATCTTGATCTTTTCCATTTCCATTTCTAGAGCTCGTAGTCACCGCTCTTTCGAATGACCCATTTGTTTGTTTTTCTTCTGGTTGACCATTTCTCTTTGGAATCGTTTCCGCTTGCTTGCTGTCCTCTCCCAAACCGCTAATCTCGGAATCTCGTCGCTCCTCATGTCTTTTTTCTTTTTCTTTTTCGCGTTCTAATTCTTGTTCTCGTTCTCGTTCTCCCCTTCGATCACTTCCTCGAAACCGTTCTCCAACATCTTCTCTCCGTCTATCTATACCACGGTCGTACCGATCATAGCGATCGTACCGCTCTCGTCGAAACATCCGATCACTGTCGGGAACACGCTCACGCTCTCGCTCAAGTCGCCGCTCACTTCCTCGATCCCAATCTCGATCGTGAAATCGATGGAAATCCCGTGTTCGTGCATACCTATCGTTTCTTCTCTCAGGACTTCTTTCTCTTTGATACCGTCCTCCATTACGTTGTCTTCCTCCTCTGTCTCTTTCTCTTTCTCTCTCTCTTGTATCTCTATACGTCGTTCGCGGTAAACCTTCCTTTTCTATACGCTGGGAACGAAACGACAAATTGTCTTCCTCTCTTTCATAATTTCTTCGGTTGCTCGACATTTTCAATCAACTGTACCTTGCTGCAATGTTCCAAATTTCCTTACGCAAATGAATACAAACGCAGGATATTTCTCATGCTCTCTCTTTCGTTCTTTTCTTCCAAACTTTTATTGATCTCTCAATCTATAATTCTAACAACACTTGTCAATTTCTATCTTACTCTCCTAGAAATTGGTTTTTGCTACTCTCTCTCTATACCATGGTGTCACATCCTTCTTATTATGGGTAACATTCATTCATTGTTACTTCTCTAAAAGGAAAGATTTCTATTCTAAATCGTCTAATTATTATTATTTATGATTATAATTTTCGTCACATTCTGTTTCTATTTTCGATTAAATCAGTTCATTTTTCTTGTCGTTTATGTTTATCCTCTTTACGCTTCAAGTTGTTCGAGTCCACTCTTGAAAGCATCAACAGTCAAGGTATTCTTTTGTTTTTCAGCGCTTGCACCATCATCCAATAATCCCATTTGGATGGCTCCTTCCGTCATTTGTCTCAATGCAAACAATGGGTGTTCTTCCTTTTGCACTTCCAAGTCCTTGTCAACTTGCTCTATCCAAGCAGACAAGGGAGCTTTTTGCAACTTGATTCCGCATTTTTCTTCGCAGCATGCAATCATTGTATCACCATCGATTTCATCGTATCCCATAATGCGTCCATTCTTATCCTTAGGGAAGTATTGTTGATGCTCCATTCCTTCATACAAACAACGAGCAAGTTCTTCCGTCGATGAGATACGCATGGGGAAAGATCCACCGTCAGCGCGAGTGGGCCACTTCTTCATACGCACACAAGTTTGCACAAATCTCCAGAAAAAGTCACGTGCAAGAATTTCTCCGTCATTCGCCAAAATGAATGCTGGAAGAATGGCGTAGACTTCAGGATTTCCCTTTCCTTTGGCTTTTTCACAAAGTACTTCACTAGCAAACTTTGAAAGCGTGTAGCCCATAGCTTGTCCTTTAGCATTATGGTCTATCACATCCAACTCTTGCTGTCCACCTCCCGATACGAAGACGAATTTCTTGGGGCCAACCATGCTTAAATCAAGCAATGTCTTGGTACTCTTCACATTGGACTGCAACAAGTCATGATAGGTCTTGGTCCAATGTACCATTGCACCATTGTGGATAATCTTGGTAACATTCTTCTCCAAAAATTCCCATTTGTCGGATGACATGGACAAATTCTCATCATTCAAATCGGAAGCCCATACAATCAAAGAAGAGTTTGCATGCTTTTGCAAATCTGGGCACATTGCATACATTCTCTTCTCGGCATCTGCATCGCTCAATCCACGAATAAGACAAATGACCTTTTCTCCTCCGTTCAAAAAGTGCTTCAACAATCGCTTTCCGAGGAATCCAGTTGCACCGGTTAACAACACCCAAGGATCCTTGATGGGTGCCAACGGCTTGACACCGCTTAATTCGTCTGCTAACTTGATAGCATCGGCTCTGACTTCGTTGACGGAAACAGACAACTCGTTGGAATTGCCTTCCTTTATAGCAGCAGTCAAGCTGTTAGGAGAGCATTTGGGGTGTAATAAAACTGTGACAGACATCTCGCAATTCAATTCTTTTTTCAGCAAGGAAGAGAATTGCACTGCCTTGATAGAGTCCAATCCATGTGCTTGGAACAAAACTTCTTTGCCTTCCAATGATTTGTTACCCAAAACTCTGGTAGAAATCTTGCTGATTTCAATGGCTAATGGATCCGTAAGCTTGGGTAATTTGTTGTCCTCTTCAGACATACGGTCTTGCACAAAAGATTGTAAGCCCTTCAAGTCAACTTTACCTGAAGCGTTGTACATTAATTCCTTAATGGGGATGCAATGAGAAAACCAAACAGTTGATTTCAATGCTTTGTTCAACACATTGAGTGCTTCATCGGAAGTAAGAGTGGCTTCCTTGGGGATGTAGCATAAAACAAATCGATTGCTGACAAGGAAAGAAAAGGCATCCCTGAAAACATCCAATGAGTTGGCAATTTTGTCTAAATGATTCAAGTCATAAAAGACACCATTGCGCTTTACAATACGACCCAAACGTCCTTTGATTGAAATACCCCATTGTCCATCTTTTTGTTCCCAAGTTGCCAAGTCTGCAAAACGAACGGCAGGTTGATTGTTAATAGTAAGATATGTCTCACGGTTGGCAGCTTGTGTTCCTTCGTCGTCGCCTGTGTAGGGTTCGGATTGTGCGTCAGTGATGCTGCAAACAAATCCTTTATTGCCAACCTCACGAGGAACGGGCTTCATCTCTTCGTCTAGAAGCATGGACTCCTTAATGGTTTTGCTAGGGAAGTATACTAAACTGCCATCATCGAGATCGGCAAAGAATCCACTGAATCCAGTTTCGGTGGATCCGTAGGCTGCAGAAAATTCAGCGTTTGGAAAAGCATACTGACAGTCTTTGCGTAAGTTTGTAGGGATCATCTCACCGGCAACCATAACCTTCTTACAAGCAGGGAAGGATTCGTTTTCATTGACGGTGATCTGCAACATCAGCAGGACTAGCTTAGGCAAGAGACAGATACGTTGGCAACCGTACTTCAAAGCATAGTGCAAGTTCCATGCAAGTTGCTCGGTCTTGGAGCTAACTGGGACGGGCGGGCGTACATGCATAGAAGGAAACATAATACTGCCTTCTGGGTTTAATAAAGAAGTCATCCAATTCAATGTAGTAAGAGCAAAGGTAGGTGCCATAATCACTGCGGTCTTAAGATCATGGCCCAATGTTGGAATACCCCAATCAGCGAAAGGTACATATCTCGCCATTCGGAAAGGAATAGATTTGGGAATACCAGTGGATCCACTGCTATGGTTAACCATAGCAATTTCAGGTTCATATCCTGTTTGGATTCTAGGGGCATTGGGATCCGTTGGAATGGCGCTTAAATGAAGTGATTTTACACCGGGAAGATGATGCTTTTCAGTGAGATCGCTGAAAACTAAGAAAGATATATGCAAGCGCTCGCTAATAACGGTTGCAACATCTGCGTCCCAGTCTTCATTGAAAACGACGCATGTATGTCCAGTCGCCCACAGAGCAAGAATCGAACACAAAAAATCAACTTCTTGTCTCATGAAAATACCAACAGTAACTCCTGAAGGCACATTTTCTTGGAAAAATCTAGCAATGGTGTTGATTCGATGAAGAAGTTCTAGATGAGAGTAGGATTTCTGGATTCCATTCTCGTTATAAATTTCCAAAAAGGTTTTATTAGGCTTGTTAGTTGCCTTTTCCAAAAACACAGAGACGGGGGTTGGTACAATGTCTTTAGTCATTTTCAATATAGTCTCAAGGTCAAAAGTGAGATTACGAGTTCTCTATATGTAAAAGAAGGATTATTTTCAATCTCAAAAGGGAATTATGGGAGTATCAAATAAGTTTCATAAGCTTCTTACCACGAAACATTGTGAGATATCTACATGTGTTTATATCTGTCTCAATCCCGTCTCGTACGCGCCTTCGCGTGCGAGCATTCCCGCCCTTCGTACGAAGATGACTATGATGAAGTGAGTAGTACTGTTTACTTTCACAACAGCGGTTTATTTACATAAACAAAGGATTTATAATCTTTTAATACAAATATATCTCTACTAAAACCATTGAATTTCTCTCATAATCATTTGAACCGATCATGTGAGTTTCATGTTGGTATGCATGAATGCTCATTCATTTTAATAAACAAAAAAAAGAGAAGGTACCACTATTCATAAAATGGGCTTGTTTACGTGTTGTTGTTGTTTTTTTTTTTTTTTTTGAGATTCTGTTCGGTTTTCTCGAGATTCTTGTACAAAGTCATCCTTTTGGGAAAGTTCTTACTAACCACTATGAGTGGTGAATATATCTACGGTTGACTATAGCGTCAGACAGATGGAACTCGAGATCTACAGGAATGAAACAACGAATTTTTCCCTTCTTACTTGGGTATCTGTCTCTTGTTTTCAACTGAATTACCGAGTCGTACATATGTCTCTATAAGCTATGATCACTTTTTGTTCGTCTCTAGTATAAACAGTAAACAATTATAAGTCATTGTAATGTTTAGTCGGTTATTATATAAGGGCGACAATGCCTAGAGATTTTATCTGGTTGAAGTGTTATTTATTATTGGTATACGAATTTCTTGGGAATTAAGCGTAAAGGATCTAAGCTGCTAGTAGCGATTCATGATGGCCTTGTGTCCTGGCAAAACACCAATTTCCGAAAGTGAAGGAGAGAATAGGCCAAGATCGGATCCAATATCTGGTGGCAACGTGTCCTCTGAGAACGGCGGCCGATTGTTTGTATTGCCACGAAAGTGTAAGTTTTTATGGTGGATTGTGAATCCAGTTGCCTTGCTTCAAAGTACAGAATGGCAAACAAATTTTCTCTCGGGCCCTTTACGGATTATCCAGGATGAATAGGACTACCATTCACTTGCAGGTATATGTTCCTATAGTTGTGGCCGCT
The DNA here is from genome assembly GCA_029532395.1 of Schizosaccharomyces lindneri. Classification (NCBI taxonomy): domain Eukaryota; kingdom Fungi; phylum Ascomycota; class Schizosaccharomycetes; order Schizosaccharomycetales; family Schizosaccharomycetaceae; genus Schizosaccharomyces; species Schizosaccharomyces lindneri. Next base: position 66,557 of record JARFMH010000008.1, on the reverse strand, counting down.
TCATGCCATCGTACCTATGTTCCCAATTGCAGGTAATGATCATATATGAGGGTGGATAAAACAACCCAAAGATACCTTTGAATCAAAAACTCACGACGTAGGAATTCAATCTCCAACATTTTTTTTTTTCCTGATTTAGGAAGCTACTCATTTCATAATATAACAATAACAGACAAGCAAGGATTTAATCAATTACAGTTCTGATGAAAGATGATATCGCTTTGTCAAATGTTGACTCGTATTTGACCTTTAGGATATAGCTTTTACCTTTCTTACAACAATTGGGAATCAACAAAGACCACAATCTGGCTTGTTCTGTTTCTGCGAAAGCTAAATCGAAGCGCTGGATCAATTAAGTGTTTTGTAAGAGTAGACCAAAATTTGATACCTGGTTTGATGCAGGAGACTTTAAACAAGCTTCAAAGAGATGTACCACGGTAACCATTGTTCATGGGTTATTAATCATTCAGCATACTGACTATATCTTTGTGTTCTATGGAGGTGTAATCGCCGAAGCTGGCACGCATAATGAAACTTTCAACAAACCCGATTGTTATTATAACTTTTGGTTGAATAAAGTCTCGGATCATTGATAGAACATAGAAAATATAAGGGAACGACATAGTTTAATAACAGATAACTTCCTTTACATGCTGACTCTATCACTATTTTCATATAGGATACATAAAACGTGAATGGATGAATTTTATTGACATTTATTCATGAATTTGTTTCCTCATATATTTGAGTATACTAAATAACAGCTTTAGGAATACAAGTGCACTAGTTAAATGATTTGGACGATTTTCTGTACATTCAATCTGCATGTTATAATTACAACTTTGAAAAATAATTATTTCGAATGTTAGTTTTTGTTTCGTTCAGCAACTGTTCGTCAAAAGAATAGACACAGGAATTTACGAATTTCTTTTGTTTACATTATTTAACGTAACTTTTAGCGATAGGTATGTCTCTGTTGTCGTTCAAAAAAACAGTCACATGTTTTTTGGACAGTCACAAAAGGTTTTGTAGCCAGAGTGTGCAATCTACTCTTCACAAAATGCCTGCCAACAAGACTTTCCGTACCAAGCAAAAGCTTGCTAAGGCTCAGCGTCAAAACCGCCCCATCCCTCAGTGGATCCGCCTTCGTACTGGAAACACCATCCATTACAACATGAAGAGAAGACACTGGAGACGTACTAAGTTGAACCTCTAAAAATGGTAAGTAAATTTGAAGCGCGAGTTGCTATGAACGTTACAACTAACTCAAAACTAGTTCGGTTGTACTTCTATATTGGATAATGTGTTTTTCTTTCATATAGTGTTCCGTTTTTGTTCAAAATGTTGAAATGGATCGCATTTTATTGAGTCAACCTCATATTCTTTTTTTTCTTCGCAATTGTTGTAGACCTATGGTTGTATATCTGTAGTTGATAAGATTTGAGCCAACCGCTGTAGTAATGTAGTCAAAATAGTAGATCGTGAGTTTGAGTAATTTGAATATCACAGTTGTAAAAGGACGGACTGAACAAACTGATGGACCGAAAGGTGGAAAATGAGAGTATTTTACGGTTTTTGCGTCTTCTTTATGAAAAGGAAATGATGAAAAAGTTTTTTGTCGAATGTTTGGGTTCAAGGTAGGGATAATGTTGCCTCTCAATTATTGTCGTTTGTACGTTGTGAATTTTTTGAATTGAAACAAAACCTACTGAATTATGAGTCTAGTTTTGAAGAGAATATGTGAAAAGTAGCATTAGATTAAGTGCATTCTAGTATACTCAAAAGACTAGGAATGAAACCGCAACATAACACGCGAATGATGAATCTTGTTCAATGGGATCATGTTCTTTTTTTATAATTCATATTCAGTTATTCAGTTAAAATAAACAAAAAAGAAAAAGAAAACAAGACTAAGATTACAGAACAGACGGGAAAAGAAAAGATGGGCGAGCCCACTCGAAATGGGAACACGACAGAGAATAAGAATACGAAAAGGTGGGAACGGTCAAAGGGGAGATAGGATTGGAAAAAGCGTAAGCATAGGATGCTCGACAACGGAAACGAACTCCTTACCTACGTCGGCTGCAAGAACGTTGAAGAATTGACATTCGATCGGGTCAAAATGCAAAGAAAAAATCGAGGGTGGTAAACAGAAATAACTTGAAGTGAAATACTTGTTGACAAATAAGCTGTCTGAAGTGTGATTCAGCGAAAGAAAAGATGGACGCATATTGACTGAATTCAAAGTCACTGTCCACAAGTACCAGATGGTTAATTAAAAAAATTAAAAAAAAAAGTTTTTGCTTTCGTAATCTTCATGAGACATTTTCATCTTAATATACATAAACTGGAACTGAAGAACAACACCGAGAAGACCAGAATTGGTAATTCGAGTGCAATGCAGACTCATCTTTCTTTGGTCATTGAGTTTCATTTGAAACTAATTTCATAACTGTCTGTTCACTTTTTAGGGACTGTTTGGCGATTTTGGAAGGCCATCATGCTACCAATATATTGGCACAGATACTCGCTCTCTCTGCTAATGTTTTCCGATTCCTGTTTGTTTTGGTCAATTTCGTCCAACAGTGCTACAAAGATTAGCCATTGTTCTTGGATTTGCCATCCATCTTAAAGATTTAAGACGGCAGTTATTCATACCCTGCAATTGCTGCTGAAGCTCCATTGCTTTCCTGTTTCTTTAGCACAATTCTTGATCGCGCACTTACTGCTCCATTAAATTACGTGGTAAGGAATCCGTACTCATCGAGGAATACGCTTTTTCAGTTTTTTTTTTAGTGTAGGGGTTGAGGCGTACTGTCAAATCATGGTGAGAATGCTCGTATTCTTCTTACGTAGTGTTACTCGATGGTTGTGACCTGGCATTACGAAATTTTAAGCAGCGCGCTATCCCATAATCAAAAGAAAAACAAAAATAATTGAAGAGCAAAGGAAGGTTCGTTCTTCACGGATACATTCAACCTCGTAAACAAAAAAAAATAAAAACATAAATAAACAAATCTACCAAGAAAGCCAGTTTCCACGACCCTGTCTGGTATATTATAACGCTTTATTTCAACAGAAAAGAACCAATGCAGCAGTCGTCGTAAGAAACCTATAAATGAAAGACAAAGAAGGAGGACGTAGCGCAAGGGCTTAAAAAGGCCCCAACGAAAGGAATCATTGTGAACCAACATCAAGGATTAGTGAATAAAGACAACGAAGGATTGGGAATGGATCTTCATTCATAACGAAGGAAAAATTTAATTTACTCTTTCTTGACGGTATCATGTGTTTGGGGTTCTTCTTTAGGATTTTGAGGTTGGGATGTGGAAGGCTCTTCTTCCTCTTCAATATCGATGTCTTCTTCTTCTTCTTCATCACCACCTTCTTCTTCCTCCTCCTCTTCTTCTTCTTCTGGTTCCCCTTCCTCATCAAGTTCCTCGTCGGCCTCTTCTGGCTCATCTTCTTCTTCCTCCTCCTCGGCGTCTGGCTGAACAGGCGGTGCATCATCAAAGTCAGGATTATCCCACTGAATGTTAAACCGTGTAACCCTTGGTTTCTCGGCTAGGATATTTCTCCATACTTTTGAAATATCAACCTTGACCTTCTTAATTTCGGTATCCTCCATTTCCTGTAAGTTGATTCCCTCCATTTCGTTGTTTACATAATAACCAACACGAACAAACTCGTTTTCCTCATAAGCACAAGAAAGCAAAATCACAGTAACTCCTAACACATCGCTGAGTTCGGGAAGCAAGTCGATGTTGGGTGGATCTGCTTCAAAGACAAACTTATTAATTCCAATAGGAATAGGTCCCACCAAAAGCGTATCCAAAATCTGATCATAGCTTTGAGAAGTAGCACTACCCACATACGTTAATTTCCATTCCAGGTCGCTCTTCAACGGTTCTAGGCACTCAAATGTAATTTCGAATTTATACGAGTCTGAAAACTTTGCAGGATTATTCAAGACATTCACGCTTAAAATATTAACGATCGACATCCTTCTTCGACGCGTATAGGATAGTGCAGAGTCAGAAACTTTTTCCCTTCTAGTCTTTGTTGACGGTACGATATAGTGACTTGCAACATTTTTCCTAAAACTACTTGATAGCGTATATCATGATGTACACTCGAGTATGTTATCTCATAAGTATACTGTGAAAAAGGACAAGTTTATAAATAAAAATTACACGAATCCATTTCTGAGTATATTATTCTTTAAAAGTCTCTTTTTTTTTCTCTAAGACAGTTCACTAAGAATAAGAATCCAAGAAACGTTATTATCTGCAATGCTGCCAAGTAGACCTTACTCAATATAATTATTTTAATACAGCAGTCATCAACCAAGTCCCGTTTAGCTCAATCGGCTTAGAGCGTCCGGCTTTTAACCGGAAGGTTGCGAGTTCGAGTCTCGCAGTGGGAGTTGTTTTTTTCTTTTTTTATTCTTTTACTAAATGCGTTGGGGTTTTTTTTTTGTTTTTCTATTTATAAACAAGACGACTTGTTTGTCAACTTTTTTACTGCATAAATTGACCATTCAATTCGTAGGTTGAAATTTCTGTTTGTATAGGCTTTACTAACAATAACAATGCATAAATAAGTTTGGTTTAAAAAGGACTAAATGGTAATAATTCCAATCAATAAACGAAGCATTTACATGTGATTGTATTAAACTAAATAGGATTCTTTTCCGTTGTTTTTTTTTTTTTTATTTTCATTTTGTATTGTTTATTTACAATTTTGTTTTGTAAACTACATCAACATCGCAAATAGCTACGGTACTGCGGTTGAATTCGGTAATGTATATTACGATAACGGTAATCTATGCAAACCACCTTTCATGCAACACCATGCGAATCGACCTTCCATTAACAAAATTATAGATTTGGCTGCTCCAATTCGATTGCAATTTCTTTTTTAAAATGGTATGTTACAAGAGGTAAAATGGTTTGCTAATTTTTATTAGGTTGTTTTAGCAGCGAGTATTGTGAATCGAGGTGGTAAAGGTTCGTGGTAACAAGACTTCTCTCGGTTGTTTGTCGAGATAGAAAGGAAAACTAACAATTTGATTAGCCATTATTTCTCGTCAATTCCGTGAAATGTCTAGAGCTCGTGTCGAGAGTCTTTTGTCATCCTTTCCTGGATTGGTTTCTGGAAAATCACAAAATACTACGGTAGAGACAGAAAACGTTCGTTTTGTATACCAACCTTTTGATGAACTATATATGGTATTGACGACGAATTTGCAATCAAATATTTTACAAGACATTGATACTCTTCATCTACTGTCTCAAGCATTAACTTCTATATGCCCGTCGTCGGATGAAAGAGAGATTTTGGAATATGCTTTTGAGATTTTCATAGCATTTGATGAAGTTACGAGCCTGGGTTACCGGGATAATGTTACGCTCCCACAGGTCAAAATGTACTTGGAAATGGAAAGTCATGAAGAAAAGATTCAAGAAATTGTCTCAAGGGTACGTAGCGCAAGAAAAGGATTCCTACAGGGAAGAAGATCCGTTGATTTACAAAGGACATTATCTATGATAAATGATGTCCTACGTTTGGTTGAGCTTCTGAGATGGCTAACACTGATGTTTAGAACAAGGAACTGGAAGCAACCGAAGAAAGAAAACGTCGCATTAGACAATTGGAAATGCAAAAGAAAGATGCCAAACGTGGTGGTCTTCATCCTTCATCTGATCTATATGAGTCGGTTGGATACCAAACTGTCAACACTACCATGGCTGCTAATGCAGAAGAAGAATCCGCTATGGAATCCTATCGTTCTGCTGCAAATGCTGCATCCGCTCCACGGGCGAAAGGTATGCAGTTAGGTAAGAAAAAGACAACCACTCCTACGTTTTAAACGTTTGTTCCAATCACCCCTTTGAAATAATTCCTCGGTTTCGCATAACATTGTTTTTTTCTTCTAATGCTCGCCTATATGCTTGTAATATTCATTCTTTTCATTTTCACCCTACCCTACTATTTGTAAAACGAGTGAAATACATTGAATGTTGTTCGTTTATGAATGAAATCATCTAGATGGTACTGATCGGCGATTTGCTCTAATAGATTATCAACGATATAGTCACTACTTGTCTTTACATGTAATTTATCTTTCCAAGTTTACTTAGTCGAGAAAAAACCAAACAAACTCAACCGTACAGGGAAGAATCCCATTCTCAGGTCATGTTAAAATACTTTATTATGATTTATTCCATTTACAATTAATAGTAAACCTTCTTTTTCGAAATAGAAAGAAGCATGTTGCTCTTATAGAATCCAGTGAGATGAAAATCGAATTAACAAAACATCGAGCTTTTATTAACAATAATGTTCCCTTATGTCCAAAATCCCAATCGCTTGTAGTGTATAAAAATTCTAATGATGGAGGTAATTGATGCAAAACTTCGTATGATAAGAAAAAGGAAACGAAAAGAGTAAACTTTGCAAGATGTAAATTGTAAAATAATTTCAAAAACATTGAAAAGCGAATGACTATAATCATACACATTGCATTACCGCAAACCGAATATAAAAATCTCAAACCAAGACCATAACATCCTTTTTTAGGAAAATCTATAAAATTGTCCTCGTTTTACTACTTTATAATTAACGGATAAAGAACACGATTTGCTTAAAGCTTCAAGCTGCTCCATGATGACAACTTCAGGATCGATTACCTGAAGAGGATGAGATTTCAAGTGAGTTATTAAAACAGTGACATTATCCATACTTCCGCCTAGTTCTTTGACAAATGACTGAAGCGAGCAAAGCTCATCCACCAAATGCCGAGGACAGAAATGGCCAAACAGTAAGGCGTCAGGTATGTCGGGAGTAGAGCATTCAATTAATATATGAGTTAGCTTGTTTTTGGCAATAAGTTCTGCGCAAACTTTCCATATATAAATATTAAGCGAATCTGATGCTACTTTGTCTGGCTCTACGTCTCCAAAGGCTATGAAATACCGGTCAGATAAATTGTTACGAATGAGAAACGCTGACGACTTCAACTCATGTCCAAACGACGAGCCATGATTCACAGGGAAAGGTAATACGGATAGGGTAGAGGTTAAGTTGGTATACACGGGTTGGCTAATTCTAATAAGTGTTAGTATGAACACGAAAACAAAACAACAGCCACCCTCGCAGTTCAATCTATGCTCCAAATACCAATATTTATGAGAAATATCGTAAGAAAAGCAACCCTTTATCCTTACATCTTGAAATCTATAAAACCAGCTTTATCTAACGCAGGCCATACTTGGTTATTGAATATATGCTTTTTAAGGGTATTAATCACATAGTCCAAGCCGACAATTGTTCTTGGATTTTGTGGACCAAACATCGCACTGTTGATAACGCAAGCGTATATGTGATCAAAATGGCAGTGTGAAATTAAGAACGTCTTAATACGCTGTTCAGAAAACAACCATGCTTTCGCATACACACTGTTCAAAGGTACTCCGTCTCCTGAATGTAGAAAGTCCCGTTCATCAATGTCGACTGTCAATAACTTTTTTTCGATCAGCTCGGCCAATGCGGAAAGATGACCGCCTCCGTCTATTGAGACGATCTCCCGAAACGTTCCGTCCGACAATAGATGAGCACTACAATCTGATTCTAGTGGACCTCCCTATACTATGTAAGCTCTTTGCTCTTCTCGTACATTTGCATTCTTACATTAGTACCCTATATACGTTAACACAACCTTTTCGAATCAAAAAAAAAGCATACCAATGAATATAATGTGAAAGATTCGTTAGACGTCTCAGAATACCGTTTTCTTGGCGGTTTTTCAGCTTTTCCTTCAACTGTAACATGCATGGCTATGGCTAAGGATGCAGCCTAAAAGGACCTACTACTTTCTGTCTTAATTCCCTTTGTTATGTCACGTTGACGTGCTTGTGTGTTAAGCTCACGGTACAGCTAGCGAATTTCAATGATGCTCAACTTATATAATATACTGTGTTATAGCGTGTGTCGATAGTAAACAAACTCCATTTTGGAATGAAATACAAAACAAACAATGATTGTGAAAGTTATAAAAGAATTTCGTTTGTGTTCTATACGTAAATAAAAATTTAATACATAAAGTAGTCGTATTCCATCGTTCGCTTCCTCTTGCCTGCAAGATGATAGGAAAGAGGAGCTGTGGTTTTACTAAGGCTGTAATTTCACCAACAAAATGACTCTTGAAGGATAATCTATCATACACTATGTAGTATAACTAGTACAATTATTTAGTCCATTTATACGCATATATGACAAGTCTTACGGTTTACTAGTCGCCTGTGTACCTACATGCTCAACCCAAGGTTTGTCAAGTAATTTCGAAATGAAAAGCTTCAAAACAAATAGAATCGATTCATTTTCGATAAAAAGTATGAGAATCCCTAAACCTACTAAGCTATACATCGTTTTACATTATCAAAAAGAAAAAAAAGAAAAAAATCATAAGTCGAGAAAGAAACATAAACTATTTATTGTATCCTTTTAGAAAAAGAGAATATTTTATAAAAACACATCAAAAGTCGTCAATTATTATTGTTCATCTTCAGAGTCGGGACGTGCAGGCATCGAATGCATGGGGTAAGATTGGGCATAAGAGGAAGAAGGCAACCCTTGTAATGCTGTATTATAAGAAGAAAGCGAGCCACTAACATTACTCAGGGAGTTTGGTTGTACATTCTGAGATGAATTCACATCTGCTGGCATGACCGTTTGAGCAGACGATTCACTAATTGTGTCCCAGTTTACAGTTGGTTGCGGTGCAGAATACGAAGGCGGTGGAGCCAGACTTCCGGCCGGTGGAGCTAACCTCCATTTTTTGATGTTTGCTTCAATAAAGACATAGCCAGCCTGTCCAAGGTTAACGTGTACAACACATGGACCTGTTGCACCTACTGTCGGATACACGTTTCGATATGTGCATGGTAATTCAGCACACCGACGGCCATTCCTTGTAAAGAACACCCTGTTCGCCTTTGGCTTATAAGCCACTCCTATCACGTCTCCTTTTTGATAAAAGGATGCATACGATTTGCTTGTAAAAGCAGAGTTGCATCTCCGTGTTCCGTCAGAAATATAAGCCAACGACCAAAAATTCCAACCAGGCATACGGAACGGTGGATATGGTTTAGTTGTCAAACCTATAGATATTGTAGTATTTTCGTCAACTTCCAACAACTTGGCTTCCCAGTAATACACCTCATTGATCCGTTGCAATGGGAGATTTGTTTGAAGACAGCATTCTTCATTTTTAGTAAAAGAAAGCTCTGTCCTATTGGTTGCATAAGCACCCAAGTCTAAGTTGGGTACAAAATGCCATGCAAACACTCCTTTTTCCTGGACTTGCAAAAAGTCAATTAATTTCGCATCGGTATTGATGCGAGATTGAGCAGCACTCGTCTCAAAATTGCGAGCCTGCAAAAATCGTTCTTTCGCCCGTTCACTAAGATTAGCAAATCCTTCTTCATCGATGGTTTCATTCTCAATTGCTTCATCATCCAGTTCACCGGGAGTATTGTTTCGTAATAAAACCCTCGCATGGCCAGAATACCGGAGTAAAACCAAAATTAATGTCACAAACAAGAGTACACCCAAAGTGGTGAAAAAACTTATAAACAAGAGAAGCACGAATCTCAGCAAGGCATCATCAGACTCCTCATTTGTACTAGAAAACTCCTGCTTGGCAGTGGAAAGCATTCTCATAGATACAAAATAAGAATATGGCAATGCAATCCTTTCTGTAGGTTAACAATACTTGCTGTAAAATATCTAACCCTGGATTCAACTGAAACCTAGCAATCCATGCCCTTTTCAATAGGCTAGTGGATTTTTGCGGAATAATACAAGAAGAGAGAGAAATTGGTGCTTCAAAAACTTATTATGGTCCCTTACAGGCTTTGAAACTATTAACACCTGACTGACTGTTTTCTGATCCACGCAAAAAGCAAGTTGGACAATTGCCTTTTGTTCCTGAGTTATTTCTTATGAATACAAAAAAAAACTGATAATATCTTCGCAAAAAGATGGATGAGTACAATCCAATTCTGAAATTACGATCAAGAAGCGCTTTCTCACAATAGAACCAATAGAAAGTCTTTAATTTTAGGAATTAAACATCCAAATACTTTAATTTAAAGAAAAAGACGTCTTTGTTATTATTCAGCATACAGTAACGTGTTGGTGAACGTACGCTTGTAGGTATGATGTTGGACTCCCACTAAGGTATGAGCATCCGTTTGCCAATATCGACAATATGTCAAGATCCAACGAACAGGAAGCAATTCAAGCTTTACAAAGCTCTTTAGATGTTCCTGTGGACACTGCTTATTCTGTTTTACAGTCCTTTAATTGGAATGTTCAGGTATGTGAGTTTATACCCAAAGATAAATAGTCAGACAAACAAGCGAGCAATTGACTTAAAAAAACCACTTTTCTCTAAAATTATTATAAAAGTCTGCTATTCTATATTGGCAATTCATCATATGATTTGTTTTTAGTATCACTAACCGTGCACCTCAGGAAGCCGTCAACTTTTTGACAGGCCAGTCTTCACCAGAGAGCAGAAAAAAGGATACTAAATCAGGATTTGGATTCTTTCATTCCTTGTTTTCTCTTATTTTTAGCGGATTTTACAAGGTTTGGATGTTTTTATCGCGAGTACCATTACTACCTACGTTCCTTCCTATTTTAGGCCCAAGGAAACGCTATTTATCGCCAGCAGATGCGGCAAATAAATTACTTCAAAATTTGGAGGAACAGTATGGTACAGATCATGTTGAAGTCTTCACGGAAGGTGGGTATATGGAAGCATTGACACGGACAAAGCGCAATTATGGTGTGGCTCTTTTATTTTTCACCAGCACAAAGAGTGACGAAATGGATGACTTTTCAAAGAAAGTTCTCATGGATGAAGAAGTGAAAGGATTCTTATCCCGCCGCAACATTCTTTGCTGGATAGGCGACGTGTGCGAAGACGAAGCTTTTCAAGGGTCGAGAAAATTTAATTGCACAAAGTTTCCTTCCGCTGTGTTGGTAATGTATTCTCCTCAGCTCTCAGAGCTTGTGGTCGCTGCTCATTTGCATGGACCAATGGATTCAGCTTTGCTTCAAAGTATCCTGACAAACGCATTAGCACGCCATTTGCCTTCTCTTGAGAGGTTCCGTACAGAGAGAGAAGAAAGAGAATCTGCGAGAGAATTAAGACGTCAACAGGATGATGCTTATAAAGCATCACTTGCCCGCGATCGCCAGAAACAACAGCAAGCTAAGAAAGAACGTGAAAACAAACAAAAGGAAGAAGAAGAAAAAGAGAGAATCGAAAAATTATCTCTACAGTACCGATCTTGGCTGGCGGTTAACGTTCCCTCTGAACCACAGGCTGGTGCTAAAGCTGCTCGCCTTTCTATTCGTTTGCCTGATGGATCTCGCGTTATTCGAAAATTCGACGAAGATGCCTACGTGAAAAACATTTACGAATACGTGGACACTTTGCTTTTTGCTAAAGAGAATCCTGAAGCTTATGAAGCAGCTATGTCTTCATCCGCTAACGTTACCCCACCTGATGGATATGAACACAAATTTCAATTTAATCTTTACTCTTCTCTTCCAAGGGAGCTTTTGGTAACTGGTGCAAAAATTAACAACCTTCCTTCCGTTTTTCCTAGTGGTACCGTCGTTGTTGAACTAGAAGATTAAATAATGGGAGTATACGATCATGTTCTATGGCTATTCCATTCCATTGTGAATATTTCTTGTCATTCTAATTTTATTTCATTTTTGTTGCTAACGTCTCCCTGATTCTTCTCGTTTAATGAGCAGTATCCCATGAAATGATTTCTGATGTTTCATTCTTCCTTTACCTTTTTTTGCGTGTTTACAAGTGTTATCTTCGCTTTATGTTACAATTAGATTCTTGCCTTCTCATTTCTTGAAACAGGAAAACCAATGTCTATATTCAATCCGGAAACGAACTTTTGCGTTATAGGAAGTTACATCTCTTTAATTTCACTGTTTATTTCAAAGACTACATAATATTTATTTTGATTGTTTTGTTTTAGGACTGTCGACTTGTCATTAGCTGAATGAATTGCTTACAAGTGACGACGATAGACCATGCCTTGAATGGTTTTCGTGCAAAACGCTTTTCCGCTTTCTAATTGAATCAGTACTTCTTTAAAGCATTTTTATAATAACTAAATCAAATATAAAACTATTTATGTACATTATTTTAGCATACCTATATAACCACCGACAGCTTCAGAGTATAGTGAGTACGTCTTCGACTTCCCAATCCTTATAGGTTCAAGAGAGCTAGCTACCTGTGAGATATTTGACATTTCCCAAATTTACCATTTCGTCTAAAGGTGGGTTATAATTGAAAATAGAATCCATTCAATATGTCTTCTTTTCAAAAGCGTCCAGGACCTAGTAATTCTAGCCAGCCAACGTAAGTGACTCGTGCATTGAGAACATAGGTGCTAACAGCTGTCATGTAGAGAAAAGCCAAGGAAAGAATCCATTTTGGACTTATCTAGATACCAAGATCAACGGATCCAAGCTACCTTTACTGGAGGACGTCAAATTACTGGTGTTCTCAAAGGTTATGATCAACTTATGAATCTTGTTTTAGACGATGTGATTGAACACTTAAAAAACCCCGAAGACGGCAAACTTTTAGACAAAACTAGGAAACTTGGATTAATTGTTGTACGTGGTACTACTTTGGTTCTCCTGGCTCCCATGGATGGTTCTGAAGAAATACCTAATCCATTCTTGCAACAAGAATAATTTTAAATTAATAAGAGAAAAAAAAAGCAAAAACAAGAGAAACCGTTGCTTTTATATGTTATCCTTCATTTGTAATGAAAATTCCTTTTATTCTACGTAAATGAAATATATTGCACACAACAATGAAGCTTTTTCAATATTTATCATCACCCATTATCCCTTTTTCATCATATATTCCCTATTTTACTCGTAAAAGCTATTCAAAAATTAAAAAATAATCACAGCAAATATCAAAACAAGTATCTCATACCGTCGCAAACAAGCAAATCAACAAATTCAAATTCTTACTCAATGATCATTTTTTTTTAAAGTTGAGAAAGAAAAGGATGGAATTTCGTCGGTAACAGATAATGCTTTTTCATCCGCAGAATTCCCAGGGATATCCTTCTTTGGTAGAACGGAGAATGAAAACTGAGGCAAATTTATTTCTTCAGAAACACTTTCTTCCTTCGGTGCGGGAGCAGGAGCTGTGGAAGAAGCGACGTTGCTTCCGGTACTACCAAACGTAAAAACAGGTGTCTTATCTAAATTCTCTTTTACATTTGGAGATGAAGTAGGAGCTGCAAAGGAAAATGGCTTAGGATCTTTGCTAGGTTGGGTCTTACCAGCAATGCCAAAAGTAAAAGCTGGTGTTTCTTTTGGCTTATCATCCACCTTTGGGGATGCCGTAAGCGATGTAAAGGAAAAGGGTTTGGGCTCTTTTGTAGGTTGGGAAGCTGCATTATCTGCATTACTAGCCGAAGCAGCAGAGTTTGCAGATGCAAATGAAGGGATGCTTGTCTTTTCGGTTTCCTTTTGCTCAACAGAAGGGGCACTGGTTAATGTCGATTTATTGGCAAGGGAACCGAAAGAGAACCCTTGAGACCCACCAGAAGTAGATGCTTCTACTGAACCTGCAAGAGGCTTCGACTCGGATAGCTTTGCAAAAGATCCCCCAAATGAAGGTTGTTTTTCTAATGATTTTTGAGAAGAAATTTCATTTTCCTCCTTCTTGGAATCTCCTTTCGAGTCTTCCATGTCAACATCAATTGCTTCCTCTTGTTGAGCCGCTTCAGTAGGCTTTTCTCTTGTCACATTTTCAGTAGGCTTTGTTGACTGAGAGAACATACTAGTAGAGGGGCTACTAGATGGAGCGGTAAATTTGAAAACCGGAGTTGTTTTTGAAGAATCAGCATCAGCGTTCTTAGACATAGACTCTGGCTCCTTTTTAGTTTCAGAAACTGAGGATTCTTTTAGGAATTGAGGAGTAAAGTCGGGTTTAAAGGTCTGTAAATTTGACGACTTATTAAGAGCCTCGACAGCTGGCACTTCATGTTTCTCCTCAATTGTCTTCAAAGGGCGAGCTTCCTCCTTGGCAAGTGTATGACGGCGACGGGATGTAGTAACGCCAGGTCTCGCGTATGGACTAATATAAGAAGCTTTCGTGTTTTTTGCAAGACTTTCTTTAGGAGAGCTAGTGACTGGACTTTCTTTACTTTCTAAAATGCTCATTAGGTTTGCAGCCGTACGACTAGGTGTTTTTTGCTGGGGAGTGCTTTGCGCAGGAGGAAAGGGAGAAGAAGCGGGAACGGTACTGAAAGAGTCTTCATTTGCGGTAAAACTTCCATTAAAGGACTCGTTTTTGCTACGCTTCGAAACAAAATCGGGAGTAGTAGAGGAAGCCAAAGAAGCTAGCTTTGAAGCACCGACGGGAGTAGTTGAATGACGTTTCCGTTGTAAATTTTTGCGAAAGGGGGTAGACATTGTGGGTCCATAGAAACTAGTTTTTTGAGCTGAAAGCGGAGAGCTTCCTGGTACATTAGGAAGTTTGGAAGTGCCCAGAATAGGAGAGAAGGTAGAACGAAAAGCAGGCCATTGTCTAGAAGAATTTGGGCTAGGGTGAAAAGAACCTGATGTTTGGATGCGAGACTCACTTGAAACTGCACGATGAGGATTGGCGGCATATTTAGGAGTGCTAAATTGCTGAGAGGGAACAGAAGGAGAATGATGAGTTGTAGAAGCAGGGGAGCCATTTCTGGACAAAAGGCTCATGACTCCTTCGCGTTCCACCTCGTTTAAGGGCTGGGTTCCCTTGTTCGAGAAGAACATAGCTAAAAGCTGATTTGGCGAATCCTGGTTGGAAATTGGAGGTAATGAGCTACCACGGGGGACAGCTGGAGTTTTCGGAGACTCGAGTGTTTGAGGTTGTTTTTGAGATTGCTTTTGGAAAGAATGATCTTCTGACTTCATTTCCTCACTGCTATCGATCGTTAAGTCGCGATCTTCGTCCTCCGACTCTTCAGATGGAATTTTACTCAAGAAGGCAATTGTCTTTTTCCAAGAAGAAGGCGTCAACCATTCTTTGGCGCGTTGAACAATCGATTTTGAGGGAGTCTGTGGTGATTTCAAAGGCGAAGACTCTGTAATTCTATCATATGGCTTGTTTTTGTGCGTCGATTTATCCTTTCGATTAGTTCGAACCGGTCCTGAAGACATTTTTATATTCTTATCAATCCAAAAGAATTGAAATGATTTTGTTACGGTATAACAACCAGTTTTCCTACCCTTTGGTTATCTATCCTACTTGGTGGTAGAAGAAGCATCAATAACCCAGAAAAGCGTAGGTCTAAATAGCGTACCGCACTGCGGATTTGTCGGGTACGCAAAACCACATGTATGAAAGAACTGCTTCCCTAAGATATAATTCCATCGATATTTTCCCTGCGATGTGAATTTTATATTATTTAAGAATTAGTATTATTAATGGTTTTTCCTTGTCTATAAATTCTTTATTTTTTCATTTACGTACCCAAACCGTACTATATATGCTCCTTACCACCATAGTTGTCGTATTAGTTTCATGCAATGCGGTAAACTATTTACGGTAGTGTAGCACATACTAGTATAAGCTTGCACGCTCACTCTGGTTGTCAACAAATAAATAGAAACGCCATTGAGGAAAGAAAAAGCAGTGCTTTCCTAGTTTTATTTTGGTTAATGGCTAAAGCAAAGTCTTCGGTTCAGTGTATGTTAACATGGGGTTGTTGAACGCGTTTACTTATAGAAATTTCAGACTATGATCCATTTGGCGTATGGTCCTCAATAGCAACAGATGTTAAAAGCAAAATTCCTTTACGCAACTTACAATGGGTCGAATCATTTCAATATAAGAAACACTTTATCACGAGCTTAGAGCTTGAATTCGTTCCATGGGTAGAACATTACACTTCGCTCGATAATTCTAAAGATGCAACATTATTAAACACTCCGTTAGTGAATATGCTGATCTTACCAGAAGAGGTATAGTTATTTTTTCAGTGATCTTATTGTCACTAACATGCAGTTAGGATTCTGATACATATAAATTGCAACATCGTCCCTTAGCGTTGGATTGGTCAAAAAAGGTGTCTCAAAATGACTCTCAATCTTGGATAATTGTCTTGGTAGCCAGGTCGCAGGGCGTAAGACGATCATCTGGTCCATTAGGCAGGACACATTCAAGATCAAGTTCCTACTTTATAGCAAAGTCTACCATTGACCGCCTTCGGAATGATTTTAATACATCTAATATAAACAGATGTATTCGACTTGATTATGTTCGATTTGGAACTCCTGATGCAGAGTGCTGGAATACGTTTTTAGGTTGTTTACAAAAAGCTGTTTTGAATGCTCTGAATTATCGGTTCCTTCAACTTTCCGAACAATCCAAGCATATAAACTTACAAGATACGTCGATTTTTTCTGATTTCTTGGTTTATTTCTTACAGAAGGAACGATTAGGAGCTAGTTATTCTGAATTGTCTTTATATAACGAATCTATTGACCAGTTTGGCGAAATGTTTGAAACGTTCAACGAAATCTTAAGGACGGCAGATGGGAAAGGCGATATGGTAAAATACTTTGGTGAAGGAGCAGACGTGATGCCGGCTCCGTCAGAATTGAATGCTAGGACCTTGCTTTTTGACTCAAGTTCCACAAATCTTCATCACCTGTTAGCTTCTGAAAAATTTTCTTTGTTTCACATTGGGTTTTATTTGTTCTCAAAGCAAATTCAGTTGAGTTTGCAAACAAAAAATTACGACAAATCATATTCACTACTTCAACAGTCATTTCAGTTCCTAAATTACCCTCTTTTTGGTCAGTTTTCGAGTGAGAATTTCCTGCTTCTTCTACGTTTCAAGTATGAGTCTTGTAATATTTTGAAGAATCTCATAACTCAGAGTGCAGAGGACAACGATATCAAGATACCTATATCAAAAGCAAGACTAGCTCTCTTTATTCGTTCTATTCTTCTTAAAATTGCATTTCTGAAAAAATTATTTCATGAAAATACACTCCTCCTTTGGCATGAAGAAGGATCTTTACCAAAGCTGGAGCGCGATGATGGAATAGATCAAGAGTTTCAAGATTTGGAAGAATTCTCAAACTCAGAATCATTCTTAAAAATGTATATACAACTATCTGAAGAGGCTTTGGAAATATTTAAGGAAAGAAACAATCGCTTGTCTTTCAGTAACACTGCATCTGAAACTGCTGTCGTATTTTATATGCTCGGGAATTATGAAAAAGCTTACGAAATGCTACAGATCTCAAGTTTACCACTTTTCTGGAAAAGCGATGCCTTTAAAGAGAAATGGATTCAGTTTTACATTGATACACTAATAAAGGTTGACAAAACTCACGAGGTGATTGAATTCTTAGTAAGAATTCTCAAAGAATACAAAAGCGCTGATTGTTTCAGTGCTGCTGCCGAAATAATTGATCACATTCCTCATACCACGGATTTAATATTGGATGATTTCTTTTGTGTCAGTTTATCAAACATGGCTAATGTTTCAGAAGAGTTAGCACTAGAGCTAGATGCTAAAATTACTTCTTCCATATGTAGCCTGGATATGCTGGAATCTGTCGTTTGTACTTTGGTTTGTAATTCTCAACCATTTGAAAAACAATTCCGCTTAAAAGGCGTTGAGAATGATTCAAAAATTGTTTTGAGCTGTAATGTACGATTTTAAGTTTCCTGCGCATCTACTAACGACTTAGGATATCCTTCCCGGAAGTTATTCCGTAAGTGAAATGACAATTAAACCAAAAGGGATGCCCTTACTCTTCAGGAAAGACAACTTTAGTCCCCAACAAGAAATAGAGGTCTTCCAACCATCTCTGAGTGGACGACATCTTTCCATAGTACAAGCATCTGTACCTCAGTTTTTTTTGAACGATAGATTTCAATCTGCTTTTCGGATATGCTTTGGAGAACAATTTGATGAGAATCAGAAAGTGAGCTTAACCTTTGAGTCAAGTAATAAAGAAGACCAAAGTAGGATAAGCCAATGCTTCCTCGATGAACATTCTGACTGTACTTTGTCTATTCAGGATGATGTCGCTTATCTTGAAAACTTTAAGCGCCTAGGAAATGCTATATTACACTTTCCTATGATAGAAAATGATGAAAGAAATGATGTACGCTCATATCAATGTCCTGCTTTTACTAACCAAAACGTACAGTTGATTAAAATAAATTACAAAAGTCAAGATGAAAACATTATTAATTTTTATCTGCCGGTAAAGAAAAACAGATTGGATTTTGCAGAGGTCTCCTGTGAGCTTGACGAAAATGAACAAAATTCACAAGCTTTTTTTCTTAAGCTAAGGCCAAAGGAACCAATATTATTTTTCGGATGGAAAATTCAAACTACAAACTTGGATAGTCACGAAACAGATGAGTACGAGATACCCTACAACCTAACAATCTTGGATACGATAGACTGTTTTAAAGTAACTTCATCGAAGGGTTGGCAGCGAAAAAAACATAATGTCACTGTGGAGTGTCTGCGGATTAGTGACCTTCTTTTCGAGTATTTGTACAATGAGTGTGAACAATATCTAAGCCGAATGAACATAAACGTTTTAACAAATTGGATTAAGTCCGTTTGTCGTAAAACTAACGATACCATAGTTTCGTTTAATGGTCAGATTTCATTACCTGAATTGGTAAGTATGCCCGAGACAAAACAAATGAAACTGTTAATGAACAACAACCGAACGTTTTTAGAAGAGTTCTCTGGTCTTTTAAAGGTTTTGAAAGCTCCCTCGACAGTCAAAGACGTACTACCGACATTACAATTGCCTAACAGAAAAAAAGGTACGGCATGTTTTGTAACACCGATGAACGGTTTGCAGACGTTGGGACCTATCACATTACAGAATAAAAAGGACATGGTCCAAGTTGATTGCTCTTGGAAATTGCCAGCAAGCATATCTTTGAACATTCCTACGAAGGTACAACTTGAGTTCATGGTTACCCATATGCCAAGCAATAATGATGTTGATTATGATAACCATGGAGTTGAGCTCATGTACGAAATCTCAACATTTACAAATTCTATTCTTTTTGCTGGTCCTATACGCAAAAAAGTGTCCTTGGATGGAATGGGAGCTACAATACGAGAAACGTTTACAGTTATATTCCTAACAGCAGGCAGACTGTTGCTACCAGATATACATGTTCATTCAAAGGATGATAGTATTTTGACAGTAAAAAATCCAAAGTACGCTATGGTTGGTCGTTCTCCTTGAACCATCCGGACCATAATAAAATACTCTGAAATAACATCAAATAAGCATAGGCGAAAAAAATCGCAAAATAGTATCCTCTGTAATTTCAATTTTTTAACGCAAACGTCTAGCTTCACGTTCGGATTCTAACAAGACAAGGATGTCGTCTTCGCGAACAGGACCCTTAACGTTACGAATGATGGAACGAGAAGTGTCATCCATGAATTCGACACGGACTTGGGTGACACCACCACTACAGAAGTTAGACAGTTTTTCTTTAAAAATCCGCAATATACTTACCGAGATCCGGTACGTCCAAGGACTTTAATAACCTTAGCCAATTTGACTGGGACCTTTGAGGAATCCATGTTTGTTGAAAACTACGCGTTCAGTGTACAAGTTTTGATATGAATAGAAATAACAGTCACGAACGCAAATAGAGACGGTTGTGCAGTACTCTATAATGTAATACCGAGAGACAAACCGGTGCGTTAAATGAAAGTTGAGGTGCTCAATAGTAGGCTCCGTATTCCTTTTGTGGAATTGGGCCAAAACATCATAACATTTAGCATTTATTTATAGAGACAGTAAAAATTGTCTATTTTAAATACTCTTTCTACTTAGCTATGTGTGTCTCACGATCTCTGAATCTTCTATGTATTTAGATCCAGAACTAACAGCATCGAAATTGATTGCTTTAACATAGCCTAAGTATCATTAAGTAGAAATTCGGCTGTTTTTACGCTACTACTGGATGTAACATAATTCTTAAATGACTAGCTATAATGATGACTACATTAGCCAAAAATAACAGAGCTTTTCCTTTACTTTTGCATTCAAATTGGAGAAAACAAGT
This sequence comes from Schizosaccharomyces lindneri, assembly GCA_029532395.1. Taxonomy (NCBI): domain Eukaryota; kingdom Fungi; phylum Ascomycota; class Schizosaccharomycetes; order Schizosaccharomycetales; family Schizosaccharomycetaceae; genus Schizosaccharomyces; species Schizosaccharomyces lindneri. Next base: position 46,357 of record JARFMH010000008.1, on the reverse strand, counting down.
CTCCCTTATGAATACCTATGTACAACAATGACACGAAGTATTATACAACCAGAATTGCACGAGAATAATTACATTAAGGATTTATGTTCATGAGAATACTAAACTCTTAATGCATTTGAATCAATCAAACACAATATTATTAATCATTAAATACTTAAGACTCAAAGAGAAAATAAATGTTTTTTTATCGCAATTGGTTTGCCAGCAAACCAACTACACTATACCTAAACCATTCATGAATGAAGGCTTTCAGTATTAGATCAATATCAAATCATAAAATTCATCTTAATTGCCTCCTGCTATACAATCGAGCATGAGGGGAAGATTTGCCATCGACGATGGCTCTTTTCCTTCATTGATACGCATTAGTTGAAAGAAATCGCTAACCAAAGCGATGTCGTCGGTTGCTTTATGAAAGCTTTTCGTCGTTGCTTCCATCTCTTCCGACTTCTGCTCTGCTGCATCTATTACACTCTCCGGTAATCCAGCCATACTGGCAACATTCATACCATAAGATTTTGGACAAATACCATCTTCTAACTTATAAAGGAAAGTAACACGTCGGCGTTCCTCATCAACAGCGGCAGCCATTTGCATAAGCCGGATTTGCTTATATTTTATAAAGTCTATACAGAGACTTTGATAATGTGTGGAAAAGAATCCTAGACAACCGAGATTGGACACCAGATGATGCAAAACAGCGTATGCTATTGCATGTCCATCATGAGTGCTGGTACCACGTCCAAGCTCGTCTAATATAACTAGACTCTTCGGCCCTGTTTCTTCAATTATTTTCTTGGTTTCCGACAACTCTACCATGAAGGTACTTCTAGCTGACATGATATCATCGTTGGCACCTAAACGGGTATGAATACTGTCCATCGGAGTTAATCTAGCAAACTTCGCAGGTACCCAACAGCCAAGTTGAGCCATAATAACTGCGACACACACCTGTCGAAGCAGCGTAGATTTACCAGCCATGTTTGGACCAGTTAAGACCACCATGTTGGCTGTCTTCCCACCCAGTGTAACATCATTTGGCACAAATGTAGCGGCAGCCGTAGCGTTTATACATGGATGTCTTAATTCTTCAAATACCAATTCACCTTTATCACCGTCAACAACCTCTGGGCGGCAGTAAGGCTCACCCAACGCAGCAGCAGCCTGGGAAAGGCTGAAAAAACAATCTATAGAAGCAGTACATTTAATAAGTGCTAGCCATTTCTCATAATTACCGTCGAACCTCGCATAAAACTTGTCCTGCATTCGAGACATAATTGATAGATGGAGCTCTTCAGCTTCAAGTAGCTTTCTAATTTTTTTTCTCAAATCGTCGTTGTAATAGCGATTCGCCTTTTTCGTGCCTGACATCTTACACCAATTTACGGGTACTTTGACATCAGAAGGGACCTCAATTTGATACACTTCTTTACCAACATGCTTGAAATTAAGAGAAGAACAATGCAGCTGTTTCTTGTACTGTTCTAACATCTCATATAGCTCGGATTTCAGTTCAGTTTGGTAAGCCTGTGATTGATCATATTCAGCTTCGAAACCAGGTTCTGGGACAAACACACCCTCTTCTGATGCTCTTCGCCAATTAAAAGCACGTGTCCATGACTGAAGTTCTGCTTGCATATCGGGAGCATTTTGAATCAATTCAGCTAATAAAGTACCTTTAGCAATATCCTGAAATTCAGACTGAAGTTCCTGAAAAGCTAACGATATTTTTTGGAATCCTTCTAATACACGGACGAAATCGCTTGGCTTGCTTCTTCCAGCATGCACTCGCGATATCAACCGTTCAAGATCAGGAAGCTTATGCATGAAACCCCATATAGTGTCTCTAATAGAAGGATTATCTGCAATTAGTTCAATCACATCTAATCTGGCATTTATCGCGACAGGAGACCTCAAAGGATGACATAACCATGTATGGAACAATCGTTTTCCAAAAGGCGTTACACAACGGCATAAAAGACTGAAAAGTGTACCTTTATCACCACCGTCAAATGAATTAGAGAAAATCTCCAAATTTTTTAAGGTTTGTCCATTCATAAGTAGAGAGGTTGAATGTTGAGAAGTATCGTATTCCATAAAATTACCCATCGAGCACATATCTTTATCCATTTTGAGTTGACGCAAGTACCAAACCAAAGCACCAAATGCACTAGAGGCAAGTTCTTTAGTTTCCAAAACTCTTGAAAGCACTTTGGGGGTTCCTTCTAAACCATTTTCAAAGTAGTTCGCAGAAATGATTTCTCTAACAACTCTCTCTTTATCCCAAAACTCAGTAGATGGCTTAATAAAATTCCAAATTGCCGCAGAAGAAACACAATACTTTATGACTTTCATAGACTTTTGAGATACCTCGGATTTTTCTAAGATAAGCTCTCGAGGACGAGTCTGAGTTAGCAAAGTATCAAGTTTTGTTCTATGAATATCATCCGTAAATTCACATAGTTGAAACCCACCAGTAGAAGTATCGATAAAACAAATGCCAAACGACGGTTCGTCACTATCAAAACGAATGTTTTCTTTAATCGCCATACAGTAAGTAGAAAGATCAGATGTCAGCATGGCTTCATCGACTAGAGTGCCGCTTGTAAGAACCTGCGTCAAGCCCCGTTGTACAACCTTTTCTTCTTTCTGAGTACGTTGACGATCCTTCATTTCTTTACCTAATGCTGTTTCAAGCTGATCAACACGAGCAATTCGGAAACCTTTGGCAACAAATTGTGAAGCCCAATAGTCAAAGCTGGCTTCTGGAATCCCGACCATCTTCATGTTAACACGGTCTGTGAGTTTTAATGAAAAAATTTGATGACCAATTGCGGCATCATTTTCATATAATTCATAGAATTTTCCCTTTTGAAAGAAGACCACAGTGTCCATTAGATTTTTCTTGATTTCCCAAAACTGTTTTTCAAACGGTTTGAAAGAAGACCAAGCAGAAGGAGGAATATAAAGAGTACGAGGATCATAGTTGGGGTCACCAGGACGATTTTTATCGGCATCACATACATCCAAAAGCCACTCATAGCGATCTGAATTATCCTTTTTAAAGGCTTCCATGCGCAATCTCCGCTTCTCTTCTCTATTCATGACACCAGACGCAGTTGCCTTGGAGGGAGAGGCGGATCTCGGGGAAGGTAAATCAGCGGAGGCCAAATTAGACCCTAAACGGTAACTTTCATACATTGATTTTGAAGATTTTGATCTGTTCACGGGCTTCGGGGCAGCCAATGAGGAGTTAAAGTCATCGGCATCCTCGTCTTCATTTTCTTCATCCATAAAATCTTCTTCAGGTACTTCTTCCTTGGCAGGAATAGATTCATCCGAAGAAGGGCTATTTTCCCGCTCTGGTTCTAGGTATTCATCAAAATCATCATCATCGAGCACTACCTTTTTGCGACGATTGCTTCTTGATCCTTTCACATCTCCCAAATCCTCCTCGTCACTTTCTTGATACGACACAGGCTAAATTATTAGTTAAGGAAAATTACTAACACTACATACCTTTTTAGCTCGTCTTCCTCCACTTTGAAGATTCGGTTTCTTTTCAGGGTCTTCGTGTGTTGCTGAAGAAGATAATGCGGAATTATTAGAAGGGAGGAATTCCGGGTCTGACTGTAAAGAGGAATTGAATTCAAAATTCTGCGACTTAATTTTGGTTGGGGAATCCAAGGAAACATCAGAGTCGTTGTCACGGGGAGGAGAATGAACAGCATTATCTACGTGTTCCGAAGTTCGAGGTAATTTTCCAGTCACATTCTTTGGGGTTTCTCCATCATCGTATGAATCCAAAGGTCTCTTCGGAGAGGACCGCTGTACATTACTCGACAATGGAGATGAAAAGGGATCACTATATGGATGAGGCGAAAAAATGTTTTGAGTGGATTCTTCAGGAACGCGAATAGGCAATTCATTCTCTTGACTCTGTAAAGGTATCCGTTTGGCATCGCCAGTACCGCCAGCGGTTGGTGACGCGGAAGACTTTTGCAAAGGTGTAGAGGAGGATGGGGACTCTTTCTTAGGAGTTGGGATTTTTGAGAAAAACCCAAAAAGCGTCCTTTGTTTTGACTTTACTGGTTCATTTTGCTCATTTGATTGTGTTTTCTCAACTCTTCCCTTGCTCATAATTCTTTAATTTGAATATGGTTTTGGGCAAGTTGTTTACACTGACCGCGACACGAACTATTAAATAAAATCGCGTTCAAACTTAAGCATCAAAAGTATATACTATTTTTTTCTATGTATGCTATTTCAAAACTAATAGAAATATTTATATAAATATTTCACGCGTTTTCTATTATTATTGGGATATTCTTATGTTCACATCAGTATTATATGAGGTAATTTTCGTGGAAATCGGTGTTCCCGAGGATGCCTACTTGTAAGTACTACTACCACCACCACTTACTACACTATACCTTGACCAGCTTATAATAAGTGTCAATAGTAACACTGTAATATATAGTAATAGAACGATGGATCAGTATAGGAGCGATATAAAGGATATTCTTGGTACAGTTAATCGTCAAACTGTATCAGCTAAACAAGTTCGACAATTACTTGAAGAAAAAAAGAAGGTTGATTTAAGTTCAAGCAAAAAAGAGTTGAACGCATTGATTTTGCAATGTTTCGATGAAACAGCTGCTCCTCAAAGCAACGGCGGCTCAGGTAAGCTAAATGAGTTTGAATAACGGTTTTGCATAGTTTTAGATGTCTTGCTGACACTTTAATGTCTAGAGGCAAAGCCCGCTAAGAAGTCTCGTGGCTCCAAGAATACCGAGGAAGGAACTGCTGAAGGTGCTAAGCCAGCCAAGAAGTCTAGAAAGCGTAAGGGTGCTGAAGAAGGTGAGGATGGTCAGAAGAAGAAGCGCAATGTAGACCCGGCCAACAACCCTTTGAACAGACCCATGCAATTGGACCCTAAGCTCGCCGAGTTTCTTAATGTTGAACAGGTAAGAAATTTCATTAACTGCGGTTGTTACTTTACTATTTTCTTGATATGTCTAAGAGTAGGCATATTCCTAGACGATGAGTTATCGACCGTTTGACTTTTAGGGACCTTACTAACATAATAGATGTCTCGTCCTCAAACCGTTAAAAAGCTTTGGGAGTACATTAAGGCGAACAATCTTCAGGATCCCAATGACAAGCGTACTATCTTGTGTGACGACAAGTTGAAACATGTATTCAACGTGGACAACCTTCACATGTTTACCATGAACAAGGTAAGTTACAAATAATTTATTTAAATAATTTTTATTTTTACTAACGAATTAGTACTTGACTTCGTTAATGACCAAGATTCCTGATGACAAGCTTCCAAAACAACCTGCCCCAGAGGAACCTGCCGCCGAAAAGACTGAAACTCCCGAAAACACCGAGAATACTGAAAAGACTGAAAATCATGAAGAAGAGAGTAAGCCTGAAGCTTCTCCTGAAGAGGAAGATAACAACGACAATGACGAGTAAAAGGATATACGGGTGACTCATTTCTCTTTTGTAATTTACTGTTTATTTTTTTTGTCAAATATACTGGCAACCAGGACTTGGGGTAATCCTAAGCTCAAAAATCACTGTACATTGATTATTTGTTTTCAAAAGGTCTTTAACCGCAAGACTCCGTATTTCTTTTTATTTTTGTACCATACTCTGAGATGCTTCTTTTTTATGTCTTAATAAAATTGCTATTTCTATGAATACATCTATATGAAATTTGTACATATTTGATGCGTTTTCACTAGTGACGAACTGAATACCTTTCAACAATTTTTCTGAATTTGATGTAGTCCTTCAAAGTCTTTTACTGTTATACTAGACCGCTTAAGTTTTAGCTTGTTAAAAGACATCATACTGGTAAACAGTTTTACTCTTTGAACGACATCGAGAGACTGTATAGAGATAGAGAGGATTAGCTGCAAATGATTCTCTTTCTACTTTCAGTAGTCACTGTTGTTGTATTGAAGCAAGTGACGATGGCCTTTCATAATATAACTTCATTTCCGTCTCCTAGTTGCCAAACTGTGTAAAGCCGTAGCAGATTCTTAACATATAGAGTGTCCGTAGCTTTTTATTGACTTCACTACTTTTTTCATAGTTATATTCTTCTTAGTTGAAATTTCCCGCCATATTTTCATAGGTATTTACAGCATCGAAAAATATTAATGATTGTTGTTCTTAAGCTTGGACACAAGAGTCATTAATAACTGCAGAGTCAAACGTTCATGAAAATAAAAAGTACTATACGACAAAGCAGGCTATATCCTTTGATGGGACGTAAAGTAGAGTATCATATATACTGCAAAGTTGATAGACTCACATTCCTTATTAGGAAGACACATAACATGGTGAATAGCTTTACATATATATAAATTACATTAGATCCTCCTCTAAAAAGCATTAGTTTGGCCTGAAGGTACCTTAAGAATAGACGCTGACCAAACTTATGAAACTACTTATCATCGGACGTTCACCAATATAAAATGAAATGTATCTTAGCGTTATTAAAAAGAATTTAATAAGCGTCTGTTAAGGCAGCTTTACAATTTAATACTGCTAGTTTAGAAAATGTTTTCTCTTCATAAAGTTTTGCTTGCAGACTTAAGATCACTAAGAGTTCTAGTACTAATTAATTGATGCAGAAAATTATTTATAAATAAGAAGGAACCCGTATGATTGCTTTCTTGGTGGTGCCTTTCTTCTGTTCATTCGGTAGTATATACCTTAAGTACGAAAGTACATTTCTTGCCCAGAACCAATTTGATATTCAACATAAACAAAACGAAATGCCGTCACCAGAGACAGCTTCTGATAACAAAAAACCAAAAAGTAACCAGAAAAAGAATCATGTAAAAAATAACCAAAGGAAACCTGCAAATTCCGGTATGACAACGAAAATTTATAGTGCTGAAGTGGATATTAACCAGTTTTAAAGACGCGGCAGCTAAAAAAGAAACACAGAAAAATACTGTGAAGCTCCAACCTGCTGGAATCGAAAACTCGGATAAGGAAGAGGAAAATAAAAAAGAGACCACTATAAAGAAAAACGTAACGGAGGGGGACGAGGAAGAAGAAGAGCAAATATGTTTTATTTGTGCTGAACCAATTGCTTATACATGCATTCTTCCCTGTAATCATCGTAAGTGCTCCAGGAAGAAAAACTAGCTGCACTTCATGCATATATACTAACGGTTAATCTAATATAGGTATGTGCCATATTTGTGCCATACGTTTGCGTGCCTTGTATAAAACTAAAGAATGTACATTCTGTAAGGTTCCATGGGACGTGATTTCGATTACCCAGGACCATGATTTGGATATCCGAGATGTTGAAATGGATAATTTTCCATTTCAAGACAAAAATCTTGGACTTGTATTTGATAATCAAAAAGTTCAAGATGAATGCAATCTTCTACTACAATTTAATTGTCCAGAAGAGGCTTGTGATATCACTTGTAAAGGTTGGTTTGATTTGAAACTTCACTGCAAAGTGACGCATCACAAATATTTCTGTGATTTATGTATCAACCACAAGAAGGTATTTACTCATGAGCATACCCTATTCTCCAAGAAGGGATTGACCAAGCATTGTGAGGTAGGGGACCAGGGCGCTGATTTGGATGTTAGTGGGTTTAAGGGACATCCTAAATGTGGATTTTGTAGCGCGCATTATTACGATGATGACGAACTTTATAAACACTGTCGTGAGAAACATGAACGTTGTTATATTTGCGATCAACTTGCTGGTCGTCCTACTCATCAGTATTACAGAAACTACAATGCTTTAGAACGTCACTTTGAGAAAGATCACTTTGTTTGTACCGAAAGGGAGTGTGTGGAAAGAAAATTTGTGGTTTTTGGTACCGAAATTGACTTAAAAGCCCATCAATTAGAAGAACATCCTCAACGTCTCAGTGCTAGAGAGTTACGAGAAGCACGTACAATTGTACCAGAGTTTGAGTATGAACCCCCAGGAAGCGGTGCGGGAAGAACTCGCCGTAACCGAAAACAACCTTCTAATGCTCCCACTGAAGAAGCTACTTCTTCATTGGCAAACTTACATCTATCTCGTGAAGAGATTGCCCATATGCGACATGAAGAATATGTCAGCTCACAACAAGCTCGTAATAGGAATTTTGGTTTTGCCTTGTCATCCCCTGCACCATCTGCTGCGGCTACTTCCAGACCAGTTTCTACAGCTTCTCCTAGAACAGCCGCTATTGGAAAGCAAAGGGTTTTGAGAAGAGAAGAATTCCCTTCATTGAATGAGCTTTCAAACCCCCAAGCACGGATGAGTCAACCTTCCCCTAGTCCTGTCCGCACGACGAATGCTGCTAGTAGCCGTACCTCATCTCCTGCCATGTCACGTATGTCATCATCTCAAAATCTCGCTGCTGCTACGGCGAAGACAGGTTCTCCTATGGCTTCTAATGTGCAGGCTCAGCACCAGCAGATTATTGACCGGATGATGAAACTTACAGGTTTCGACGAAAATAAGGTTAATGAGTTTAAATTTGCAGTTTCATCTTTCCGTGGAAACGTGATGTCGGCTCGAGAAGCTACTGACCGTATAACCAAGTTGGTATCGAAGCCACAGGAACAACTTTCAGGGATCATTAATCATATTGCGGATTTATTAGAAAATAAGGATAAAAGCAAGGAGCTTCTTGAAGGATGGCAAGAATGGAAGATTATGAATTCTCGGGATCAGCCTCATATTGGTACAAATAATGCCAATTTATTACGTCTCAAAAAGTCGAATCGGACAGCTGCTCAAACTGCAAGTGTCTGGAACCGTATAGAAACCGCGGCTAGACATAGCGGACCTGCATTATCGGCACCTTCTTCTAGAAACAAATCCCAAGGTTCGGCTTCTTCCTCGCCTCCTGTCAGGAATGTTAATGCTAGATCCGTTCCATCTTGGGGAATGCCGACGAAAACAAGGTCATCGGCTCTGAATACGAATTCCGAAGTCGATTTTCCTTCCCTTCCTCCTTCGACTTCAAAGAGGATTCAAGTCCCGATTGGTAAAAAACCAGCTCGTGGAGTCGATTTTCCTGCTATTTCTGGAGCTCAAGCAGCATCATCTGCCTCGAGTTCTGCGAATCGAAATTCGTCTTCGAAGAAAAAGAATGGAAAAAAGCAAACTGTTTTGTTTCACCTTGGTTAATGGACTTTTGTACATAATGAGTGTTTAATTAGTTGATAAGTTGTGATTATAGAATTGGCATGTGACAGAAGGGTTACACTATTATGTCTATTTTTTGAATAATATGACCTAGTTTTAGACTTTTTTTTTGTTTTTACTAAAGCTATTAGTTAGCAAGTATATATCTGACGAAGCAAGCTCTTTTGCATATTCCTTTTACCATGCTCACAACATATTAGAGTATTCTTTTCGTGTGTTGCGATTCGTTCGACAACAGTAAATCGGATAGTAAAACATAGGGTAGAAAAAAGCAGTCTTAGACAGGCATATGGAAATCACACGAGAATACAAACTTGACTAGAGCCATTATGGAGGAACTTGAATAAAAGATATTTCATATGGAAATCGATTTTATTATTTCAGTTTATGAATCGTGCTGAAATGAAATATGAAAATGTTGTACTGTAACTGAAATGAAAACATGAACAAAGAAACCTGAAATTGGAATAAAAATTAAAATTAAAAAGAATAGGCCTACTCGAAGCTTTTCTAGTTGCAATTTACCAGCTAGAAAAGTCAAAAATAGGCCAATAGGAAATGGTAACAAGCCAGTGACTAAAGAACTTGTGTCGGGAAACTAATGAACGCATACAAGGAATTGAAGAAAAATTTTTAGTTACACATAAAAATTACTATAGATGAATGTCATTGTTGGTTTAAATAAATGATATAATGTAAAGGTTCAAAAAGTATTTATGTATCGTTTGAAATAAATGTCTAAAAAAATCTATGAAAACGGCAAGGTAGTTTAGTTTGTAGGAGAACCGGTAGGATGTAGTAGTAACTCAACAGGAAATTGTGGATGAAAATAGGACGGTGGGATTGAGCCGTGCATTCCAGTCAAGGAAACCTGTTATTCTTGTTAATTAGCTGTATTTTAAACAAAGAAACAAAAGACTTAAAGGAAAATACATATGGCGGCATATTCTAAATGGCAAATTTCTATATATGAACGGATTGAAATTATTCAAAACCGTCGTTGTCTTGTTCTGCGTCTGGCGGCAAAATTCTAATTCCTAGCAAGCTTGAAACAACTTTTGTTTTTGCAGTAATTCGATTCCAGTAGGCATCGAAACCTGCTTCTGTATCTCCGAGTTCATTGTGAAATGGCAAAGCGTCTAAGAGTACTTTCAATTGTTCCAAATGCTTTTTTGCCTTTTTTACTTTTGGTAATTTAATATTCTCGTCCTGTAACCATACACAGACACGTCCGTAAATTTCTCCGATCAAGAGAAATTTTTCGTATGCATGTTCCAAGCCAAATAGAAAGGCCTCCTCGTACCCTTGCTGATGCCCTACAGCCGTTCCCTCGTCATAACCTTTTTGGTATTGGATTTGTTCAAAATCCGTCACTTCCTCCCACTCCATTCAGCAAGATGGTAGGTTTTTTTTCTCTTCTATTTATATTTTGCTGTTCCATCTGTTGTCTAGGATTTGTTAGGTGCGCTACATTCCCTCTTTATTTCAATTAGCGATGTGCACGCTAACGGACTTGTTTACCATCCTACTTCCACCAAATCTTAGTTTTGCTTGGCTTGGCTGGACTGCACATGATGCTGGTGATAGAATGGTACTCTGTAAATAGTAAGTAATGAAGGTTTCTGCAGGGTTTGAATATGCAATTGAAATAAGATCAGAACGTTAAAAAAATCATTCTCTTGCATGAGATTGTTTCTTTGCTTTTCAATGGCTGAAACAAAATAGACATGGTGGTTTAAAAGAGACAGTCAACGGTTTCAACTATCATGCTTCTCGCTCGGTCATGTTTCAATAAAGGTTGCTACCGGTTCAAAGAAGGATTGTAGTGATTAGAGGAAAAAGAAAAATGATATCAATTGTTTACTACAATGATTTTTTTTAGCCTGGACGGCTTCTGTGGAAGGAGTTCGAAAATAAAAGGAAACCAAGTTTGTCTCGTCTTGGTGCTGCTTCTGTAACTCGTACTAAGCTCGTGAGCGGCTAGAAACGTATATAAGAGGAGGATTACTTTATATCAGAGAAAGAAAGAGAAAAGGAAAGAGACTATACTCCGACATGTCCGATTGAGCGGATAGAAAAGAAGATTGACCTATCCTTTCTTCCTCTTCCTCTTCCAGGAAGCAAACAGCTTAGCAAGAAAGCAACAGATAAAACAAAAGCGAACTGTAAAAACAAGGAAAGAAGGGATGAGTATTTAAAAAAAAAGGAGAGATCAGTAGAGAGTCCAAAGTGATTATTTTTCTTGAAATATAAGAAAAAGGAAAAGAAGACTATGAATCTCTACACTTTTTTTAGTGCCTTTTATTGGGAACTATTTTGTTTTCGTGGAAGACTCATGAATGGCACGAAAAAAGAAATGAACGCCAGAAGAGGGGATTGTAGGAATTCATGGAAATAGGCAAAGTTTCGAAACTACGTGGTTCATCTACTGAACTCGTAAAGAATCGATAAACGTGAGAAGAGCGTAGGAAAAAGAGAATGGATGGAGATGACATTGAGTAGAATAGAAAGAAAAAGTTAAGAGAGAAATTAACAAGACAAAGAAGATATTATGGTAGGAATGAAGAAAAGGTGTTCAAACATCCATCCACCTATCAAATTACCGATATAGGATATCTATCAATTTCCCACTTTAATCAGAAGTAGAGTTCTTCAAGAAAGTAATGACATTGTTACGGTCAGCGGGCTTCTTGAAACCACCAAAGGCCATCTTGGTACCGGGAATGTACTTCTTGGGGTTCTCGAGGTAGTCAAACAAGGTGTTTTCGTCCCAAGTGATACCCTTGTCGCGGTTGGCTTCAGTGTAAGCGTAGCCCTCAGCTTGACCAGTCTTACGGCCAAAGACACCGTGCAAGTTAGGACCGACCTTGTGAGCACCGCCCTTTTCGACAGTGTGGCATTGGGCGCAACGAGTCTTGAACAAGGAAGCACCTTTCTTTTCGTCACCGGGAGCGTAAGGCATATTGAGAGATTAAAAGAGAATAGTTAGACAAGAAAAAAATGAAGGAAATCCACAAAAAAAAAAGAAATTTCAATGGTTTACTTGAAATTTCGCAAAATTGATTTTTTTTGGAGTTTGCTAAAGAAGAATTTCAAGTGCTCCCATTCCCGATTTATATCTAATGCATGAATCCTTATTGGATGTTTTCCCCAAAATCTTTCACGCGTCGACCAATCCTCGCGGTTACAATAGGTGGTGTACATTATCGTTATCTTGGATTGTGTGTGAAAAAGCGGTTTGTTAACCCATTTTATCGCGTCGTAACGTTGACTAGCGATGTGACTTGGAATAGAATTTGTTGTGCGGAGGGTGGGTAAACAGTAGGTAGTAGTAGGAGAGGGCTGGCTATTGAGGAAAGAAAATCAAGTAGAAATAAACAAGTTGGTGAGGAAAGAAAAAACAATAGCTGTGATATTGATGGGCTGTTAGATTCTATAGTAAATAAACAAATTACATGATGATTAGTGTAGAGAGTAGTGGATTTGAAAATGCGCGAAAAATCCATGTCACACTTATTTCTGACCTTGACTGAAAAGTAAGTATGATTGAGGTAGACACACACACATCTCCATGTGTAAATAAATCGGGCTTGGAGATTTAACTGTAAATTTTCATTCTAATCTAAAAGAAGGAGTTGGACAATCATGTTTAGCTCTTTTCTTTCCTCATTTTTCGAGTTTATATGGATATGACCCGTCAGGTTGATTTGTTTACAAACAAACAAACAAACCCCATAAGGAGTCGATCGAAACCTCGTAAATAAACATACACTAGAAAGGAACTGGGGAAGAGTTGTTTGAAAGAGAAAATAAAAATTGAATAAAAAAAATGAAATTAATCTCATACCGGTGATGGTCTGTCTCTGACTCTGACTCTGTTTGTGTTTTCTAAGCTTTGGTCTTGGATAACTAGTATTGTCTTATCATACTAAGAAACAAAGAAAAGTGAGAAAGAAAGAGAGAGAGAGAGAGAGAATAGAGGCTCCACTGAAATGGGCAAAAGATACATCATGGTGAAGGATCGGAAATGCCTTGCATGGATCTCTCAAGATCCAAACTGGATTGCTGAGCACAACAGGAATTCGTAGAAACATATCATCAAAGGAATACTCTTCTTGGTAAACGAGGATTGAAAATTTGAAGCGAAAAAGATTTCAAGACTTCAGTATGTGCGAGAAAAGGGATACCGCTTTACCTGTTATGTCACAACCAAAAGTCTACTTGGCAGGAGACTTGGTGTTTCGACCCAATGCTTATGCTCTATTTGGAGAATTGAAAGCAATTTGTCGTCAAGTTGGTGTTGTTGGAATGGCGCCCTTTGATGGCCAAGAAGAAGTGGAAGATATGGAGCCGGGGATTGCTACAAGTTTGGCGATTGCTACCTTGGATAGAAAGCTAATGGACTTTTGTGATGCAGGTATCTTTTGCTTAGACCCTTTCCGAAGAGGACCCGACATGGATCCAGGGACCGCTGTCGAGTTGGGATACATGAGCGCGCAAGGAAAACCGCTTGCTGGTTTCACCGTCGACGGGAGAACTTACCCTGAGAAGGTACAGGCTTATCGAAAAGATGCCTGGGGTGATGATTTGATCCCTCGAGTTTCCAAGGGAGGATCTGGTTCTTTAGAAGATGCTGATGGTCTCATTGTGCATTCCGAAGGCATGGTACAAAATATCATGGTTGAGGGGTTCATTCGAATGTCCGGAGGTATCGTTGGCATTCAAAATTCTATTCACGAGGCCTTTCGAATTTCCATCACTGCCTTGGCCCAAGAACTTACCAGACGATCCAAACAAGCATGAGCTATGATTCTTTCCCGGAATAGCTTTTGAGATCTATACGTACAACGGTCAAAGTAGAATCCATTCATTGCAGATTCGTTTTTCTTTCTATGTTTGAGTCTTTCATGTTGATGCTTTTCAGTCTTTCTTTTCGCACTCTTCTATTCAAAAGGCTTTTTCATGGCACAAACATGACATGACCAACAAACCACCTCATCGTTGGTCTTTTCCACTAGAAACAATTTACAAAGTTTTAATACTGATGGCTTCCCAAAATCTCATGAATAACAATGTCTTATTACCTAGTCCTAATGAAAACTCGTAATTTGATCCTTTCAAGGTTTCTTTCTCTACTTTACTTGAATAAATGTAATTTCTTTTTCTTTTTTTTTTTTCCTTTTGAATGCAATCCATTTTTTACCTTGTATGCTCTGATTCTCTCTGCGTATACCCACCCTAAAGAACTCACGCATCTTTCCCTTACCAACTACCACAACTTGTTGGGGATTAGAAACCAACAACTCGTTGCACCTTCGTTCCTCCTTTTTACTCGTTTTAACTTGAATTTTTTTCAAAGTGAAACGATAAAAACTTGCTGCTTCTTTCTTTCTATCGTCTCATTTATAGATTCCCCGATTTACGCGTTCCCATCCGCTAGCTCTGCTACACGTTCGCGTTTTCGCTTTCATACTCCTGTTATCATCTGCGTGGTAGTACATATAACGATCTGATCTTTGTTTAATTATCATAACCAAAGCTCAGAATCTATATACATTTTCTACACCACCTTGACAACTATCAGCACAACTTGTCATTTCGTCCCCTTTAAGAAATCTATTTCACAAAGTGAAATATAGATTCTTATTCTTGGAAAAATAAAAGTTTCAGACTATTGCATAAAATCTAGTCTACAGACTCTATTCTAGACTAACTTTGTGGACTGAATCTTTTCGTATTCTTTCCCAATTATCATACCCAAATTTCGTTTGATTTCCTTTATTTTTTCTATCTAGTTGGTATAGGTATGCACATAATTAAAAAGATGAACTCAGTGGAGAGGCTTTGTTCTATGCCTTCGCCGGTCAACTGGTTTCTATAAAGCAAACTAGCAATGGAGGGTGTTTAACTTGAAAGTAGAATTGTTTTTATTTTTTTATGTTTCATTTTTTTTTTTTTTTTTTGACTAACCGATGAAATTGTAGTCTTCCCTTCCCTTTTCTGGTCAAGGTTCCTGATTTGATTCCTCCAATTCTTTTTTAATTTGTTTTGGTCTCAAATCTTTGCATTTTCGTTTTATAACTCATTCGTTAATTTTCATTGACCAACACTTTTTCAGTTTTTTAGGAAACGACCCAACAATCCTTTACTAAGATTCCACGTTTTCATTAGTTATTCTTTGTTGTATTTTTTAACAAGATGACCCAACACGCTACCAATTACTCTTTTGTTATAGACCCTCCTGCTCGTCTTCACAAGGATGCCTCTGTTCCCAAGCCTAACATCTCCAGCATGGAGGAGTACAAGGCCATGTATGAGCAATCCATACGTGATCCCGCTACTTTCTGGGGAAAAATGGCCCGTGAAATAATCCATTGGGAAAAGCCTTTTGAAACTGTCAAGCAAGGCTCCATTGAAAATGCTGATGCCGCTTGGTTCACTGACGGTTTAATTTCTCCCTGTTATAATCTCGTCGACCGTCATGCCATCGAGCGTCCTAATGACATTGCTTTGATATACGAAGCTGATGAACTTAATGAAGGCCGCAACATCTCTTATCGTCAACTTTTGGCTGATGTATCCCAATGCGCTGGTGCATTAGCTTCCCTTGGTGTTACGAAAGGTGATCGTGTTGCCATTTATATGCCTATGATTCCAGAAACTATAATTGCCATGTTGGCCGTTATTCGTTTAGGTGCTATTCATACCATCATTTTCGCTGGTTTCTCTTCCGAATCTGTGACTGATCGTATCAATGATTCTTCTTCCAAACTTATTATCACCTGTGATGAAAGCCATCGTGGTGGTAAACGCATCCCTCTCAAGTCTGTTGTCAACAGAGCATACCCCAACTGCCCCACTTTAACCAACGTTCTTGTTTTCCAGCGTTCTCCAAATGCTTCCATTGCCATGGAAGAAGGCCGGGATATCTGGTGGCACGATTTAGTACCAAAATTCCCCAAATATTGCCCTCCTGCCGTTGTTAACCCTGAGCACCCATTGTTCCTTCTTTACACTTCTGGTAGTACTGGTAAGCCCAAGGGTGTAGTCCACACCACTGGTGGATACTTGCTTGGTGCTGCTGCCACTTGCAAATACATTTTCGATCTTCATCCTACTGACCGTATGGGTTGTGCTGGTGATGTTGGTTGGATTACTGGTCACACCTATATTGTTTATGGTCCTCTCATGATTGGTTCTGCCACCCTTGTGTTCGAAGGTACGCCCGCTTACCCCGATTATTCTCGCTACTGGGACATGGTTGAACGTCACAAGTTGACTCAATGGTACATTGCTCCTACTGCGATCCGTCTTCTTCAACGCGCTGGTGACGAATACGTCAAGCATGACCGTTCATCTTTGCGTGTCTTGGGTAGCGTTGGTGAACCCATCGCCCCTGAATCATTTATGTGGTACTATAATGTGGTAGGACAAGGCCGATGTGCTGTAGCTGATACGTATTGGCAAACTGAGACCGGATCTCATATTGTCTCTTCTATGGGTCCTATTACCCCAATGAAACCTGGTTCTGCCACACTTCCCTTTTTCGGCATTGACGCTGTAATTATTGACCCTCTCGATGGTAAAGTCATCGAAGGCAATGATGTTGAAGGTGTACTTGTCATCCGCAGTAGTTGGCCCAGTGCTGCCCGTACTGTCTGGAAAGGACATGATCGCTTTATCGATACCTACTTGAAGCCTTATCCTGGTTTCTACTTCACCGGAGATGGTGCTTATCGTGATAAAGACGGGTACATTTGGATTCGTGGCCGTGTTGATGATGTTGTAAATATTTCTGGTCATCGTTTAAGCACCGCTGAAATTGAAGCTGCACTAATTTCTCATGATTCTGTTGCCGAATCTGCTGTTGTCGGTATCCCTGATGAACTTACTGGACAAGCTGTTAATGCCTTTATTCTTCTTAAACCAAATGTGACTGCCAACGCTGATCTTGAGAAGCAGTTAATTATGAGCGTTCGTTCTACCATTGGACCTTTCGCTACTCCTCGCAAACTTATTTTCAGTGATCTTCCCAAGACCAGAAGTGGTAAAATTATGCGTCGTATTCTCCGTAAGATCCTTGCTGGCGAGGCTGATCAAATTGGTGATGTGAGTACTCTTGCCGAACCCAAGGTGGTGGAACACATTATTCACGCTGTTCATCATGCTCACCAAAAGAGTGCTTAAAATAGATGATTCAAATGGCATTTGCAAAAGTAAGCATATGTGCGGGGAGGTTTTGAGTTATGGAATCGTAAATTCCTTATTCAGGTTCAGTTCTATGAACCTCAAGATTAACCATAACTTTTTGATTTCATGAAAAGTAGTCCAAGAGCTCATGAGCTTTTGATAAAGCTGTACATTTTAATTATGTTGATAATGAATTGATTTTCAACTTCTTCATAGTGAATTTTAGAAGTATGCGAAAACTTGGTAGAATGACTTGAGTAAATTTTGTAAGAACTTGACTTTTGGAAAGGCTAGCTTAAATTCGATATAACAAGCAAACATGTTATTGCAAGGACGTACTAAATCAACTACTTACGAAAAACTTATTAGAGGAGTGAAAAGTGAGAGAGCACAAAAAGCTTACTTATGAACATTAAAGAATACACAGAAAGAGGAAGAGATAGGGAAAAAAGTAAACCAAAATAAACAGATTCGTTACGAATATCATGAAACAGTTTACGGAATTCTCAATATGCACTTGAAGATTGGGGAATCTGGAGCATGAGAGAAGTAGGTCATAACAAAGTGTGAGCAACAAAGAAAAAAAAAAGTAATAAAAATAATAAAGGAATAGTTCGTTCGACAAAGCATAAATTTCAGCACCCTAATGAAAAGATAGAGAATCATAGGAAGAATAAAACTAGCAAAATATAGAGGAAAAATTAAAAGTATTAGTACAATAAAACGGAAAGCAAAAGGAAGACAGACATGCGATATAACGTCCATCCATTCTGTCCAAAATAGAGATGTTCAAAAACCAAAAGAACTGAGTTCAACAAGATGGCATTTGAAAAGGATGGAGAAAAAGAAGGAAAGTCAAATTGTTGTACATGCCCGGATTGCAAGTAATGTATGGAAGAAGAAGAAGAAAACGAAAAGATAAGAATAGAAAAGAAAAAGATGATTAACCCTCGGTAGAGTCACTGGACATGACGGCCTCATTCTCCTCCGTGGCAGGAGATTCAAGGATGGTTTCATGAGTTTTATCTTCTTGGGACGTTGGAGTTGGCATATCATAACCAACAACATTACAAAATTGTCTCCACAGATGATAGCGGGAATGGTCGATTTGGTAAGAACCGGAGGAGCCTTGACTGTCATTAGTGGTTTTTGTATCGGTATTTGAATCCAAATCTTCTGGAAGACAAAGTAAAAGTCTTTGACTTTTCAGTAGTAAATTGGCGTCACAAACTTCCGAACGCGAAGTATCTTTCCAAAGATGCAAAAGTTTCTGGTATTTTTTTTCACCCACCGTATCGCAGATAGAGCGAAAAAATTGTTCATTACACTCTATCAGGCTTGTTATTTCCTTGGGACGGTCATTGAAGGGTAGAAGGATGCCTTGGCGGATGGGTTGAAGGTCAATGTGAGCATTGCTACTAAGACGACGACCAGCCATGATGAACAACGAAAATAAATGGGTTGAAGAAGCAAAAAAAAAGAAAAAGAGGAACAAAGATCTATAAAGGTGAATTGGTCTCTTACTGAAGCGTACGTAGTGAACGTAGTGGACACAAGGAAAAGCACAAAGAAATCAGCAAAAAGCACAAAAGAAAATGATAAAAAACAAAGATTCAATCCCAATTGTAACAATGCGAGCTAAATCTAATCAACGCAAGCTTCTGGAAAAAGGGAAAATGAAGTATAGAAAAAGATGACGAGAGCAACCGTATATAATCCAGAACAGAGCGGTATTTGTAATGGAGGAAAAACAAAAAAGAATTGAGTTGACAACAAAGAAAAACAAAGTCTACAGGGAAGACTCAATGGTTTTCTGTTTGGCAAAGGACAAGTGAAGTGGTGTACGTTGGCCAAATCATTATGATACAAAGCTTGTTCCCTTCTGGGTAACACAGAGAGAGGATAGTATCATACATGGGAGAGAGAAACAGATGAGAAAGGGTTTTGAAGAATCCAATTTTCTATGGAATGATACAAGAGAATTGTAGAGAAAAGATGAGGGAAAAAAAAAAAAAAAAAGAGATAGGAAAGCCAGGCAAGCGTCGAGAAGACTTGGTCGACTGCCATGGTATAGCTTAGCTTAGCATGACATGATATGGCAAAAGCGAAAGCAACTCAAACTTTACAAACTTCATTTTAATGAAAATAATTAAAAGAAAACAAAAAGAAAATAAAATAAAAACACAAACATACAACATTTCCAATACATTTTCATTCCTACGATTTCCATCACTCCTTCCTTCTTACGCAACTTTTTTTCTATAATATTCTCCAAAAGCCATTGTACAAGCATATGCTTAGCTTTGTTTTTTGTAAAAGCATTTCTCTGTTTGTCACATATTTACGTCATCTGTGGGGAAGGAAAGAAAGGCTCGGGATAAGGTGCGAAGGCAAATGAGGAGAAGAACTCCTCTTGAAAAAAGCAAAACAAAAAATAAGATCCAAATTTTAAAATCCAAATAGCTCATTTCAATTTGATCAACTTATTCATAATATTTTCCATGTACTTTCCTCTTTTCCTTCTTTTGTCGCATTGTTTTTTTATTCCGCCCTTGTTTTGATTGGCGTAGCGTCTATTTTATGGCTTCCTATTGGCTACCTCCACACCAGTGAAAAAGGACAATGGAGGTAGTTGTAACCTTCTTTATGTTGATTGGCTAAAAATATTCTCTATCCCCTATGATTTGTTCGTTACTTCCAATCGCTGCTCTTACGTATTTGATTTAGCGCTTCGAAACACCATCTATGCCAATGAATCCTTGTATCCAGAATTCCATTGGTCCTTTTATTTTTTGGTTTGGAGTTCGTTTTCCGCTAGAAAGCGGGACAAGATTTCCGTTTTCCTATATAAGGCAGCATGAGTCCTGCCGTTTCCCTTCCACTGTACCATCAACTTGCTTTAATTTTGTCGTTTGCTTTTGGACCTTGGTCGTGAATTTTCTGTATTCTACGGTTATCGGTTCTTTTTTTATTTTCCTCTATTCTATTTTATTTTGTTTTTGCATTTTTCGCTCTCCTTTTTTTTTTTTTCTCTAAATTCATTCTCTAAAAATGGCCTTCCGTATGCCCAACTTTCGTAAAATCCCTATGGAATTGATGCCTTTGGGTGCAGCTGTCGTCGCTGCTGCTGGCTTTGCTACCTTTAGTCTTACTAAAAAGTTGGTAGCTGATCCTGAAGTGTTTGTCCATCCCACTACTCGTCGTACCACTTAAAACGATACAAAATCCTTGATAGATGAAATGCTGTGATGCAACGATTGAATGTCAAGAGAAATTTTTCCTCTTCCTCTTTTCATGTACTCGCTCTTTTACGAGAGAATCCGCCGACCAAAGTAAAATGAAAGATATAATTATAATTATAATTATAAAAGGTATATAACAAAAACAAGGGTCTGATTCTCTCTTGCCTTGCCTTGTCTTGTCTTGTCTGTGTATCGTCTTTTCTCCTCTTGATTGATGTTTTCATCTTTTTAATTTGTTTGTTTGTCTGTTTTATTTTATTCTTTTTCCTTGTCTTTTTCATCTTCTTTGACTCTTGCTTCATGCTGAAAAATGGTAGCGGAAATTCCCTTTTTTTTATGTACCTTTTCAAGTAGGAAACTAAATCTTGCTTTTTTTTTGCATGTTTGCGTCTTTGTGCACTAATATTATATTTATGGTTAATAAAAGATTGCTTTATCTTTGTATAAATTGTTTATGTTTCAATGAACAGTAAGCTGTTAATTCAGTAGTAAGTAAATTTGTCGTCGTGTAGAAAACAAACGTCGAGTTTATGGTATATGAAATGGTATGGTATAGTTGTTTCGGTTTGTGAGTTTGGTTTGAACTAAGAAGGAATTGGGTGTGGATTTCAAAGGGCATGCATGGCATGCAAGAGCAAGTAAGACTTGATGAGCTTTACGATTGTTTTTTCATATTGTGTTTATAGGTTTCCAGTCATTTTAGATCAGTAAGTGGGAAACGTCTTTTGTTGTTGAGAGAGTCTGTGGTCTCTCTTGTCTTGGGAGTTCATCAAAGTGTGTGTACAGTACAAACAGTACAAACACACAACAGCGTCCACCGAATGCACCCACAAAAGGCGGCAGTGAATTCAAGAGAAATGAAAGAAAAAAAAAAAAAGAAAAAAAGAATTGCGCGGCCAGGTTTCGATCCTGGGACCTACGGGTTATGAGCCCGTCGGAGTTCCACTCTCCTACCGCGCACATTCGTCAGCAGCAGGATTTGAACCTGCGAGCGCAGTGCGCATTAGATAGCTCGAATGATTCAAGTCTAACTCCTTAACCACTCGGACATACTGACTGCTGTTGAATAGTCTTGATGAAAAACAAATATATACTAAATTGAAATGTTTAGTTAATACATACGAGTGCTTGTTTGTTTACAATAACAAACAAAAAAATAAAAATAAATAAAAAATAAATTGAATTCTTTCAAAATCCCATCGCCTTAGTCTTTCTTTGTTATAGATGTAGTAGAAAAATAAAAATAGATGTAAAAATATATATTCTCTTTTCTTGCAAAGCTCGTAAAAGAAATATTCTGGATACAGCACATTACCATGGCGTGTTTGGGTTATTCTAGTGAAACGATTTGCATCTCATTTCTTAGTTTTCGTTTCATTCCATTTAATCAATTTATTATAGTTTACTATATGTATATATTTTAGAAAAATCCTCGTGTTTTCATTCATAACATCCTTTTTTCTTTGCTAGTCTTACTCTTGCTATGAGTATTTCAATCTGTCACCCATGTTACCTCGTAAAAATTCCAACACCAAAAGTACCAGCCAAATCCAATATCCTTTTTACCTTTCTTTTTCCTTTCGTTTCGAATGGCGTATGTGATTTTTTCTTGTATCTATTTTCCTCTTTTACTAATTGTATAGAGATCTCGTCAATCGACCTCGGAGCGAGCTCACTGAATTAGAACTCGCTCGCCTTGAGGAATACGAATTCACCGCTGGACCTTTGAGCGTTTTACAACAAGGTATCTTTCCATTTGTTTTATTTATTCTTTCATTTATTCTAACTCCCCCTTAGCTGTGAAAAATCATGATCAAGTCTTAATCAACTGCCGCAATAATAAAAAGCTACTGGCCAGAGTAAAGGCCTTCGACCGTCATTCCAATCTTGTTTTAGAAAATGTCAAAGAGGTATGTCCATTTTCTTTCCTCTACCACCTCTCTTTTTTCTTTTACTGTGTTTTCCATACTAACCAAGCTACTTAGATGTGGACGGAGCGTAAACGAAATGCTTCTGGTAAAAAGGGAAAAGCCGTCAATAAAGACCGCTTTATAAGTAAAATGTTTTTGCGTGGTGACGGCGTTGTCCTTGTCGTACGCGTCCCTTCTGCTTAATGTATCTTGGTTGGTTACTTCGGATAGACTATGATGACCATTCTTCTTATCTGTTACTATTTTTTTTATAGCTCTTCCTAGTCTCTTATGAATCAATAAAGTCTCCTTTATCCTTTTATACAAGGTACTGTACAGTATCTAACATTTTACCATTTTTTCTTCTTGACCTTCTTCTGTTCCCGATGACATCCAATACTTTCAACAACACGTCTTCGTTTTCATCATAATCTTATTAAAAAGGGATACTATTATTGGTAAATATGTATATGTTTCTACAGAGGCGCATCAAATACATTCGTCTTTCTCATGTATATAAATATTTTGTGTTCATAGTAAAAAAACAACATGTTCTCATCATTGTTTCAAGGTATCCTCAACACCATGGAAAAGAACGTCTTCAATTGACCAACGAGGAGGACTGTACCAACCTTGTTTTTTCTTGATGTTATCAAAATTGGTTTTTCCAACATCTTCACCCGCAGCTCCAGATGAAATTTTCAATTGAAGCTTTTCTCCAATTTCATCACATGCTCTCAAAATATAATCCAGGTCGGCTTTGTTATGAGATGCTGAAAAGCAAAACCTTACTCTTGAAGTTAATAATGGGCATGCTGGATAACCAACCACAACGATCGAAACTCCCCGCTTTAACATTTCATGCGAAAATGCATTAATTTTACCAGGATTGTACAAAAGCAAAGGAACAACCGGACTGTCATCATTTCCGTATATGATAAAACCCAAACGCTTCAAACCCAATCGAATGTAACGACTGTTAAAAGCCAAACGTTCAATTCTTTCCAAACCAATCGAGCCAGGAGATTGATCCATAATCTCCAAGAAACTACTCTTAATTTGCGCCAAAACAGCGGGACTCATGGATTCTGCATAAATGTATCCGGGATTTGTCACACGAAGCTTATTCACAATTTCTAAAGAAGACGCAACATAACCACCTGCGGCTCCAAAGGACTTCGTAAAGGTACCCATCAGAATATCCACATCAGTAGTTGGAATACCGAAATAATCACAAATACCACCACCATGAGGACCAATTGCACCAATAGAGTGAGCTTCGTCAATGAACAAATGGAACTTGTAGCGTTTTTTCAACTCCATAACGCGAGGTAAATCAGCAAAATTACCTTCCATGGAATACAAACCCTCAATAACAACCAAGATCTTTGTATATGGACGATGGGTACGTGGCTGACCTTGGGAAATAACCTCACGCAAAACGCGTTCCAAGTCAGTCATATTGTTATGCTTGAAAACGCGGATATTCGCACCAGACTGACGAGAACCGAAACGAATCGAAGCGTGATTTAATTCATCTGAGATGATAAGGGAACCTGGTCCCATAAGAGCAGAGAAGACGGTGGAATTGGTTCCAAATCCTTGAGAAAAGATAAGGGCCGCAGGTTTGCCGACAAACTTGGCTGTCAACTCTTCAACTTCCAAGTGAATTCCATAATTGCCACATGTTGTACTGGCACTACAAGTAGAAAGTCCGTTTTCACGTACAGCCTTTTCAACGGCCACGGCACAGGGCCCATGACTTTGGGCAAATCCGAGATAATTATAGGAAGAAACATTTAAACTCAACGATGTATCTCCAGTAAGTTTGAAGGAAGAATTATTATCAGTGGAATAACGATTCAAAAGTCTAATCGTACGACCAGGAACACCCATTGTAGGTCGGCTGAAGCAGTCATTAATACGAAATTTAAGTCGTCGAACATAAAAATTATCGAAATGATTATATAGGGGTGCATAACCGTCGCTATCCTTCAAATACTTGTAATCGTCTTTATGAAATCGCTTACCAAAAAAGTCACGAACGTGACCAATGATAAGAAGAACTAAGTAGGAGATATAGGTTGTAACAACATAGTAGTAAGAAGGTTCGTCCTCAAATTGGAACAAAATTCCATCAGCGGTATCTTTTGAAACTCGACGGTGATCGGGTTCCGTTATAGGAGCAAATTCCGTATTAATAAGTTCCTTATTAAGTTTTTCTGAGGCAACATATTCGCCATCCACAGCAGGCTGCTTTATTTTCTTTGACTCTGTCTCAGCCGTTGCGTTACGGGATATGGGAACTTCTTGCCCAACAGATTCAGATAAAGAAGCTTCTACTTGAACCATTTTCGGATATCGGTGCGTTCGTATATTAATAAATTTAAGTAGGCAACTTTTACGAACTTGAAATGAAAAGGATTTCAATCTATGCGAGTAGCTAGGAAAAGCCGAAAATCCTCAATAGATATATATTAAAATGAATAAATGAATATATCTCGTTGCAACAAGGAGAGATCGAATTCAAACGAATGCTCCAAAAGATGCTTACGAAAACAAATCCCGTTATTAGAAGAACCGATTACTATGGGGATATCTTCCAGTCATCAACTTACTTAAATGCAACAGTAAAGCGGCCTTTATTAAATAGAAAGGCCTTTTTTACTCTCAAATGCAGTAATGAGAGTGAAACGCTGCTTTCTTCACTATAGTGTTGAGTGAATAGTAAAGGATAAGTTAGCTCGGATGCTCGTAGTAGCGAATCATAAAGTTTACGAGCTCTTGTGAGATCCAACGAATGTTTCAAAAAAAACATGGAAGTAAACGAAAGAAGTCGTCTAGTAGTAGTGTCAGTAGCTGGATTATTAAAGATAATTTATTTTATGCTTTGTCTTCAAAGAGATAAAAGCAATATTTTTTTTTAGCTAGCTATACTGTGGTTTCTCATCTACGTCCTGGCCAACGGACAGCATACAAACAAAAAGGAACATGCTTGAATGAGGTTGTTACACAAAAAGATATACCATATATAAAATAAAGATAGTTGGGAAGAAGGAACAATTCCATAGTTACGTTGTCCTTTCTGTCAACTGGTTTTCAAGACTAGCAATTAATTCATACCGAAATTCATAATAGATTCGTAGATTTTCAAGGCATAAAAACAAAGAACAGATTTTAACTAAAATAATTTCAAGATATTACTTCAGTTTTTAGCGTTTGAAGACTGCAATTGATCTTTCCATACTTCATCCATAATTCGAATAGGCACACCATTACACTCAAGTGGTTGATCTAAAAATTCCAACCTTAACATTGCAAGTCCATAATTACCTTGTATAGCCAAAATCTTTCCTGGAGATCGTTTGCTCACTTGGTTAGAAGAAGCACCAAGACCTAACTTGGATGATGGCTGAATGTCGGGATTATTGCTTCCACTATCTACAATAAATGGTAAAATTCGTTTTCGTGTAACTCCGGTATGATATGTTCGTACGGTAAGCTCTTGGCCTAAATAACATCCTTTATAAAAGTCGACACCGTTCATCCAATCCAAATTGCTTTCCATGGGAAATGCAGATCCTGGAGTAATCTCCAAAGAGCCTTCAGCAACTCCATATCGGAAGCGAAACGCTGCGTACTCGTTCAAGTCAGCATTGGATGTACATGCATGCGATGAAACAATGCTCCGGCTGAGCAGAGGTTTCTGAAATCTGGGATCCCACATAGAAGCAACGGTATTAATTCCATTCATGACTTTTTTTGCATCTTGCTCCCATCCTACTTGAACACTCAACTCCTCAGGATTAACTGCTGTAACATCACACTTATAGCGAAGTCTGTACTTTATCACATGTTTCAAAAACTCCTCGGTTCTAAACTTTTCTACTTCAACATATAATCTATGATTTGGTTTGCTCGCATCTGTAGTTGTGATGTCTTCAGGATAACAAAATGCATCAAATAAAATACGTCCCTATTTTGGTTAGTTGATAGTCCTAGGCAGTGCGTACATTGACAACATACGCTTGTATTCAAAAATCCCGTGTAAAATGGTTTCTCTAATGAAACTTTTTGTGTTGTAAGCCCTTGGAGAAACTTTTGAGCATCTGGCCCTTCAAATCGTACTAACTGTTTGATAGGTTTTAAACAGGTGCTTAAAAACCGATTGTGTTGAACTTTATGATGAACATTTCTAATATTTTTATAAGATTGCAAAAGCATTCTTATTCCAGCGAATTGGGAATGTGTTCATAGTCCGTCATTGAATGGAATATTATAGGTCCTCAAGGACTGTTTCCGCTTACACAGCATGTGGACTTTGTGGATAAGTTGATATAATACGAACGCGAAATACAAAGAGAATGTACGCTTTAAAAATCTGCATAGGATACAGATATATATGTTTATCCAATGGAAACCTAACTATGCCAATACCTCAAAATCATATCTAATTTACATATAGAAACCTAAGCCAAACAACAATCAACAGTGTACCTTTTCATCAACGAAGCCATTTGCATAACTTGCGTTCATAAGAAGTCTAAAACTTGAAAATCCTTATATAGTGTTTCTTTTTCGTAGAGTCACCAGAGCAAGATCCAAAACTTTTGCTATATATTACCAACATAACTAATAAAAGATTTCATATATCATGAATTCTTTATTAAATGCCAAAAAATAAGGTACAACCATTTCATCTGCAATCCTTCTTATTGCAATTATAATGATCGCCTGAAAAAACAATTCATATCTTTCATTTTCATACAAGACCTTTCCTTTTAGGCATACACTTGTTTAAACTCATTAATGATTGCTGGAACAGACGTAGAAGGTAGGAGACCCATCTCACAAACACAAACAGTAATTAAACGAGGGGGAGTCACATCGTATTTGAGACTGAGAAGCTTCAAATTTTTAACGGAATGCCAGTCGGAAAGTTCGCTTCGTTTTTCTTGGTTTTCATCGACTGAAGTATTGATCAATTGGTCACCGGGAGCAAGCTCATTATACACTAAAGAGTCTAGCTGGATGCGTTCAGTAAATTTATAAGATTCACAACAAGCAATGACTGGAACGTTTGCTTCTTTACCAAGTAAAGCAATTAAAGAAGTACCAGCACGAGAATAGAGAGCACCGTTAGATAACATGGCATGACCACCCAAAAAGATCTTTGTTACTTCCTGCATAGTATAAGCCAAAGCCGAAATCATTACATAAGTACAAAGGATTCCATGGCTTGTCAATAACTTCAAGCAAGTTCTTCCTTCAAACTCAGGACGCGAATCTACCACGATGACACGGAACTGTTTTCCAATATTTTTTGCATGTACTAAAACATCGTTCACCGTAGATGAATGCAAATAAGTCAATATAATATCGCCATCTTGAATTTTTTCGGCAGCTGCCTGGACAATAGCTTTACCAGCAATAACGATACGATCACGAATAAAGTTGTCAATCTTTTCTAATAACAATTCCTTGCCTTCTTCTTCCGTCAAATCAATATCTAATACGGAAATTTCAAGTTTCAGGAATCGAATCGCACTACCCATACTGATACTTAGAGGACGCGTAGAAACCAAATAAGCTATTTGCGAATTGACATGGGTGGTCAAGTGTCTGCTCAGAGTTGTTCCAAATGGAGTTTGGTAATCTCGAATAACCTTTTTGAATGTTTTAAGCAATTCTATACATCTTTGATTTGAACCAAAAACCTTATAATTTGCCAATTTTAATCCTAAACGAATAACTGCAGGATGTATATCTTTAGGCAAGTTCTCTGTCGTCCTACGACGTCGCCAATCCAAGTGTGAGAAAATTGAAACCTGTTTCTCTTCGAAAAACCTTTGTTCTAACACAGCTGGATCTTCCTTTTTGGGAACTGGAGGAGATCCTTTGCTATTCTGTTTTGAAGGCTTTTTAAGTTGATTTCCTCCTTTGGAATTCTGATCCTGCTTTCTTTCGTCCGAACCGTTTCCTTTCTCTTTACCACCACCTTGTTGATCAGCCCTAGCTTTCCTAGAAGCTTGCTTTTGAGCCTTTTTTAAAGCTTTTAGGTCTTTTCCGGACCTTTTTGGTTCTGCTCCAGTGTTTACAGTTTGAGTGTTCGTCTCTATTCCAGCTGCACCAGTATTTATTTCTTTAATGGCAACAGGTTCATTTGATAATTCTCGTCCTTGTTCTGTTGGAACCGCCATTATTTTTAATTGTTTTCCAAGTATGCGCTGAAGCTAAGTATTAACAACACCAGCTGTGTCAGATCTTTGGTTTCTTCCTTACCCTTACTTTTAGCCTACATGCATATTTTGTTTTAGAACGATTTTTTACAAGCAGGAAATATCTGTCATATTTATTTTTACTAGATTAATTGTTCTATTTAAAATTATATCTGATTGAAAGAGAATGGGGAAGAATACCGATAAATTGTATGTGACTCAAACTGAGCATTCTGGGGTCCATGGATGGCATGGCGGAATGAGTGGAATTACAGGGAATCAACCCAAAGGAACGTTTCGTCAACTTCCTTTCAATTACTGTTCTCTTTCGTTGCAGCCATTCACACATCCTTGTTGTTTGGTAGATTCCACCAACCATGCTATTATTTTTGATTTCAAGTAAGTATTTTCAATCAATAAACACTACTAATTGCTGTAGATTTGTTGTCCCGTGGCTTCGGAAGCACAATACCAATCCCGTAACTGGAGAAAAGGCTGCATTGTCCAATCTTATAAAGCTGAATTTCTCAAAGAACGCAGTCGGAGAATACTGTGACCCAGTAACTTTGAAAGGATTCACCGAGTTTTCTCATATTGTGGCCATCAAAACCACGGGAAATTGTTTTTCCTGGGACACTATAGAGGGATTGAATATAAAAGCTAAAAACTGGAATGACCTAGTTAGCGAAAAAGCATTTACTCGTTCAGATATAATCACTATTCAGGACCCCCATAATGTTGAAAAGCGGGACTTTTCGGCTTTACAAACGCAGAAGGAGATGTCAAGGGAAGAAAAAATTCAAAAGGCACGCCTGGCGATCGAGAAGTCAAGAAAAGAAGCAGTTTCACCTTCACCCAGACAATTAGCACACCCTACTACTACGGAAACATCACAATCCGGACTTCCTGTATATCGTGCTGCACATACGACGGGTCTTGCTTCTGCGTCCCTTACATCTACTTCATTTTCTCCAGTCACCAAAAATGAAAAAGCAATAATTCCTCAGGAGGATTACATGCTTAATCATGTCAGGATAAAACATAAAGGCTATGCTCGAATGGTAACCAATTTTGGGGAAATAAACCTGGAACTCCATACTGATTATGCTCCACATGCCGTTTACAATTTTATTCAACTATCTAAGAAAGGCTATTACCGTAATACTGTGTTCCATAGAAGCATTCCTAGATTTATGATCCAAGCTGGTGATCCGACGGGTACAGGAAAGGGAGGTGAAAGTTGCTGGGGAAAACCATTTCGGGATGAATTTGGTAATCCTCTGCATCATGATCAGCGAGGAATTCTTTCAATGGCTAATCGGGGAAAAAACACCAATGGCAGTCAATTGTATGTATAGCTTTTGCTTTTTTTTTTCAGTATACTAACATATATAGTTTCCTTTTATTCAATGCTGCCAAACATTTGGACAATAAACATACCATTTTTGGACATATAGTTGGAGGAATGGCAGTACTTGATGCACTAGAAAAGGTTCCAACAAATGACTACGACCACCCCAAAGTCCCTATTCGGTTAGAAGATATTGTTGTATTTGTGGATCCCTTCGAAGAATGGGAAAAGGAAGAGCAAGAAAAAGTAAAAAAGGAAAAAGATTCCTTGGAAACAAACAAATCCGAAGCTGATCATGTCTCATGGACTGGAAGAGACTTGTCCAATCCGTCCGCTGTGACATCTACGACCCCAGCCGTTGGTAAGTATTTGAATGGTGATACAAAGCGGCCTTCAACTGTAGTATCTCTGGATACCTTCTCACAACCAAAAAAGAAGAAAACACGAACGGGTTTTGGAAATTTTGATGCATGGTAGGAAAATACAAAATGAAAGCTGGATGTTTTAGTTTTTTTGTATATGAAGAAAAGGAACGATCTTGTATATAATTTCTAATCTGTAATATAAATAGTAATAAAATTGAAAAAAAAAAAAACAAATCTAAGATGCGTCCCCGACTTGAGCTTCTTGATCAAGAGGAGGAAATTCATATTGATAAATGTATGCATCCACAAGTTTAGACTGTCCTCGTAGACGACCAGCATTACGAATTACTCCTGCACGAGTGAAACCAAGGCGGTCCCATAACTTATAACTAGCTGCGTTGGTTGCGAATACTAGGTTGAAAACACTGGACTTATAACCGATTCGAGGACCAAAGTATAAGAATGCATCGGCGAGAATTCTTCCAATACCACGACCACGGGTTTCAGGAACTACCATAAATCCGCCGTTACAAATATGACTACAGCGAGATGGATAATTTGGCTTAACGATGAAAAACCCAAGAAGCTTTTCCTTCCAATTGATGGGAAACTGAAGATTAGGAAGAGGACCCTGACCATCCCATTCTAAGCAAATGACTGTGCAGTATTTTAAAAAGTACTCTTCAGCTTCTTCCCAGCTTAAAGGGGCTTCATAGGGATAGGTGTCTCCCTTTTCAATTTCATGATTCAAGACATCTCTCAGGCGAGAGACCAAACTGTCTTTATCATGCACGACAGTTGAATTGTCAATAGCTATGCAACATGCTTTCTTGTCTGCGCATTTCCAAGGAGGAATAGTGTTTGGGTCTTTAAGCTGAAAATCCATGACAATGTATAACTATGAAAGAAAAAAAAAAAAAGGAAACAGGTCTCGCAAACGAAAAACTATCAAATGTCAATTAGAGAAGTTATAAACTTGAAAACAAAAAAAAAAAAAAAAAAAAGAAAGGTCAATACTGATAAGTCTGGGTAAGGGGTGGTAGATAATAATGAACAATAAAGGTTTAAACAATATGCAAGACATTGATAAGATGTTTGAATAGCTTGGATATCACTGTATTTTTATATAAGAAATAAGAAAGAAAGTAAAAGCAAATGAAAAGAGACTTTTTTTTTTTTTTTTTTTTTTTTTTTTTTTTTTTTTTTTTTTTGATAAATTGTGGGCGGTTTGCCATTTTTTTTTTTGTTTATTTTAAATTTTTTTATTATTTATTTATTTTTTTTAATGTTTTAAGTTTTGTTTTTTTTTTTATTTTTTTAAATAAAATTAAAATTTTTTTTTTTTTTTTTTTTTTTTTTTTTTTTTTTTTTTTTTTACATGTCCATACTGCTGCTCCTTTTGCCAGATGTGTATGTCTTTACTTGAAAATCTTTTAGAATGCATTGAATTGTTTAACTCGTTTGACGTTGATGTATTATCAGTGAAGCTTACTTTAAGAACTGGTTTTTAATCATTTCTAGTTACGGTTCCATAAGTCGCGAATTTTCCAATATAATGGTAGAAAAGATTTCTTGCATGACTTCCCAGAGACAACACCAGGAATCCCCAAGGTTTAAAATGTTGCGTGCGACTAGCAGACCCGTAGTTCTTGATTTCTACCTATGTTTTTTATATTCATTGAGTCGTGTAAGGAAAGCATTGCGGTAAGTCATGTTGTGCAACGTGCTCCATTAAAACCAATTTGAACTTATGAATTTTTTCAGGATAATATGGCATGTTTAAAACACATTGTTTTCCATCCTATACATGAAATACAGGTTTCAGTCAGTTCTGCCATATCATATTATATAGCTCAACAGGTCACGAACCTCTTTAAGAGCATCATTGATGTTTGAGACGCTAGTTAGAGCTTTCTAAAGAACTTATCCAAGGCCAGATAAAAGCAAAAGGATCGTCTTAATGAATGTACAAGAAAGGCTGAATCAATTATAAGTTGCCTACAATGAATGAAGAGTTTAGGGCTGTGATTGATGAAGACAATTGTTTCCTTGCTGTCGCTGAAAAGCACCCAAAACCCTTTTTATGCATGTTTGACGCATACTTTATTATTGAGAAACAACTCTTTTTGACTACAGTTGAACAAGGAGAATTCTGGAAAGGTGTCTTCTTATGACAATATGATTCCACGATATAGCATGTTAGCAAGATTATACGTTTGCAGAATCTCAGAAACAACAATAAAAATAAAAAGTATTCCTGTTCGATAATTTATCGATCAAAGAATAAAATTCACTATAGAATTTACTTCACAAAAGTGTTGTATGAAGAGATGTATCGCCTGAACAACTGAGTCTTCCTTAGGAAGCATTGGGGGGTTTTTTTTTATTTTTTTTAATAACTTATTCCTTTCAATTCAAAAATAAATAAATAAATTAAACTATTCATTGTTTGTCTACACTAACTTGAACGTTTTCATGGTATACAGTATTATAAATTATATTGGGAGTTTGTAAACATCAAGATACCGATTCTTTCATATGCAAGATGACGCATGAACATCTATATAACGGTTCGCGTATCCTAACTTATGTTGAAGTCGTAAAAAAAAAAAAGCGACTTCAATAAACAGATTCCAACATAGAACAAAGTAATCGTTAAACAGATTTTACTTTGAAACACTAGTCCAACTACAAGGAGATAGAACTGATCTTACATTTACGATTCGTATAAATTTGCTTCTTTATTGTTTATTATTAGTTTCAGGTCTGTTGCCTTTGTTACGAAAAGTTGAAAAATGTCAAGTCAACAACTAGTTTTAGTCACTGGTGTTAGTGGCTTTGTTGGAGCTCATGTGGCTGTTTGTTTGGTGAATAAAGGATATCGTGTTCGTGGTACTGTTCGTAGTATGGAAAAAGCTACTGAACTTATCCGTCTAAACCCAGAGCTCGAAGGTAAAATTGAGTTTGTAATCGTCTCGGACATTATTGACCTTGCTGCTTTAAAGGATGCTGTCAAAGGTTGCGAGTATATTTGTCACGTTGCATCGCCAGTCCTTGTTGACGTCCATGACAACAAGACTGAACTATTGGACCCTGCTGTCAATGGTACTCTTCGTGTTTTGGAGGCGGCCACCTCTGAGCCCAAGGTGAAGCGCGTGGTGATAACTTCCTCCTTTGTTGCTCTTAGAAATTTTTCAACAGATCCTAATGTAGGGTATAACTATACTGAAAAAGATTGGAACCCTATTACTTATGAAGAGGCGTTAACCACCAAGAATGGTGCTTTTGCTTACGGTGCTTCCAAAAAATTTGCCGAAAAAGCTGCTCATGATTATGTAAAAGAAAAACATCCCCACTATGACATTTGCGCTATCAATCCTCCTTTTGTGCTTGGTCCTTCTATCCATCCCATGAACAGTATGGAATCTTTAAGCACTCCAAACAAAATCTTTTGGAATCTCATCAATGGTTCCCAGAAACAACCTTCCTTGCAACACTGGAAAGTCGATGTTCGTGATCTTGCCAATGCCCATGTATTTGCACTCACGAACGAACAATTAAGCAATGGCCGTTTGCTTGTAGCTCAAGGTCCTTTCTTCAGTAACCATGTGTGTAAGATGCTGCGTGAGCGTTTTCCTGAAAAAGCAGATACCATCTCTAAGCCTAGTGATGTCTCCTTTAACGAAAATCTATACAAGTTAGACAATTCACTTTCAAAGTCTTTAGGCTTGAAATACTGTAGTGAAGAAAAAACCTACCTGGATACCGCTTCCAATCTTTGGGAGCGCGCCAAGCAATTCTCATAATGCCATTGGATTTGTCTAATCCATCCATACGAAATTCTGTACCAGCTATTGATTCCCCTTTTTTTACTCTAATAATATATGGAGACATATAAACGAATTATGAATGTTTTTTTTTTTTCGATTAATTCTGCTATACTATACTTGTTCTAAGGATAAATTTTCTTGATTTTAAAAAGTTACCATGACGATAGAAGATGAGATCTTACAAGTTGTAGACAAGAATAAAGCATGTTTCTTTCAAAAATTGTCAAAAAAAAAACAAGATACCGGATATAAAGAACCACATTGCTTGTAAAATACAAGCAGCGCATCAACCTTCCTTCAGATTACAATTGTTAATCTTTGAACAAAAGACCACCATGGAAAAGTTCAATTATATCCTGTTTTTTTTTTTGTAAAACTTATTCCTATGCAGAAGAAGTTACAATCAAATTGAATATGTTACTACTACTTTATATCTTCATTTCGCCTTTTTTTTTTCGTAAACCTGAACCTCACTTGACATATTGCACACCGTCAAAACGTTTTTTTCTTGCAAGTTTGAAGCATCGAAACAAAAACATCAAAAGAAAAAGAATACTGCTTTCTGTCAATCTTCTTTTTGTTTATTTTTGTTTTGTTGCATTTCGCTATACCGTTTAGATTGTTCAGTCTACTTCGTTATAATGACGTAATTTTCACAGCATGTGAAATGCCTCTATTCTGCGGCAAGTAATTTCAACCTTTGCCTGCGACTCGAATTTCAGCTGAATTTGGGCTTATACAACAAATTCCACATATTTATGTGTCTTTACGTGTAAATAGAAAACAGAATTGATTTTTAAAGCTTTTTGTGAAGATTAGTGTTGACGAGCAGTGTTATTACCGTCATTACACATCATCGTCTTCCCTGGTTCTTTTCAAGCTTGGATTCTACAAGTCAACTATAAAGAATAACTTGAATTAGGTGGTTTGAATCTGTGTTTGTGATTTTGCAAGGAAAAATATTGTTTCTTGGTTAAAAAAAAATCTTTTTAAGAGGATTCAGGTTGCGAATTACAAAGTCTGCGTTCACATCGTATTCGTGGCTTGACATTTGTCTTTCTTCCTTATATTTAGTACATGTGGAAAGTTGAAAAGCTTTTACGTCGTTATTGTTTGCTTTGAGTTTACTTTGCAAGTTTTCTAAGCTTATGGCACCTCGAGCATTCGTACTTTAAACGGCTTAGTGATTTGACTTTACCTTTTTAATTCCTGAAATTTATATTTATCTTCTTGGGTATACGCTTATCGTCTAATTTATATCTTTGCAAACATGACAGCAAAAAAGAAAGAAGTTGATGAAGAAAAGCGCCGGAGAATACTAGAAAGAAACCGCATCGCAGCTTCGAAATTCCGACAAAAAAAGAAAGAATGGATTAAAGAATTGGAGCAGACAGCGAATGCTGCTTATGAACAATCAAAGCGACTGCAAATGATGCTTTCTCAATTGCAACAGGAAGCATTTCGACTGAAGAGTCAGTTACTTGCGCATCAAGGATGTCCTTGCAGTGTGAAAATACGATCAGTGCTTACTGATTTCCAAACTGCACATAACGCTTTGCAAGCTCAGCATATGGCTTATCGCCCTATGCAACCTCCTCCATCTGACAACCTCATAGACCCGGTTGTATCTACGAGTCCTAACCATGCGCATTCATCGCTACATGGCATGCCTTCCCAGACTCCCAACGGTCAAATGCAACCTCCTTCGCAACCCGCTAACCCGAATCAATCATCCATGTTTCCCCCTTCCGGCTTACCTGGATCATTAGGTGGCTCAGTTTAATGTAAAATAAATCCATGGGTTTCAATTATGTAACATGAATTCGTGGAATGATACCGCTACCTTGGCCAAGGCCTTTTTTGAAGGTTTGGTAAGCTGAGAATCCTGCTTAATTTTCCAGGCGTTGGAGGTCCTCTCTATATATATATTCCCTGTTCATTTGATACGAAGAGTGTAATCTCTAAAAAAATCTTACTTCCCCGAGAGAAAACACAGGATACATAGATTGAAGGCTCATATTTGATTATCGGTTCTTATTTTTTGTATATTGGCATAAAAATTCCTTCCTTATAATAATGATTTTTTGTTTATTGTTATAGTTGACTAAGTTCCTTTTCTGAAGACAATGATAAATGGAAACGAATGAATCTAATATTAACATTGTATTGAAGACAAAAGGTGGATTATCTAATGTTAGTGAAATGAAATTACTTTAACAGTTACGACCAATGTACCGAAAGGTTAAGGCATATATATTGCAAAAGAAATACAAAATAGCTTGCTTCACACCCTTTGAATTTGTCCTATATTTTCTTGGGTGAGAGAACATTAGCAACCCAATATAACGAGGTGGTACAGAATATGGTAGAATAGATTACAAACAACGTAAATCCTCGCAACTTGGAATGCAAGATAGTATGGTTGACTACAGTAAACCAGAAATTTACCCCAAAAATAGCAGTCACAATCAACATCAAGAAAATCACTTGGAAATGTTTAGGGAGGGCTAAATTCACCAACAACCAAAACACCAGAAATGGGTCGTGTTATTAGAGCACAAAGAAAGAGCGGAGGTATCTTCCAAGCTCACACTCGTCTTCGTAAGGGAGCCGCTCAGCTCCGTACTTTGGACTTTGCTGAGCGTCACGGATACATTCGTGGTGTTGTCCAAAAGATCATTCATGACCCTGGTCGTGGTGCTCCTTTAGCTAGAGTTGCTTTCCGTAACCCTTACCACTACCGTACTGATGTTGAGACCTTTGTTGCTACCGAAGGTATGTACACTGGTCAATTCATCTACTGTGGTAAGAACGCTGCTTTGACTGTCGGTAACGTCTTGCCCGTTGGTGAGATGCCCGAGGGTACCATCGCCTCCAACGTCGAAGAAAAGTCTGGTGACCGTGGTGCTTTGGGTCGTTCCTCTGGTAACTATGTCATCATTGTCGGCCACGACATTGACACTGGCAAGACCCGTGTGAAGTTGCCCTCTGGTTCCAAGAAGGTTGTCCCTTCTGCCGCTCGTGGTGTTGTCGGTATCATTGCCGGTGGTGGTCGTGTCGACAAGCCCTTGCTTAAGGCTGGCCGTGCTTACCACAAGTACAAGGTTAAGCGCAACTGCTGGCCCAAGACTCGTGGTGTTGCTATGAACCCCGTCGATCACCCTCATGGTGGTGGTAACCATCAACACGTTGGTCACTCTACCACTGTCCCCCGTGGTTCCGTTCCCGGTCAAAAGGCTGGTCTTATTGCTGCCCGCAGAACTGGTCTCTTGCGTGGTGCTGCTGCTGTGGAAAATTAGGTTTTCAATGAAAAGTTTTGTTCCGGCTGTTGAAGAAGTGCTTGGTGCATGTAGTTTGCTTATAAAAGTTGAAATGGTGAATGATGCATAATGATAATAGTAGCGAAGTAAAGAATTCATCATAAATAAGAGTAAAATGCTAACTTTGGTGTCACACTTAAAAGAGTATTTTATTACTTGCAGAAAAGAATATATTAAAGCATTTTTAGG
Source organism: Schizosaccharomyces lindneri (assembly GCA_029532395.1). Lineage (NCBI taxonomy): Eukaryota > Fungi > Ascomycota > Schizosaccharomycetes > Schizosaccharomycetales > Schizosaccharomycetaceae > Schizosaccharomyces > Schizosaccharomyces lindneri. The sequence goes on along the minus strand of JARFMH010000008.1, from coordinate 8,543 downwards.
ACAAAAGAGAAGATAGTAAATATAGAGGGAAGATAATACATCTAAAAGCTATTTAAAACATTAGGGAATTCATCAGTTATGATAATTCGTCAATATTCATAGATTAATGGTGCATATTGACCTTTTGGGCCTTATTTAGACAAAGGTGGTGTATCCATGAACATCTTGGCACCAGCACCAGGAGGATATCTTTGACCGACGACTTCGGCACTGTCAGAAGCTTCACGGATTTCGCGAATTGTTTCAGGAGAAAGTTGAATGTCCTTGGCAGAATAGTTTTCTTCCAAGTACTTGATGCGCTTCGTACCGGGGATAGGGAGGAAATTATGGCCTTGAGCCAAAATCCAAGCCAAGCTGAGTTGACCTGGTGTAACATTGTTTTTAGCAGCGATAGATTCCAGTTTCTTGACAAGCTCAAGGTTTTTATAAAAGTTTTCTTTTTGGTATCGGGGAGCATTTCTGCGGAAGTCACCTTCAGGGAAGTCATCTGGTGACTTGTAGGCGCCAGTCAAGAAACCACGGCCAAGGGGTGCATAGCAAACGATTGTAATATTGTTTTCAAGGCAAGCTTGCTCGACACCTATTTCAGGACGCTCAATTTCTAAGGAGAAAGGAGAATATTCAATTTGAACGGCACTGACGGGGTAAACCTTACAGGCACGACGAATAGTGTCGGCGCTACATTCAGAAAGACCAATATAGCGAATTTTGCCTGCTTCAACAAGACTCTTGAGTGTCTCCATTATGATCTCGATAGGCGTTTCGCCGCTGAAGCGATGGACATAGTATAAGTCAATAGATTCGACATTCAATCGTTTCAAGGAAATGTCAAGTGCCTTGTGGATATGTTCGGGAGTATTATTTAAAGCAACACTGCCATCGGGCTTCTTTTCGTAACCAAATTTAGTAGCAAGGAAGATTTCGTTTCTGCGGCCAGTCTGCTTGAACCAACGGCCAAGGCAATCTTCGTTTGCACCAAAACCATACATGTCCGAACTGTCCCAAAAGGTACAGCCCATGTCGGCGGCACGGGTTAAGACGGCCTGGTTGGCTTCCTCAGAGGAAGGACCGTACATTGCGTGCAAACCCATGCATCCAAAACCGATAGGAGAGACAACGGTGTCTCCAATCTTACGAGTTGCGACCACCATATTTCAAAAAATTATGAAACTAAGAAATAAACTATACGAGTTAGTATCTCGTGAAATACGGTATGTATAGAAGCAAAAGAACAAATATCAAACATGAAATAAAAAAATACAAAAAATACAAAGCTTCCACTAAAAAGTTCCTTTTTCGTACGTTTTCTCCTTAGATATTTTTCTTCCTATTTCCTTACCTTTTTCTTTGTTTAGTATGAACAAACGAACGTAGTGTTTGGCAAACGACAAAAGCAAAGTAGACTAAATCCGCTCAATTTAAGAAACAAGAAAAGGAGCCTGAATATCGGTGTTTTTATCTCATCCATGATACCGGGACTCGTAAATTATTAAGATGTCTACGTCCTTTCACCTCGTTGTTCCTAAATACTTTTTATTTCATTTTGGTGATACGCTGCAGTATTCGCAGTCAACAACGAATCTGAAAAGAAAGTAAATTAGAAGTACATAATACTTAAAAAAGTATTTAGTAATAAGAGAGTTCGATATTTTTGTTAAGTTTCATATGAACAGGAAGTAAAATAGTTTGTTTACACTTTTCGCTATCGTATCTAATCTTATCAAGTAACAAAGTTCCTTTCCGAAATATCTGATGGGTAAATACATAAACAAAGGATTCGAAAAAGTTTCAATTAATAAAATATAAGGTCTTGTGTATCATTGTGTTCTTTTATTGTCGTGGATGAAAATGCAATAAAGCATCGCGTTTCGTGAAATGTGCTGTTCAATGTTAGTCGAGAGGTGACAAATTGAACGAAGAGTCTGATTTAGAAAGAGAATTTAATGCTTGGCTAGTGTTAATTTTGGTATATTATCTGTTCTTTTTATTTATTACAGGATTGTTTTTTTTGTTCTTTCTTGTTTGTATACGCTGGCTTCTCGTCAACAAGCAATAGATCAACCTAAAGATATTTCAAGTCATCTCTCACACCCGTACAACATGGAACCAACTTCACCAAAACACCTAAATGACTACTCCTGGAAAAAGGCCAGGTACGAGAAGAAATCGAAAAATTACTTCTTGTAGAGAATGTCATCGTCTCAAATTAAAGGTAAGCTATTCCGAAAAGACTGAAAACTAGGCGACTAACGTTTTAGTGTGATCGCGTTTGGCCTTGCTCCAATTGTAAAAAACGAGGAATTTCTGATTTATGTCCAGATGCAATTGTAATTTCTGTGAGGTATATCATTGCATTACTTTTTGCTTGATGACGGAGGCAAGTTTTTGAACTGAACCGACTTGATTAAATGCGCAATTTTAGTTTCCGTTCATTCTTCCTTCCATCTTTTAATTATAATTGTACAGTTTCTTCGTAGGTTGCTAACAAGTTTCCTTTTTGGGATTAGTGATAAATTGATCAAGCTATTATTGTCTCGGATGTCTAGGCTGCAAGATGCTGTCAATTCTTACGATAGCAACCATGAATCCTTGTTTGTAGCCCAAGAAGATCAAGAAGTTATCCATTCTCTGTTTGAAAAATACATGGACCCAATAGAACATTCTCCACCATCGTTACCTTTATTGGCAAAGACTCACTCACCATTAGCACAACACCAGTCCACGGAGTCAGGAAAGGATGACGCTACTCAGACAAACTCATCTTCCGGAGATGCAACGCTTGCGGATGTTTCACAAATGCTTGGCTGTCTCAAAATCAGCTCCCATGGTCATTTTAATTATTATGGTGCCTCTTCTAGCCGATCTTGCATCCCCCAATCGGATCCAAATTTTGAAGAAGATGATTTCTTCTCCCTTCAAAGGTCACTGTTGTATCCCTCTTCTTCTTCTTCTTCCTCTTCGCTCCTCCATTGGAGTCACCGCGTTCCTGATGTATTAAATCCTACCAATCTATGTGATATGCTTCCTGTCTCTCAATTTTCTATTCGTCTTATAAATCTTTATTTCGATAATGTGGGATGGAGTTGCCATGTGATTCATCGCCCTTCCTTCGAAAAGGCCTGTCTCGACCTATACGTTCAGAATTCGTCTAAATCTCCGCCTCAACCTCACTTCCTTGCCCTTACCTACATGGTTTTTTGTCTCGGTACCTTATTTGCATCTCCTGCATTAGTGAGGAACAGAAAATCCCTTGCACATGAGTTTTACCTTCGTGCCCAGTTGTGTTTTGATATATCATACTCCTCTTTCGTACCTTCCGTCGATGCTGTCGTTTCCCTTATACTTATGTGTCAATACTCCTACTTTTGTGATCTTCTTGAACGTACTAATTTTGCTTGGAACTGTATTGGAACGGCTACCCGTATTGCTGTTGCTATGGGCATGCATCGGGATGGCGAAGTTTTTGAACTTTCTGCTTTCCAGTTGCATATGCGTCGAATGATTTGGACGGAACTTTTGTTTTTGGATAGAATGCTCTCGATGAGCCTAGGAAGACCCTATGCCATTAGTAACGATCAAACTAACGTTTTACCTCCTTCCAACATTGCAGACTCTAGCATTGCTCCAGATAGTCTATTTATTCCGGAACCATCTACTTTACGAACAGAAGCTAGTTTTACTATTGTTAAATCTGAGATTTCCAAGTATCTGGCGAATGCCCTCAACCGTGCTTTTAAATTTACACCTCCTAGTTACTTGGAAGTACAGAATTTAACTAAAGAGCTGTCGGAATTGGAAAACAACATACCACCTTATTTCCGTGTTACAGAGGATACTAAGGATGTTTCGCCCGTCATAATAATGGAGCAGTATTCTATCAAGTTTATCATTCTTCAGGCTTTACTATACTTACATCGTCCTTGGTTTGTAAGAGCCGTTACGCGTACCGAAGAAAGAAATCAATACGCTACCTCCTTATCCCTTTGTACTTCTGTTTCTCATGATCTCATCCACATTCTTTATTCTTTGATGTGCTTAGTTCCCATCGAGCCTCTTCGTTGGTGGGTATTCCGTTTTCACTCGCTGAACGCTGGCATCATTCAAGGAGCTTATGCTTTAAGCTTTCCAAAAGCAAGCTATGCAGTAACTGCCTACAACGATTTACGATATATGTGCAAAATCTTTGAACATCTCAGAGACGGGTTTTCTTTTTCCAATAAAGATTTTGACTTCTTAACTAGCCTTAAAGCCAAGGTCCTTGAACGTTTTCAACTCACCAGTCAGGGAATTGATAATGAATTGCTTGTGGAGGAAATTCCCTTTCTTCAGTTTAACGTCCCCTCTTCTAGATCAAACAGTCGGTCTCCTGACGATGCTACGGAAAAAGCAGAACAGTTACGGCAAATGAATGGTCTCGGAATTTCAATGGATCAATCCACCATGACACAGTCCGAACACTTGCCATATTATGAACAAGAAAATCCTCTTTTGTTTGATTCATTATCTTGGCATGTGCCAAAGAACGAATATGACCTTTACAACCACCCAGGTACCGAATTATGGGATGCAAGTAACTGGTTAATGTCAGAAAATGAGAAACCTTTTGTTCCTAACCTTTCTACGAGTCTGGAACAGTTTTTATGGGAAACTGGTTCGAAAATGAATGCGGAGGACACGCATTTATCGACAAGTTAATTCACAGCTATATAGCCTGTTTCTAAATATGTGACCTTATGAATGCTGATCGCATTTTTTTCAACGTCTTTACGTTAAGCTTTTTTAATCATTTTTTGGGGTTTTTTTTTCTGAAAGGTTTTTAAAATATGAAAAATTGACCATTGGGTGATACCTTTCATATTCAGGCCGATGCTTTTGTTATTTATGCGACACATGGTGTGTGTGTAGAAAAAGTTATTTATGCATGTTCAGGAAATAATGCGTGTATAAGGATTTCGTGGTTGGGAATTCTTTATCCCATTGTAAAAGAGCGCTATACGGAAACCGTGTTTTGGATTGGTTTCTAAGCTTTTGTATTTTATTCCTTAACCAAAACTTGCATTGCCGTATATTGGTTATTGGTTTCTTTTCGATCATAATAAAAAATAAGCATATCTATTTTGGTTATGTAGGTATCCTAAAACTATTATATATCAAGATTCTAAATAACGTTGTAAAAATGAAATGATAACGAGCAACAATGTACCATTTACTGGAGATTATAAATTAGAATTGAATGGCTTCATATGCACCTATCTTGGAAGTAAACAAAGACATTTGAACAAGACTAGTTAGCATTCCTATTCCGGCCTTTGCTCCTTCTACAACGGGAACATCGTGACCCACTGCTTGCTGAACAACTTGTACCATGTGAGCCATTCCAGCACAACCAAGACAAATTACATCTGCACCCAAGTCCTGAATGGCTCTGCGAGAACCTTCTTGTACAAGAACATCTACCTCGCTTCGTGGTTTTGACTCAAGTTCCAAAGGAGTCAAACCCGTAGATACTACTCCAGCGAAAACACTGTCAGATATACCCATAGCACGGACACCAGATTTAAGTAATGGCTCATAACGTTTTGTTGTTGTAACAATTGCTATTTTACGACCGAGAGACAATGCTGCGAAAATCGAAGCTTGCATAATGCCAATACATGGTTTTCTATATGCTTCACGTAACGCAGTTACAAGAGGATGGTCTGAGTAGCAAGCGACTAAGAAGGCATCGCAATTAGGTGGATCCTGCTGGAGATGTTTCATAACAAGTGATGCGGACATGATTCCATCGTACACAGATTCAATTGAAGCGGGTCCGTTTGGAGGGCCATTAAGGTATTGTAATTCAACATCGTGTGGTGTACAGGAATCCAATACCTTTTTTACATTGTTGGTCATTTCCACTGTAGAATTAGGATTGATAACAAGAATGCGCACCATCTTGAATTTTAAAAAAAATAGAAATAAAGAAATAGAAAGGTGAACGTAGTAAACGCAGTATATTCTCCTTGCTTTGTAAAAAGCAACAAAAGCTGAATCTTTTTGAAAAGTATATAAAAATACTAACTTCTCTGATCACCTGGACTCGAGAATATTGCTTCGTTCTCGTTGAATATTGTTTCGACCATCTCTGTTCTTTCGATAACCAACATTAGAAAGGGAGGTGATTAGAACCATATGTTAACTCCATCGGAAAAAGATTTTTGATAGCTGAAGGACTAAAGAAAGAAAATTTCAATTCTTGAGTCTCCCGACATATCGGTTACCCTACTGAAGAGTCATATATAGGCTATGCTTTCAAGACTAATTCATCGAAAGGACGTCTTTTTACCAGAATATCGAAAGTTTCCTCTGTAGAAACAAAGACTTCTTTGAATAAAGAAAAGTCTATCGTTTGTGTCAGTTGAACGAAGGGTTATCAAGTAAAAGTACTCGTTGAATATCTGTAAAGAAGCAAAAGTGTGAAGATAAAGCGTTCACCGGAAGTAATTACATTATCAAGGCTATTCTAAAAGTCTTTGTTCCTTCGCTGATAACTTTCTTACCATTTATTCTCATTTCTCAAACTACAGCTTACAACATAGCTGTACGAAGTCTATTTAAAAAACAGTTTTATAGGAAACGTATATCTAATGTCTAGTGTATCTGTTGTACAAGTTTCGCCCAAGGTGGGTGATGCTTTTTTCTCTCAAAATTGTGTTGATTTAATCTCTCGAAGTTTAGGTGGTCAAATTATTGCATGTAGTGATGAGTTTTTTGCCTCGGCACAAAATTTGATTTCATCATCTACTCCCATTCGAAGAGAAGGTGTTTATGTGGACACAGGTGCTTGGTATGATGGGTGGGAAACGAGAAGACATAATCCAGAACCTTCCGACTGGGTAATTGCCAAGGTAGGAGCTTCTAATGGCCGTATTAGCGGTATCGAAATTGACACTGCCTTTTTCGTTGGTAACCATGCACCTGCTGTAAGTGTTGAAGCTACATATTCCCCTAACAAAATTCCCGATGCCAATGCATTTTGGACTCCAATTCTTCCCCAGGTACCGTGTGGTCCTTCCCAGCGACATCTGTTTCGACTAGAGGCTCCTACAAATGATGCTTACACGCATGTACGTTTACAAATGTACCCGGATGGAGGAATAGCTCGTTTTCGTGTGTACGGAAACGTGATTCCCGTGTTCCCTGCCGAGCTGGACATTCGTCTGGATCTTGCACATATGTATCTAGGCGGCTTGGTGGTTCAATGCAGTAACCAACACTTTGGACGAAAAGATAATCTCATTTTGCCTGGTCGTGGTATCAACATGGGTGATGGTTGGGAAACCGCTAGAAGCAGAGAGCCTGGTCATGTTGATTGGGTCATTGTGAAGTTAGGCACCAAGGGCTATATTGACGATGTTCTTGTCGATACTAATCATTTCAAGGGAAATTACCCCAAGGAAGTTATCTTGGAAGCAACAGATTCTCCTGACCACGTCCCTAGTCCTGATTGTACCTGGGAGGTTATTTTACCTGCTCATAAACTTGGTCCCCATATGGAACATGCCTTCTCGGATCTTGAGAATGTTTCAACTCCCAAGACACACGTTCGTATGATCATTGTTCCCGACGGCGGTATCAAGCGCCTACGCGTTTGTGGCCGACGTGCATCCCTTTAAGAATGTTTTCCTTTTATTTATAATGAGTATATGAAAGTGTCATAAAGATACAATATATGATTTGGTTTCATGATTAAGTACGATAGCGCTTGAATTAACTTTCTGTATAGAATATTTAAGTCACAAATAAAGTAGAAAATCTATTTTTTCTTGAGATATTGACATCACTATAGAACTATTTAGTATCTAACAATTGAGTTGTGTTAGTAAACATACCAAGATAATTCTGCAGCCAGACATTTGTGAGTGCCTTTGAATATTCTGTTGTGAAGATATATATTGGAGAAATTTTTTGCACAATTGTATACGGCCACACCTAGGCGAGAACACCAGTTTTCCGTCCGATCACTGCAGATAAGTGGAAGAAGCAGTTTAATGAATACTATGCAAAAAAAGAATTAAAATAAAACAAGCTAGAGGACAATGAAAAGACTGGATATCATAACAATGCTTTCCTTTCCAACTAGATGAACTTTGTACTGCATTCAAAACACCTGGATAGTCAGGTTTCTTCAGCAGTGCTTGAAGCTTTTTGGAGGAACGTTGTTCGAAAGAATGAGTGTTTACGAATGCTGAAAATAAGTGCGATAATCCAATATCAAGGTTTTATTGTTGGATAGGTTCTTTGTTTACTTTTTGTAATACGCGTCTCGCTTGGATTATACCATCACTACCACCACAGTGAAAACCCAAAATCCAATAATCGTAACGAGGATGTGACCAAGCAATGACTTAATGTCGCTGCTTTATGAGTTTGAGACATGCGAAAAGCCATTACCATGAGTTTTCAACTACGCTTCATCTTTTTAGAGGAGCTTTTTTTGAAAAGTGCTATTTATTTACATTTTAAAATTAAGGAGTAATTTCTTTTTTTGGTTGTCCGTA